>CVRI01000056.1:571399-741226 GCA_900005825.1 Clunio marinus
AGATAATTGTTGCTAATTAAATAAGTAAATGTTTAAAAATGCAATGTAAATATTCTTCTGTGTTGTCTGAAGCTCAACATATTTTGATTAGGTATAGAGAGAAACCTCAATACATTTAGATAAGTTTTGTAATATTACCTTTTGAATTTACTTAATTCCATTCATGATCATGTGTAGGTTTTCGTTTTCATTCATGAATAAATTGAGCTTTTGTAGCCCACAACGTTATGGAAATCATAAACGTAAGTTTAACTTTGCATTTCTCATTAAAATTATCCTTTTTTTACAAGTTTCCTAAAATTGGTAATTAATGTTCTTGTGTGAACTTGATTTAGGAATTAGAATTTTACGATTTTTGTTTGTTCTTTTCAGAGTCATTAGTACGTTAAAAAATTAGAATAAAAATTGATAGTGGAAGACAAGATGTCATTGGTTAAAAAAATTGAGATTAGTCAGATTCCAATCACAATTTTTATTTTTCATTTAAGCCATACTGCTTTTCATGATGATCATAAAGTTGTGCATGCGTTATGTACATGCGAATGAAACTTAAAAGCATTCGTACGCCGCATGCTACATGCCGCATGTTTTCCTATGCATATTGACAAATCGTCAATTAGTTAATTCAATTGTAAATTGCAATCGTACTTTGTATTATTGCACAAACGTTGAAATAATTGATTTATCAAAAACTTATTGTTAAATAATCCCATTTATTTATAGATAAAATTTATTACATTCATGTTATATCGAATTTTATATAGCCCATGGCATAGCCTCATATTTATTCCATTAATCATTAAACATTTTAATGATCTAATGGAATTAAATTTAAAAATTAAAAATTAAAGCTTCTTCAAAGCATTCCTCAAAATGTGTAATTCAAGATTAATAGTCTCCATCAGATCGTCTAACTGTGGTTTAGAATCTAAAACATCAATGCTTTGAGTATAAGCATTGTATCGTACACCAAACGGACGTGGAATAGTGTCAGCAAATTTGCTATGTAAAGAAATTAAGAAAAATACAAATAGATAAGTGATGCAATATCAATAAAGCAACTGATCATTAATCTTACATCATTTTCTCAATAGCACTTTCAAAGCTCTCAGAAACAAAGTAGATTGGTTGGTATTCTGTAATTGGATACTTTTGAAGGCCGGTAACTTCTGGATCAAACTCTTTAATTTGAGGTTTGTCGGTCAAACAATATTCCAACTCTCCAAAGCTTGAAAGCAAACCAGCACCATAAGCCTTCAATTCTCCTTTTTGTCGGCACATTCCATACTCCACTGTGAACCAGAAGCAAGTAGCAAGCTTTTCAATGTAATCATCAGGTGCACCAAGAGATGCTAAACCAATCTCTTGAGAAAATTGAGCAAAAGCGGGATCTGCAAACAGAGGCGCATGTCCAAGCAACTCGTGTACGACGTCAGGTTCTGGCTGGAATTTTAATATAAAAATAATTAAAAGATAATTACAATTAAATGTGAATAATCTCTCTCACTGTATAAAGTGGCTTAGATGGATGTCTAATATATTGAGTTGAGTGAAAAACACGGAAAGCTAATCCAGCAAGAAAATCACGAGACGACAATAAACCAGCAACGGGACGAAGTTGAAATCCAGTACAATCTTTTAAAAAGTTTGAAACATCTTCAAGTTGGGGAATGTTGTCTTCACGATAACCACAATTCTCAATCAGTAAAGGAAATACGTGATTATGTTCACGACATGCATGAGTTGGATAAAGTTTCGTTAAATTCCTGAAAATAATTCCCCATGTTTTGATCTCTTCTTCCGTGTATTCGACATGTGGCAACTGATTAAATGTAAAATTAATAAAATTATTGTAAAACATAGATTACAAATAAAATAATTATAATCGAGACCTACAGGTTGCCCGTGTTTATAATTGTAGGCAATGTCGGCAAAATATTTACGTCGTTGTCTATAAATAGGATCAGTGAATCCAGGATGATCAGCATTTAATTCTGAACCATATGATAAGATTTGATTAGCAAAACGATCGAGCTCGCGAATTCGTCTTGGAAACCATGGAACGACATCATTCACATCGTCCGCTAAATGATCTTCGTCATGATAAGCTCTCGAAATGACTTTCATGTAGCCACATTTATGTTTTAATTCTTCAATTGCGTCATGTAAGCGCTGATTTGCTTTTGCGTCACATTCAACCATGAATTCGTAGCCTTTAAATAAAGATTTTTGTACGAAATTAGAGGTGAAATATTAAATTATTAATTAATTTCTTTACCTGGTCCACGTGTTGAAGAACGTGACTCAATATGAGATAAATCAACTTCATAATCATGAAAAACTTTTAAGAATTTTGCAAGTGTTCCAGCTTGATTTGTATTAAAAGGTGAGAAAATGATTGAAGTTTTTCCAGCATCGCCTTGTGAATGTGATTCGATAATGTACGATCCACCAGTCTTAAGTTTCGGCTGAAGAGTAAAATTACATAGCAATGGTCATTTCAAGTAATAAACAATAAAAATATAAAATGAACTCGTATTGATCATTAATTATGACCGTTTTATTTTTAAATACTTGTTTTTAAGGCATATCATTATTTATGTGATAATTTTAAAGACATAAAAAAAAGAATTGTGAGAGTGAGAACGAAAATTTAAAACTTGTTTCAATAAATAATTTACAAGTTTCTCATAAGTCACTGTAATAAAACTTGCACTGAACTGATTGAAACGCAATTTCGGGGTGATATTTTTATTTAATCACGTAGTCCAATATACTCTCAAGTTGAACTACATTGAACCAGAGAAATCTGGAATGACACTCACAGGACTTCCGACAACTCCGAATTCATAATTTCCATTAGCTTTTCCATTAGATTGTGAATACATGATTGTTACACTTTCTTATAAATGTTAATTATCAAATTTTTTTTCGCAATGCAAACTACTTTCAATTGTTTTTAGATACACTAAATTGTTAAATGTTTAACATACAAAAATACTTTTTTCAATTTCCGACCACTTTTCAGGGCGTTTGAATTAAAACTGAGTATGAAAATGACAATATTGAGACTTAAATACGAAGTACGAACGTATTTAAACTTGCTTTTGAACTGGATCTTGTTTTGCTCACTAAAGATTACGCGACGAACAATATAATCTCACACTATGGCGTGACAGATTTTTTATGATGAATGTCGAAGTATTCTGCCGGTCATCTCATTCTCAATAAAAATATGTGACTTTATACATAATTGATAACAAAGTATTTGATGAATAATTTTTGTACATATTAACAAAATCAATTAATTATAGAAATTATTAGATAGATTATTAGATATCTCTGCAAAAATATTACGCAATTTATCTTATTGTTTCATTGCGAACTTGATAAATAAAATGATGACGGAAAATCTTGTACAATGTCTTGAGAGCTGTAGATTAGCAAAAAGTCATTGTCTGACAAAAATATAAATGAGACCAAGATCAGAGAGGCTTGCTTGGTCCTATGTGACCTTTTAAGTCGTAAAATTTTTCTTCAGAGCGTTTAATTTCATTCAAAACTTCAACACGTAAAGCTACTGCGCTTATCATTTTAATTTATGATCTCCGACAGTATTTTTGAAAAGTCTTAATATTAAATGTTCACTAGAATAATAAATAGAATACTTTTTAATTTGTATTAATAGAAATGGTCCAAGTGTCTGATCTTTTCACTTTGTCAGACATTTCAGATTAAATTTAATTTTTGAAGATTTTTTTGTATTAGCTGAAATATGTGTATCAAGGTTTGCAATATCAACAGGACGCGCGTGTTTCGAATAACCCACTAATGAACTTATGAAAACAAGGAAAAAACAACTGAAACATTTCTGACACATCATTGGAGGCTCGCCTCAGTGGAAATATTTGTTTGTTTATTTATTCCAGATATGAGTTTATTTATACACATTTTTTAATATGATCATTATGAAATTATTTTAAATGTACATCAAGTAAACAAGATCATAAAATTTTAATGACATTTTCCTTCTCTTTTTGAATTTATTTGTAAATATTATGAAACCTATAAAGTTGCCTTAACTTATATGTACACTCAAGCGAAATCAGATTTAATTCCTTTTAAAATTCATTTTCTTTTACTATGTTGGTTTTAGACTTAAAAAATTCATTAATATCAAGCAACACATGAAAAAAAATCTTGATACATGAAAATTCTTGGATGAAACGAGCTTTTCAAACGAGCTTTTCAAAATTGAGCTTTGACATTCGAAAACATTAAAACACTCGTTTCATTGTTGTCTCAAACAAAAACATTAAAGTTGGTATCCCGGACGAATACGGATCAAATATGTCCGAGTTACGAATGAAACTTGAAAACATTTCATTTCGCGCCTTTTCACAAGCAGGAATTTGTTGTTTTATTTTAATTTATTAACCATGGAAGAAGTAAAGTTTTGGAAAAAAGATTTTGTGATTGATAATGAGGAAGCATGTTTGCTCAAATTGAATGAATTATCATTTGAAGAAAGAAAGCCATTAAGAGAAAATCTGAAGTTAAATGAAATCAATAAACTTGTGTGCCTAATCGGAATGATCACAGACAGTAAAGAACCGGAATATTATTGCAAAAAGTATAAATTGAAAACTAAGGATGGTAGCATTCGCTATGAAAATGGAAAATTCTCCGATAAAATGAGTTTCGAAATGGATGAAACACCAGAAGAAATGGAAAAGAATTTGGATGAACGGAAAATCTTTTTGGTCGCAAGTCATTCATCAACAAATGATTGGGTTAACGATATAAATCAGGCTACAAATGAAAGTATCGGAAATAAAAGAAAAATTGATGATGATATTAAGATAAAACACGACACTTACACGGTTAAGGTAAATTTATTTGTCATTTATTAATTTTAAATCAATTTTCAAGTTCTATAAATTCCAGGCTTATGAAAACGTAGATCTTCCTATCAATAGCTTGGTCGAAATTATTGGATTTTTATCTGTCCAACCTGAGAAATCGACTACTGATCCTCCCATGGAAACTGATGGATTTGGTGATGAAAATAACGACAACATTAGCAAATTTATAATTCATGCCATGAAGATCAAGGAACTTCCTCACAATAATCCATTGATGGATAAAGATGCAAGTAATGAGGAAGACATCATTCAGGAATCCCAGTGCGAAGAGATTCGAAAAGATTTACTGAAAATTCTAACTCACTTTATGTTTGGTGACGAGACTGCAGCTGAGTTCTTACTTTGTCATTTGATAGCCAACATTTATGCTCGCACAAATGGAGAAGTTCTTGGAAAGTTTTCCATCAATTTAACTTGTCAGGAGATTTCAAATAACATCTTGTCAGATCATATTACAAAATTCTACAACTTTCTAGAAACATTAGTACCAAATTCTGTGTATTTTCCCCTCACAATTGATAATTTCAACAAAACATCTTTTGTACCTACGAAAGATTATTCGTCTAATCGACTCCAAACTGGCTTATTGCAATTGCCAAAGCATACTCATCTGGTACTCGATGAAACTAAATTGGAAAATGGAAAACTAGAACAATCAGGATGTCTCGCTGTAGCTGAACTCACTGAATTCATAAAATTGCAACAAGTAAATTATGATTTTAAGTTCTATAAAATTCCATTTGAAACAAACATTCATGTAATGATTTGGAGTGAAGGAAAATCATTGTTGCCAGTAAGTACCATTAAATTACATTTATAAATCATGAAGTATTTACTTATTTTGCATTATTATATTTAAAGTGTGATTACATTGTGCCAATTAAGATAAGTGATCAGGAATCACTTCGTCTTGTCAATGAAAATATCGCTGCTGGCATGCATTTCATTAAACCTAAACTTAACATCATTCGCCGTTATTTGACTGATTGTCGTCTCAAGAACTTTGAAATTGCTGAGGAAGAAACAAAAATGATTGAGAATGATTTCGTAAAGATGCGTGAAGAAAAGAATCTTGAAGTTGAGCAACTTCATTCATTGCTTGTTTTATCAAGATTGATTGGAATATCAAAAGGGAACAAGAAACTAAGTGTATCTGCATGGGAAGCTGCAAAAGCACTTGAAATGAAAAGAACAGAACGAATCGTGAAAAAAGTTCGAAATGAGTCTTAATTTAAAATATTTAGTCTTAAGAGTGTGTTTATAGTGTTTCGTTTGATTAGCAAAATAATATATTGTCAATAAAAATTAACGGTTTTTAATTATTTAAATTACAGTTAAGTCTCGGTATAACGTACGTAAACATTAAGAAAAATATCATTGACTTCAATTATCCGAAAAGTGAGATTTATTGATAGTAAATACAGGAATAATTAAATATAAACAGTTCATAAATGTGTTCCTAAATGTTATCTTGTGATGGTAAATAATGATAGTTGAAATCAATAAGATCAAAGACTGAATTTTAAAAGAAACACAAACTCTTGATTATGAAAGAGAAATTTGGCTGCATTTAAATTTTAAGCTATTTAATATGAAACTCTGCTATCAAAATCATTTCTTAGCCTTGAATTTAAACATTCGAAATTGATTAAAATACCGGAAACATCGCGTTGTTGGGTAAAACTGTCCGTGTTTTCTGCTTGAGTAAATTGCACTTCGTTGCCCTAAAATTAATTAATTCAATTAATGTCGTGTGTGATGTTGTATTCTTTTGAGTTTTTCAAACCTACTGATATCAAACCCATTGCTGGTTTGTTGTTGTATTCTGCAACTTTCAAGGACGTTGGATTTTCTGATTTCACTCGTAATACTACATTTGGGTCGTTCTCGTCCTTGACCTTTGTCATATCTTCAATTGGCATACATTTCTGTAGATTTCGAGAAGCAGCAGATTTTTTTAAACTTTTCCCTTTTTTATTAGTCAATTGTTTTGGTGACGTTTTGATGTTTGACTTCCGAAGTGTTCCATAATTCCGTACCGGTTCCGTATACAAATTTGACGACGAATCGCTAAATTCAATTGTCTCGTAAACATCATTTTCGTCGTCATCGTCATCATCATCAACCGTCCTATCTAAAAAAGGAATATAAAAAAAATTAAATTCCATTATAAATCGATAAGAAAACTGATATCGTATCGCTCTATTTTCTAACCATTTTTTGCAAATCTTGTTGAACTACTTCTTTTTCCTGACACACATGCCTGACGGCTGAAGATTGAGTGATTGTGTCGGAGTTTTCCTGGTATATGATTTTCATAACGACATACACAACTTTTCTCGCCTTTCATTTTCTGACCATCGGCAAGAATCTTCTCAATGTCTGTGACTTTTTGATTCATTTGACGAAGTTTGTCACTCAATTCACGGATTTGCCATAACAGTTCCTCAATCACCCCACTTTGTTCATTGATTTTAATTGATTGCTCATCGATCTTGCTTGAATATTGATGTTTTAATTCGGATATATAATAAATTAATTCAGTAAATTCTTCACGCGTCGGATACATGTCAGTTACAATTAAAACGACGGCTCTATTTTCGCATTCACTTCACTGTTCACTTCAAGGTTCTAACTTACACTGAAAACATTTTTGTGTGAATCATTGAATAAATTTCACGTTCGTTAGAGACGGGAGAGTCAGACATACACTTACATTTTCTCCTAAGTAACTTTAAAACTTGTTATCACTTAATAACATTTTGAATGTCTTTATTTCTTTCTTTCTTTTCAATACTAAATAAATTGTCAGTTGTTATCTTTTGGTTCTCTTAAGCTTTTATCAATGAGAAAATAAATTTTTATACTTCTGATGACACAAACATTGATTGACGAAGTGATCCATATTATTTCTACAGAGAAACAAACATAAAAAACCATAAAGTTCATTAAATGATTGTTTCAATTTGTAGACGAATTGTTTTGATTGTTTCAATGAACTTTGACGCGTCGTGTACAACACATCGTCACTTTCATTCATACATTTTTCTTTCATGAACGTATTAAACAAGTAAACACGCGACGGTTGGCTTTGAACATATTAAAAGGTTAATAGCAAGGATCAAATTAGTCGGATCAACATTGGGGCAGTCTCATTAACATTTGTTGATAAGAGCTTCAACGTTCAATCATCATCTCTTGAAATATGACTACTACAATGTTAATTGATGCTAATAACTCTGAAAATTGCCATTTGTAGGATTACTTTAAATCGAATCTGTAACAAGTGAGAAAAAATTAAGAAAGAATTCCAAGAAAAAGTTTGTAAGCAAAATGTCTACGTATCAAACATATGACAAGATTCAATAGATGAAATTATGACGCAAGGAAATTCATTCTCTCAGTCAATAACGTAAAAGAACACGAGAAACGAAAACTTAAGTAAATAAAATTAATTTCCATTTTCGTCAAGATACGATTTCGTTTCGACGTCACAACATAGAATATTTCTAATAAAAACCGAAGACGTAAAACAAGAAGTAGAAGAAGAAGACAAAACAGTTCTCATGCATTAGTCTACTGGTGTAATTGAATGAAAAGGAAAAATCGCTTTTCTTTCCTCGATGTTCGTATCTTCTATTTGTTTGATTATCGAGTGAACTTTCACTTTCTCCAGATTGTTTAGTGACGACATTTGTGATGGTTTGAGATATGTTATTGGAAAGGAAAGAAATAATTCTATGAGAGTAGATAATGTAAGAATAATTATGCCTGTCATATGTCCATTGACTAAATATTTATCACTGATAATGTTTGTAACATCACATAAGTGCTTTCCATTTGTAAGTAACAAGTTGATATATACAACATGTGACATACTTGACATTATCAATATCTGCCACCACAAATGTCATGCTTTTTGTATGAAATTGATTCATTGCCCTTACATAAGCTGGGATTCTTAGATTCCGAATAGGCAACGCAATGAAGAATGGTAATAAGCCGTAGAAAAACTTATGGTTTTTATGTTTCGTTCGTTTTTTCTCATTGCACTGATGAAAGCAAGCATAAAGCTTTTCTCTCGCTTTCTATCAACGATAAGATCCTTTTCCACCTTTGACATTTCACAAAGCGCATGCTCTCGACAGTGAGATGAGGAGAGATGTAAGTTGTCTGCTTTCCTTCATGATCATCGAAAGCTTTCTTTTTTTCTACTCTCTCATAATTTTCCTTCACATCAATTCAGTTATAAACGGAATTTTCATCGAACAAGTTCGAAAGTTAAATTCTTGCGAAAAAAGGAATAAAAATAAAATAAATCATTGAAATTGAAAGAATATTGAAGTAAACTTTATGTGATGGAAAATATTCTTGTGAATAATAAAATTAATTTTGTCTAAATTTTTGTAACTGCAGTTGGCAAAAAGTAAGAAAGGAGAAAATTTTCTTTTCTATTACAGGAGAAGAAGGAAAAAAGATTTTCTTCTCATATGACGTCATGGAAACATAGGAGAAATCTTAGTTGCGACATAATATCCTGTGTGACCTAGAAGAAAACTTTGTTGTTGTCTTAAATAAATTTCTTTGATGTCATAGAAAACGAAAAAAAGATTTCGTCTCGTTATTTGCGCGCTCGATTAAGGGAGCTTCATCGAGAGAGAAAATTTCTTCTTTTGATTGTCGGGGGCGCGTGAAATAAATTAAAAAGAAAAATGAATAGAATAGCCTTTTCTTGCTCTCAGGGTTTTTCTTGAGGGTTTTCAATTGATCTCTAATGATTCAGATCTTTCTTTCACAAAAGCGTTATTTTCATCACATCGTTATGTTGTATATTTAGAAGCGAAACGGAAATCTTTTATAACGTGACAATTGAAAGATGAGAAGAGAAAATGAAAGGCTCGTCATAGGATCTACTAAAAAATGACGATAAAGGGGATTCTTTCTGAACATGTACATTTGTTTGTAAATCTTTTTGATTATTTACTTTCACCTGTTGGATTTGACTAAAGCTTTTATAGATTTGAGGGGATATATCTAAATGATTTTTGTATTATTTAGATTAGATAAAGTGGCATGTGAAAGATTGCGGCGCGATTTAAGTCAGAAGAATAAAATATAATAATTCAAATCGTTACAATCCTTTCACGCGGCAAAATCAACATTTACAGATTTCTAAATTTAATATTAAAATGTGTTAATTAAACAAACCTCAGTTGATTGTAAACATTGTGTATTAATTAAACAAGATTCTCTCAACACTTTTCTATCTTCATTCCTTCTGTTGTCTATCATTCAATCGTTAGTCATGACGTCATACCAAATATTTTACTCGCGAATTTCCCACACAATAGAATGAAGAGAAGAACAGAAGTAAAAGCTTCTCAGATTTCTCTTTCTCTCGATGGTGATAGAAAAACATTTCACATAGCGACATGAAGAAATATTTTCTCACTATTCATTCGTGTCACTATCAGGCAACACGCCAGACATTCGAAATCACTCAGTTTGCCTTTTTTTCTGGTGCAGAAAAGTCTCGCTGGGCATATAAATAAAAAAGAAAATTCCCATAACAAATTATCTAATTGTGTAATAGTGATCTGAGATATTAAATGCAATTATAAGTTAATTAAACATCTGTGTATTGAGTGACATAATTGTGCTTACAAAATGAAAACGCAATCAGAAAAATTGTGAAAACACTCGTAGAAAATTTTAATGATTTAATATTAATTTACTTTCAAAGAAGTTTTGAAGAAAAAAGATATTGGATGATAATTTAATTGAGATAATTGAATTAGTGTTGATTTTATGCCATACTTGTAAGTTTATTAAAAAATAGATACAAAAGAATATGAATCAAGCTTCTGATTTCTATATATCGATGTTGTGAATTGTGCTTTCGGGTAAAGAGAGAAGCAAAAAAAGTAATTTATTGATTACATGATGTTAACATGTAAATGTTGAGTTGACATTCCGGTCGTGCAGAAATAATGTTCAAATCCTTGAATACAATTCAATGTTGAGTGTGGGAAAATTCCTGTTATTATCATGTTACAAACCGCTTTGCTTTCACGTTTGAGAAAATTGGAAAAATGAAATATTCAAAGTTTAGGAAAGATTTTGAATAAGTTAAGAAGTTTTTGTGGATATTGACAATAAAAAGAAAAAAAGATTGTTTGTTGCTTGATCCGAATAAAAAGCAAAAGTTTTCTTCAACATTACCAATGCTGATTTTTAAAGTTTTGTAGAAAAATATTTTCGTAAAAACGTTCATGGAGTAATTTTCTCGAGAGAATTGGCTATTTACAAGATGCGCAAGCTCTCACTTAATCAAGCTTCAGAGCTTTCTCAAACAATGAACGTTTATCCTTTTGCGTAACCCAAGATGCTTGTGAATTCATTCACTATGAAAACAGACGCCCGTGGGATGAAAGCATGTTGTGTAAAGCAATGTTTGA
This sequence comes from Clunio marinus, assembly GCA_900005825.1. Classification (NCBI taxonomy): domain Eukaryota; kingdom Metazoa; phylum Arthropoda; class Insecta; order Diptera; family Chironomidae; genus Clunio; species Clunio marinus. Next base: position 582,783 of record CVRI01000056.1, read on the forward strand.
TGATGAAAGGATGTAATGAAGTATGTTGGTCGATTTTCCTTATTTTCTTTATTACGTAGTAGAAAAAATATTCTTCAAATCCAATGTCACGAGCTATCATTATTTAATTGAAACTTTTTTAACAAGAAATTGCGTCACAAATTTTGTATTTTATTGATGCTCGCGTGACTTATTTAAAGATGAATTATAATTTCTTTTTAATACAATAGCGGGAAATCTGCCAAGTTCACTTTCGCTTCATCAATTTTTTCTCCATTCCCAAAGCGAGGATTTTGTTACATAAGCGTTCAAATTCTTCTCTCATTCAATTTACAATTCAATCCCCCATGCATGGCCATGCACAAATTGAAATCAATTTAATTTGTTGTGGCCGAAATGAGGAATAATTTTTGATGTGTGTTTGCATGTTAAAGTTTCATTGAGGCACGATTGATGTTAAGTCGTCGGATAGGGCTTATGTAAGAAATTAAATACTTGATGTGTCGTTCTTAAACTTCTATGGATTCCCCGAATAAACTTTAATCGATGAAATGTTGAAGGATTTTCATCGACCTTGAATCTCTTTGAAAATCTTCTTTAATTTTTATGATACAAATCCCATTAAAAGTTAATCCACGTGAAAGTATTGTGTATGACATACGTCAGTTCAGAAGCATATCTTTTGTTTCTATATGTACTCGTTAAACATTATTATGTCTAATGGCAATCTTTGTTTTATGCTTTGTTCTAAAGTTTATGTTGCCAATTCCACACATATTCTAAAAATATCACACAATTGAAAGGTTAAAGGATTTGTTTCGAACGTTTTGTGTTACATGATGTTAAGCAGAAGAGCTTAATCTCTACATGACATTTGAATGTGTGGAAACATTCTTATAAAATTGTTGTTGATCCTTCTTCACGGTTTTATATTTCAAACAATAAAAACTTCTTATTATTGAAGGAAACTTTTCACAGCGTTTGCATTTCAAATATTCTCTGACCACAAATTTGTTTCTTAAGTTTCATCAATGAGGTTTCAAAAGTTTAAAATTTATGAAAACATTTCTTGCGAAGAGTTTATTTGTAACACGAGCACATCAACACTTTAAGTTGCAATTTATTTCTTGATTTATTGACGTGAATATGTGTTCAAGGTTGAAGCAATAAGCTCTTTAACCCTAATTCGCTTGAAATCGATCGATATGTAATAATATTTTGCATTTTGCTTTTCTTCATTTCCTTCACTTCATTTGTTTAAATCGATTTTTTCTCATCTTTTCCGCATTGTGTCTTTGGATGATGAATAAATGAAAAAAAAATCATCCCTGTGGTGAATAAATGAGTCATGAAGCAGTAGATGTCGGTGGGAGTGTGGAAAGGAAAGGAAGTTAAATAGAAATTTGACTTCATTTGCTTCTCATTTCCACTTTTTTCAATATTTTCTTCATTCAAATCCAATAAGAAGAACAACATAAATGGGTCATCTTATGACAAATAAATATTTGAAGTATATAAAAAGGCAATCATTGTTAGCCTGGGTTGAAAATAGGAGACGGAAAACAATGGAAAGAGAGTGTAATCAAGAATAATTAAATTATTTAATGCTTGTTTAAGGTTTGCTCGTTTATTGTCTATGATTAGAGTTTTTAGGGGACATCGCGTGACTTTGATTCTCAAGATTTCTCGTCAATTGCTTTGAATATCAAATTAGTTTCGATCACTTAACGATCGATTTTTATTCTTCGTTGTTGTGGTTTTGATTGTCATTGAAAATAACAAAAAGGTTCAATTGTTTTTATCATGATTAACATTATTCGAAAGCTCATCGTTGATTTGTCATCTTTTCAGATTTTCTATCTCTTTATCTCTTTAACTTGATTTAATGTCGCCATCATAACTCAATTGTTTTGAAATGTGTCGAAGCAAGGCAATAAAAAAAAGCAATTAGTTTGAATGATTAATACATTATCCAAGCTTTTGTTAGAAATAAAGAAGAAAGAACTTTTCTTTTGTAAATATCTAATGTGTGTATGTTGAGTAGATGATGAAAGTTTGCTGTTTTGTATATTGTTTCTGATAAACATGATGTTAAAGACTATCGTTATGTCAAATCGCAAACTCATGCCGCCATCACTTCCAAGATGTTCTTTTCCTTTATTTTATCCAAAACAACAATGACGCGGATTTTCTCAGTCAGAATCTTCATGTAAACAAACTTTTACATCAAAAATATTTTCAATTATTTTCCTCGATATCAAAATAAATAAAAATTCATTTTTTATATTGAAAGCCTTGAAATATCATTCATGAATCATGATTCACATGTGATGTTTCTTTAATTGTTTTTAACTGTAATTTTTTTCATTGAATGTGCTTGTGTTCGGCTATGAAAGAAATTGAAGTGACTAACATTATAATAACTGGAAATGTTCCAGCAAAATAATAAAGAACAATAAACTTCCTTTGACGTCACAATCATTCATTGTTAGATTGAATCTTAGGCAATTTATCTCAATCATATGATAAGAAAAAAGTTGTGCGATTTAATTCAAACATCAATTTAATAATGAAAAGTTGATTCCAAATTGAATGAATAAATATTTTGTGACAATTAAATAAAAATTAAACTTTCACCATTCTCTTCACTTATTTCAGTTGGCTTCTTATAAAATCTCATCATCATGTAGTTGAAAGAGGAAAATGTTGATCATTTAACGTGAAAAATCTCTAAGAAGAATCTCTCAAATTAAGAATCTTTGAAACGAAAAGCATCTTCAAAGTGATTTTTATAATTTAGAAAATGTTGATTAAAGAATATCGAATACCGCTTCCGTTGACAGTCGAAGAGTATCGAATTGCGCAACTCTTTATGATTGCTGTAAGTTTCTATTGATAAATTTAAATTTTCTCCCTCTTAATGTGAATGAATTTTGTTTGTTCTTTTAAAAAACTTAGAAAAAAAGTCGTGAAGAGAGTAAAGGACATGGATCTGGTGTTGAGATTATAGTGAATGAACCATATGAAGATGGTCCAGGAGGGAAAGGTGGACAATATACGAGAAAGATTTATCATGTTGGCAGTCACTTGCCAGGTTGGATTAAGGGACTCTTACCTAAAAGTGCCCTCACTGTTGAAGAAGAAGCGTGGAATGCTTATCCGTACACAAAGACTCGTTACACTTGTCCATTTGTAGAAAAGTTTTCTCTCGAAATTGAAACTTATTACTTTCCCGATGATGGTCATCAAGACAATGTGTTTAAGTTGAGTGGCGGTGACTTAAGAAATCGTATTGTTGATGTCATTGACATTGTTAAAGATCAGCTGTATGGTGCTGATTATGTTCGAGAAGAAGATCCAAAACTTTTCGTGAGTGAGAAAACAGCACGCGGTCCACTTAATGAAACGTGGCTTGAAGATCATTGGAATGAAGTGAAAGGAAAATCGCAGCCGACATCGAAGAACATGTCGTTAATGTGCGCTTATAAATTGTGCCGTGTTGAATTCCGCTATTGGGGTATGCAAACAAAACTGGAGAAGTTTATTCACGATACAGCGCTTAGGAAAACAATGGTGCGAGCGCATCGTCAGGCATGGGCGTGGCAGGATGAATGGCACGGATTAACGATGGACGATATTCGTGAGATTGAAAAGCAAACGCAATTAGCACTTCAAAAGAAAATGGGAAATGACGATGGAAGTTATGGCGAGGAAGAAGGTGAGTTGTTATTTATTTAAAAATACGAAAACGCCTGAAATGTTTAAGAAAGAAAAGAGAATGAAGGGGATGACATCTTAATCTTTGTGTAATTCTTTAAAAAAATTGTAAACGTTCATCACTTGACAGCCTTCGTTCTTCTTCAACATAATCCTTGAAATTATTTTCATATTTTTCTTTTCTCGTTTCTCATCTCGCAAATATTTTTTTATTATTTTGAATTCAAATTGTTCGTCCTTGTTTTCATCTAAAGATGACGTTTTGACTGTTGAAATTCCAGAACAAAGTGCTTCGGATAATGCGAGTCGTCAGTCAAATCAATTCAATTCAATCGAGAAAACGGAAGAAAATTCAACGCCGATGATTATGAAACGAAATCCTGTGCCAATCGTCAATGCAATTGCAGCAAGTGCCGATGTTAGTTCTGATGATGATGAAGATGAAACTGCTATGAAAAGAATTGAAGAGAAGCAACAGGTTGGTGGTGGAAAACGTTTCAGTGGAACGATGAATTCTCGTCTTCAAGGCTCGAAAGGTGCACTTCCATCACCAATAGGATCAGCAAATAGCTTTGACTTGCAGGTTGTTTACAAATTTATAATTTAATCATAGTTTTTGTGGAAATGAAGTGCTTCAATAATTTTAACGCATTTCTTTATTGCTTGTTGATATAAAATTTTAATAAACTTTTTTCAGGTTGCCAATTGGCGAATGGAGAAACTCGAAGTTGACTCAAAGTCTGGTTCTGAAGAAGAATTCTACGATTGTCTCGGTAAGTAGGGATCTTAAGAGTTGTGTTGAGTTTGATTATTAATATTTGAATAATTAATTTGAACATGTGGGGCGGTTTAAAGTTGTTAGATTTAAAGGTATTGGGGATGAGTTTCGATTGCTTCGAATTTTAACAGATTTTTCAATTATTTTCAATTCACAGATATGAGTGAATCAACAACTTTAACTAAATGGAGCTCATTAGAATTATTAGCAGAAGAGGATGACTCATCGCCACCGCAAACAGCAAAGATTCAAGAAGACACGATTTTCTCGCATGATTATCTGAAACGTGTAGCATCAGAAAGGGGAACACGACGTCGTCTTGGGCCGTCACCAAGCATAGAACGATCGCATTCAAGGGATTCACCTCCAGGCTCTCCAGGACCTTCATCATGTGCCACCTCGGTTTTAATTCTCGTCTTTCATGCTGGAAGTTGTTTAGATGCAAATTCTGATTTGACTGCTAAGAAAAGTGACGTGACGACATTCCGTGGTGCAATGGAATCAGTGGCACGTCAACATTATCCGTCACTCGTTGGACATTTTGTGATAAAACTTGTGTCATGCCCTCCTGTTTGTACTGACGCTCTCGGCATCTTATCAAGTCTTTCACCATACTCATTTGATGCGTCACCGTCACAAATTGATGTCCCAAGTTTCACAGACATTCCAATTGGTGCCATTCCATTGCTAACAACATGCACGCAAGATTTTGTTGATGCTGTTAATCGCTCTGTTGGACAAGCAAATCAAGTTTATGGAGAATTTTTGAAGTCTGAAGATGGTCGTGGATTTAATGGGCAAGTTGTTGTTATTAGTGATTCAATCGGTTCAATCTTAGCTCACGATGCCCTTTGTCGTTCAACTCGTCGTGGAAGTGACAGTAGTGGAATGGACCACATGGAAATTGAACATAATGATCTCGATGCTAATCGTCTTTTAATGGCACCATCACCACGACGTCGATCATCATCAACAAGCGAAAATCGTTTACCAAAACTAGATTTTGAAGTTGGTGACTTTTTCATGTTTGGTTCGTCACTTTCAGTTATTCTTGCATCACGTCGATTAATGGATTCGAAATTGGGTGCAACACGACCGCAATGTAGTCAAGTTTATAATTTATTCCATCCAACCGATCCAATAGCAGCTCGATTAGAGCCATTAATAAGTGCACGATTCAGTATGCTCTCTCCAGTTAATATCCCTCGTTATGCGAAGTATCCACTTGGCAATGGTCAACCATATCATCTGTTAGAACTTATTCATACAAGTCCACATATGTTTAGTGATTTGCCAGCACCACGACGCTCATCAGACACGAGCATTCAATCAAATATTTCTGGTCTAATTGATAATGTTCCGTTGACAACAATTCAACATCTTCAACATCGATGGTGGGGAAATAAACGACTCGACTTTGCACTTTATTGTCCTGAAGGTTTATCAAACTTTCCAGCCCATGCTCTTCCCCATCTCTTTCATGCAAGTTATTGGGAGAGTTCTGATGTTATTGCCTTTATTTTACGACAAATTGGACGGTTCGATATGAATGCATTAGCAGGTGGTGACGATGGAAAGGAAGGAAGTTCGTTTAAGCCTGGACAACCGAGGGAAAAGTGGAATAAGAAAAGAACGAGCGTTAAATTGAAGAATGTTGCAGCAAATCATCGTGCAAATGACGTCATTGTGAAAGAAGGCGAAGCACAAAAGTTAACAGCAAGATTCATGTATGGACCTTTAGATATGATAACGTTAGCTGGCGAGAAGGTTGACATTCATATTATGAAAGATCCACCAGCAAGTGAATGGACTTTACTTTCAACTGAAGTGACTGATAAAACGGGAAGAATTATTTACACGATACCAGATGGAAAGTCTGTCGGTTATGGAATTTATCCGGTGAAAATGGTCGTACGTGGTGACCACACAAGTGTCGACTTCTATTTGACTGTCGTCCCACCAAGAACGGAAACTGTTGTGTTCTCAATTGACGGTTCTTTCACAGCTTCAATGTCAGTGACAGGAAGAGATCCGAAGGTTCGTGCTGGAGCTGTTGATATTTGTCGACATTGGCAAGAGTTGGGATATTTATTAATTTATATCACCGGACGACCTGACATGCAACAACAACGTGTCGTATCATGGCTTAGTCAACATAACTTTCCTCATGGTTTAGTGTCGTTTGCTGATGGATTATCAACAGATCCTTTGGGTCACAAGGCGGCCTATTTAAATAATTTAATACAAAATCATGGACTTGAAATTCATGCATGTTATGGCAGCAGTAAAGACATCAGCGTTTATACAAGCATTGGACTGAAGCCGAAACAAATTTACATTGTAGGAAAGGTAAAAGAAATTATTTAACTTTATTTTTCCGCCTTTAAAAACGAGCCTTTGAAATAAGATTTTAAGTTAAAAGTTAAAAGTCGTCCTCGTGCCTTAAAATATTCACGAAATGTTTGTTGTTAGACATCAGATTTCAATGTTTATAATTTGATATTTTTTCTTTAGGTCGCTAAGAAGCTGCAATCACTCGCAACGCCATTAACTGAAGGTTATGCAGCTCATTTGAATAATCTCATGGCTCATGGCGGATCACGCCCAGCACAAGGAAATCAAAGGATGATTATTCCACGTGGTTGTTTTAATTTGCCGGGTGTAACGCCATCAATGCGACGAAGAAGGTAAACATTAAGATTTATTTTGAAGGAAAGAAACTTTTCCTGCAAGCTTGTTGGTTTTATTTTATTTTTTCTGATTTATTTATTTATTCAACTCTCCTTCCTTTTTAACACTTTTATTTCTCTTCTGACGCCTCTTTTCTTTTAATTTTACTAAGGAAACTTTTTATTCTAAACGTAGCCAGTTGAGTTTCTTTAAAAAATAAATAACATCGTGATCGAAGTCTTTTATGAAGTTTTCAATTATGTTCAGATTACTTGATATCTCTTTTCTTAAACTTAACACTTGAATCTTGTGTAAGTAATTTCATTCATTTCCTTTCTCTCGATTTGATTTTTATTTTATATGCTTCATCTAAGTAGATATCTAATTATGTAAATTCATAGCATAGCTATCAAGTAGATAAAAATAAAATGAAATACAATTTTATTCACTAAGAATTCCAATTTAAAGGAAAGAATAAAATATCGGTTTGAAATAAATTAACAGATTAACATCGGCGGTTTGTCTCACATTTTTGCTTGAACATTTTTGTTTTTGGTTTTTTCTCTCTCTCTCTTCACCCCCTTACAAAGGCCATAGTTCTACAGCACGTTTAGATCACCAACAAATTATCACCACCCACGCAAAAATTCCACAAAATCCAAATCGGTGTCATTTAAAATTTTTTCTCACAAACGCGAGTACATCACCAAACGAGGTTTGTACAAACACAATTTTACTTTTTTTTAATGTTCAGTTCCTAATTTACAATTTTATTAATTAAATTAAACATTTATTAAATGTGGTGGTTTGTTGTGTGAAAATGAATGAAAAATAAATTTAGTTTTGTATGAGAACCAAAAACCACACCGGATGGGAAAGTTTGTTTTGCATTTCTTTTTCTTTTCTTTTTTTTTTGCATGAAACCTGTAGAATACTTAATAATGTAAATAACAAAATGATTCTATGTAGTAAGAGTGACTGTGATAAATAATTTAAGTTATGTTTAATCAACTAATGAGTTTTTTTTATCTAAAATCATTTTCACTGTTTCTAATCACATGCAGCAATGAAACTCTTGCAATGTCATCACCGGTGCGTAACGCTTACTTAAAGAAAAAAACATTCTTCCAGTAGAAGCTGAAACATCTCATCAAAAAATAATGAAAATATAAAAAAATTTAAATTTCCAACATCACTACAAGAATCTGTCACAAGGTAAAGGAGTTGGGTGGAAGGAATTTAAATGAATTTTTCCTCATGTGACTTTATAAAGGTTCATGTTTGAATTAATAATGTTTCTTTGTTTGTTACAGGTACCTGGGAATATCAAGACTGTTTATCAATCCTTCAAAAAACAAAAGAATAACATAACCGACTCTGACCCTACAAAGAGAATGATTCAAATATTTTACAAAGTAAAAGAACAAACATATGCATTTCTCCGGTAAGAAATGAAATGACATGAATTGACAAAAATAAAAATATGAAATTGTGCAATAAATTGACAGACGCGACATAATATTAATATGTATTTAATTGTTGAGCAAAGAAATTAACCTTTCGAAAAAATAAAAAATATATCTATTAATGTTTTTGTTATCAGTTGAGCTTTAGGCTTTTTAAACCTGCATTTAACAAAAGAGAGAATTTGAAAAACGATATTGAAAAAAATTATGAAAAAAAAGTTCACTAAAGTTTAGATTTACAAAAATTTAAATGGAAGAAAATGAAAAGCTCGACTTTTAATATTTGATGTCGATTCGAGAAGTCGCCAAAAGAAAACTTTACTCGTAAATCTTCATTTTCTTCAAACGAAAAAGAAAATTCCACTGTGGAAAAAAGAAATTCTAAAAAAAAATCTAAAACTTTTTTCATCTCACAATACGTTTTCCTCCTTTTCTCCTTTCACTCTCTAAAAATATCTTTTTTCGAATGACTCAAGAAAGAAAGCTCGTTTTATAAAGTTTTATACGAAAATGTGGAACATTAATGGATGGTCGAAATCTTGAAAAGATTTGGTTTAAGATTAATCCTGGGATTATCTCTAAGTTGGATTAGGGAAGATGAATTTGAAGAAACTTTTAAATTATTTTCATATTTATCTCAAGTCCAATAAATTACTGGAGAAGTTTTCATAAATTACTCACTTAAATATACTACAATTCATCATGCTTTGCATAAAAAGAAGATGAATTTGGAAAATGTTTAATTTTGTGCCAACAAAGGTCAAGGGATGTGAAATTATATTTTGGGATCAAGACAATTAATCACGAGAAAATTTAATGAATTTACTTTATTTACAAAAATATTTTTATTTCAAAGGAAACTTGGTAACTTTTCAGAGGAAAAATATATTATTTTAAATTATTAATCAATGAATATGACTGGAAAGAACAAGACGCAATTTATGAACTCATCTCATCTCCACTTTCCCAATTCTATTACTCTTATTAAGTTAAGTAAGTTAAAATTGGAAAAAAAAATAAAATCTGGTGATAGTTATAAATAAAAGGGAATAAAAAAATTATAATTATAATCAAAACCCAATAAGAAAACATGGGAAATAAAATTAAAATAAAATAACGAAAAAAGAGTTGATATTAAATAAAAATGAAAACTACTCGATGGATTAAATGTGTTTTTTGCTGATAAGAAAGTTTCTTCAGGAAAATCGATGTAATAGTTTTAGATATTTGGAAAGAAGGAAAACTTTTCTCCATATCTTCCATTAATGTTTTCAAAAATGAAAGAAAATTGTGTTAGGAAAAGTATTAAAAAATTTGGGACAATCGGAGAGTATCTAAGCAAATCATAATAATGAATGAAAAGGAAAGCTTCACTTTTTGATTAATTTATAGTTAATGATTCGATGATTTATGTTTCAGTTTTTCATTCCGTTCTCTCCACCCTCAATACTTCATCATTATTAACAAATATTTTATACTGAAATCAAATGAATGAATAACAAATTCAACTAATCAATTATCAGTTTCATAATTTATCTATATAGAAAGAAAATGAAAAGTAAGAAAAATTATATTTTATTTGTTAAATTAAAAGATTTCCACAGACCATGAATTTCCATCCAACAAAGATCTTTTATGAAAATTATTTTTGATCTTCTTCACTGAGGCATTTGAGTTATGTTTCATCATATGCGAATGTTTTAGATATATGTAAAATATTCGCATAATATGAAATTTAACCAACATGCGAACAATATTTTTTCGCATATTTTAAGTAGAATTAATTTATTATGGTGAAAGATAAGTTTAAAAGTAACATAAATCAGTTAACTGGAAATATCCTTTTATAATTGCCAAGCAAAAATTGCGGAAATAACTGAAAATAAAATGGAAAATATTTATTGTTACATCAATTTGTTTTATTAAATTTCATGTTCATGAAACTAAACTAGGTAGTTAAAATAATAATTTAATTTATTTTACTTGGAAATATTCTTCTTCACATAAATGCAGGAGCAGACAATTTCTCTCGAATATTTTCCTAAAATCAAATTTACTTTCAATTTTCTCAAAGTCAGTTTTTGCTATTTTGAGAACTTTCAACTCATCACAGCAATTGTTGTAAACGATATTACGAAGAATCTCTTCAGAGACGACACCAATTCCAAGTTCAAGATGTTTCAGTTTCAATGTCTTTACAATCACATCAACGATTTCATTTGAAACTTTACCGTAATCTCGTTTAATGACGAGTTTTTTGATCAACTTCAAATTGCTGACGATATTCTTCCATCCAAAAAATTTAACATCGTAATCGATGTAATCGAGAACCAACGTGTGAAGTTTCGAATCAAGTGATGAAAGATTAGAAAAATTTGAGTCATCTCTACGAGATGTGAATCCTGGTAAATAAAGTTCCTTCAAATTTCTAAATGTTGATAAAATATTGTATAAATATTTGTCACCAATGGGGATTCCGCCGACAAGCTTGAGACGAACAACATTTGGAAACATCCTGATAAAATTGATGAAAATTGGTAAATTTTCAAAAGCAAAATTCCCATAAAGAGTCAAACTTTTAATGGATCGGTTATGGAAATGATGACTGCGGAAGAATGAAAGTTCACCAATATCGAGGTGTGCTTCATTAATGTAATTACTGAAGATGTAACGATAAGTGAACATCACATCCATCGATGTAGGAATCGAAGTGTTGATGATTTTCAACACTTTGAGTTGCTTTTGATTCTTCACAATTTGAATGAAGTTTCTCATCTCATCTAAAACACTAAACAAACAGTTTTCAACGACAAGTGCTTTAAGTCCGTTATTTAAAAAGTCAAGATATCTAAAGATGTCACAATTTCTCGATGTCACTCCCTCAAACGTCAATTGTTGCAAACGCTTTTGCTGACTCATCATATCAATGAAGTCTCCATACTCGTAATTTGATACGCCACTAACTCGCAATCTTATCACTTTAAACTGTAATTCGTCATTATTGGTAAACAGTGAGAAAATTTTTGGATCTGTATGTACGCAATCAAGTTCCTTAAGTTGCTTCAGCGAAAGTTTTGGAATTTGCACTATCGAGTTAAGGAACTTATTCTCTTCTTTTTGAAAAGTTACTTTGGTGACTTTCAAGACTTTCAGATTTTGAGCATATCTGAGAATGATACGAAGTTGGTCAAGTGTCTCGAACGCGTAATGTCTTATCTCAAGATATGAAAATGTATCGCCAAATTTCTTGAAAATTCCCAAAAACTTCATAATCTTCTCTCTTTTTAATTCCACAATCACTTTTTTAGCCTTTCGCTCTGACTCCATTAATGGCTTGATAAACTTTTCTTGATTCTCATCATCAAACATTTCACCTTCTATATCTGTTATATATATTGGCAGTTTGGACATCAACACAGAAGAATTCTCAATTATGAACTTCGAATAACGATCCAAAAGCATTACATTCATCAAGTCACATGACGATAACTTTCCGCAAATTATCTCAAAAATTTCATCGGGAAGAGTTTCCATCAACAGCTGAGTTTTATTTTTATTATTTTTTTATTAAATCTGTTTCTTTTTCTCTCTCTCTCTAAAGCTTGTAAACACGACAAACAGTGAAGCCAGACTGTCGAAACACCAAAACACGTACACAATAAAAGCAAACACCGCGAAAGATTTTTTTTCATTATCATTAATTTAGAGATAAAAAACTTACACAAAGAAGTCATCGCAACGCGTTTGATTTTATTGCGTCACGATTTGCGTTAAGAACTTGACAGGATTGAGTTTGGTGAACTTCACATAGATAATAAATAAATATCAATAAAGTTTAATCTGAATTTTATTTTAAGTATTTTTCTTTTTCTTTCTTTCTGAACAAAGCATGAAGTGAAAATTTTTATCTTCGAATTAGCTGGTTCTGGAAAAAGAAAAGCAAACATTCATGGGAAAGTTAACAAACAAATTTCCCAATGTAAATCTAATGTCGTTACATAAAAGTTGATCGGATGACTGACTCGTAATTTTAAAGGAAAATCTTCTAGGATTCTCACTGTTGACTGTTGGAAATGAAAATTCAAGAGACTTTCAAGGTAGAAAAGTTTTAAGTACAAGAAATGAGATAAAACGAGAAGATTCAATTGTTGAGATTGTTCAAGTTGAGTTTGTCTCCCAACATTTATGTAGATACTAATTCTTGGCTAAAGTAAATAATCGAGACATTTAATTGCTTATCTTAAGCACTTCCAATACCTAATGCGACACCGGCAGCAAATGAAATAACGAAAATGTGAAATTCATTCAACTTTGGACCGTTGGCGTCACCAATGAAGTTTGAGTACCATTTCTTTGCTGATTTTCCTTTCTTCTTCAATAAATCCTCGGCTTGATTGAGTTTTCGGTCGACAAAACGATCAGCCTGGAAATATAATTTTTATCAATTATAAAATATTTTTGTTAATTGAATGAAAACTCGAATACTAATTAGAAAACAGAAGAAATTATATCTTATTTAAGGACACAATTGTCTCTTTATTCGAAATTGCGACTTAACTTTTTCTTTACATTTTTTTAAATGGATAAAGGAGAGACCAACAGAAACGATAAAAAAATGAAGATAAAATGCTTTTACGTTGCTACATAATATTTTTTATTATTGGATTCAAATGAAGTTTCTTCCTATGAAAATGAGATTCCAATTAAGAATCCGCCGACGAAGGATGTCGCCGTATACGAGTTTTCTTTCACAAACGATTTGATCTGAAAATTATGACGTCATTAAAATTTTCAGATCGAATCACAAAATAGATTTTATGTGATTGAGGAATGTTTTTTCTCACCTTGTCAGCCCATGATGGACCTTCTCCTGTAATAGCTTCCTCAGCTTTATCGGCCAATTTGTTTGCTTTACTTGTAAGTTTATTCCAATCAATTTTAATGTATCCTTCATTAGCTGCAATTTGGAGGAGAATAATGGAGCCACCAACAGATACAGCAACGACTTTTCCAACCTTCATTGTGAGAAAACCAGTGGCCCTGAAATGAAATATTTGTATTGTGATTAGTCGTATAAAAAATTGAACTTTGCTTGGAGCTTTAAAGTCTACTTACCAGCCTGTTCCAGCTCCTATTAGGATTTGTTTAGTAGCAGATTTCTTTGATACATCGCCGAGGAGACGATCTAAAAAGTTTTTAGCTTCACTACCCACGTTAGTCATCTCCTTATTGATTTCGTTTTTCAGATTTTTTTTATCAACCCTGAATTGTTTGGAGAAAAAATTAATGAAGATTTTAAATGATTGACAACAGAGTCTAAAATGTTATCGAACAGTATTTCGTAATCTCTATTGAGTCATTAAATAACCGTCCATGAAATTTGTGATACATGTCTATGATTCATATGCAATCTGATGAAAGATTGTCGAAAATAGAAACAGCAAAAAAATGCAAACAAATTTATTCGGAAAATTACGGAAGAAATCAATTTTCTACAGTAACTCAAATGTTAAACTATACAATGCAGTGCACATCACAGGAGTTTACTCTACTTACATTTCTATTCTCTATGGACTAAAATAATCTCCTTAAAATCAAATGTGACTGAATCAAAACTTGAAATTTATAAATTTTTTTCGTTTTCTCCGTTTGTTTTCTTTGTTTTCAGGCGAATTGAGCTAGGGCGAATTCAGTTTGAACTTTGAAAAACCGTTAAAATGTTTTTCTCTGTATTTTTATTATTATCGAAATAAAATTTTTAAATTTAATTAACAAATTTAATCTGATTCTTCCTCGTCGGGAGAAAATTTGATAAAATCTTTTTCTAGCGTCTTCTTGAACTTTTTTGCTTTTGATCCAGCAACAGATTCAATTTCATTCGCAGTTCTCTTCCGAATTTCGTCAACATCTTGATCAGTTTCAGCCCATTCAAGTACAAGTCTTCGACCGTATAAATGTGTGCTATGTTTCAATGCATCAAAAGCACATTTTGCTTCACTTTTGTTGAGAAAATCCACAAATCCAAATCCACGATGCTGATCTGATCCCATTTTCTTCGGCAATCGTAAAGCTTTGATTTCACCAAATGTTTTAAATAATTCTTTAATTTCATTAGCATTCGCTTGGAATGGAATATTTTTAACCATGATTTTCGTTGATATTTTCTCATTCTTCTTTTTCTGCATTGGTTGTCTCCTCTCTGTGTCTTCCTGTCCCCTCAAAGTTCTTTCACTTCGTTGCAATTCAACTTTATTTCCATCAATCACACAAAACTGCATCGTTCTCAAAGCTTTTTCAGCCGATGATGAATGAAGAAATTGTATGAATCCATATCCTAAATGTATTGGATGCTTTGGGTCAATAACATTCCGCTTTTTAGCTATTTGTATTAAGAAAATCTTTCCAAGTTTTTTGAATGCTTCTCGGACAGTTTCTTCAGTTGTTATAAAGTTGAGATTTCTTAAGAACAAAGTTGTGTTGGGTTCAGGTGACAATATTTCTTCATCTTCTTCCTCTCCTTTCTCTACATTTGACTCTTCTTCTTGTTTCACTTCCTTTTCCTTCTTTTCATTATCTATCTCTGCATCATCTTTGAAAGAATTTTCTGGTGCCCATTCAAGATAAAGTGGAAGATGTTTAAATTTAGTGTAAACAAGTTTCTTAAAAGCTTTTCTTGCTTCTGATGGGTCATCAAATTTTATTAGAGCCGTTACACCACTTGGAGGAAGAACAATTTTCTGAATAATCCCAAAAGGTGAAAATTTTTCTGTCAACTCTTCTACATTGGTTTTAGCTGGAAGATTTTTTGCTAAGAGAATAGTTTTAGATCGTTTTGACTTTCCATCTTCAAACGACTCTAATCTAACACCGTGACTTTCTAGAAAGCTTTTCATTTCAAGAACAATTTGTGTTTCTCCCAAAGCTAATCGAACAGCAGCATCTGATCCTCCTTTTGATGAATTCAAAACTTCTTCTTTAGATTTTCCAAAGCTTTTTGCCATCACATCTGCAATAGCATTTTGGCCAAGAAAAAGAGTATTCCAATTGTGTGCAGATCCTGCAGCATTCCTAAGTGCTGCTTGTTTCTTCTTTTTGAATCCTTGTTCGTCGTCACTTTCTTCATCTTTTTTCTCATTTGATTTTGCTGGCAATACATGGAACATTCTGCCATGAAACATTGTTCCGTTCAACTCTGTATAAGCAACAACTGCATGTTCAGGCATCATGAATGTCACCGTTCCAAATCCCTTTAAAATATAAACGTAAATAGAGAATTTCATTCTTTTTTGAATTCAAAGCAAGCTTACCTTAATCTTTCTTGATACTGGATCAATTGGAACATTGACTTCAACGACAGCTCCGTATTTTTCGAAAAGCTTCTGAATGTCATCTTCAGTGACATTGTATGCGAGATTTCGAAAGAAAAGCTTTCCAGATTCACAAATGTCTTCTTCTTTCATTAGTAATTCTTCTTGTTCTTGCCACCGAGGATTCGTTTTCTTCGTAGATCCATCACTGTCAGATTTATCGGTGAAGTGATAAACTTGAATTTGTTTTCCTTTTAAGAAACTTTTATCCTTGCCCAAAGCCTTTTGAAGATCTCTTTCTAGCTTAAATCCAATATACGCAAATCCTTTCTGTTTTGGTATTCGGACAGAATAAGCTTTAGCTGGACGAAAAAACTTTATAAGCTCCTCACGTTTTATACTTTTGGGAACATTTCGAACTTTCACAGTATAAAGTTTTGTCCAATTTTCTTTTGTCTTGTTGGAATCTTTTTCAGGACTACTATTTGATTTTCCCATCAACTGTTTCATGTAATCTGTGTCACTAATCTCAGCATTTGCCAGCTTTTCTGTTTCTATTTCCACAACTTTGTTTTCTTCATTCTCGTTTTCATTTTTACTTGAAATTCCAATGTCATTATCCCAAAGTAGTTTGTCTTTAGCATGTGACTTCATGAACTCTTGGAATAATGCATCTTCTTTATGATCACCTAGAATCGCTTCAACCTTTGCAGCTATTTTTGATTTATTTGGAGTTTTATTAATTTCTGGTGTGATTTCTGTTGGTTCTTCCAAATCTACTTTCTTCTCTTTATCTTTCACATTTTTACTCCATGGCTGTTCTTTAGGCTTTTGACCGAGAACAGCACAAATTTCTACTGTCACTCGACTAGTTCCAATAAATGTGTTGTTATAAAATTCCACTGCTTTTTGTGCACTTTCCTCATTCTCATATCCAACGAAACAAAACTGACGAAACTTTCCATCTTTATATTTAAGTTGAACGTCAGTTATTGTTCCTTTTTGTGTAAAGACATCTCGAATTTTCTGCTCTGTAATGGTTTTTGGAAGATTTTTTACTATCAATCTTGACATTTTGAGACTTTTGTGTACATTCGAAGCGTGGTTTTACTTTAAAAAAAAGGGGTGAAAAACTTTGAATAGGGAAGATTATGTTGAAATGATTTCACATAATTTCATTTGATTTCCACCATAATGCAATAAGTTATCATTTATATTATTACATGAAATGATTTCACATAATTAACTTAAATGCTTGAACATTATAATGAATGTGTTACCAAAGAATTATTAAAATTCATAATGAAGGAATCCACCCTACATAATAACACCCGGGGTAAAAAACTTTCGAACACATTGTAAAAGAAGATCGAATGAAATAAATAAACAAATAAAATATCGTGTTAAAATGGAATCAATGGATATAGATGAACTGAAGACTCAAACAATACAAGCAAGGTTTGTATCAGATGCAGGAGAAGAAGTGGGACCGCCTGTAGATTTGCCAATATCAGTTGATGTGCAACAGTTAGAATTAATCTGCAATGCGCTTTTAAAAAACGTGAGCTGAATATTAAAATTATACATTGATTGTAATTGATAATTTCTTTCTTTATTAATAGGATGACCCCATTCCGTATTTATTCTTCATCAATGACAACGAAGTTAAGAAGAATTTACGAGATACATTGGATTCCAAAACAACCAGCATCGAAGATGTTCTCAATATTGTTTATCAACCTCAAGCAACTTTTCATGTTCGACCAGTAACAAGATGTACAAGTTCAATGCCAGGACATTCAGAATCTGTTGTTGCCTTAAGCTTCAGTCCAGATAGTCTTCATTTAGCAAGTGGTTCTGGTGATCAAACCTTAAGACTTTGGGATTTGACAACTGAAACACCTCACTTCACGTGTACGGGACATAAAAATTGGGTTCTTGTTGTTTCATGGTCACCCGATTCAAAGAAAATTGCAAGTGCATGTAAATCTGGTGAAATTAGAATTTGGGATCCAGACACAGGAGCATTAATGGGAAAGCCAATGGTTGGCCACAAGAAATGGATTAATTGTCTTAGTTGGGAACCTTATCATCAGAATCCAGATTGCAGGAAATTAGCAAGTGCTGGTAATGACAATGATGTCAGAATATGGGACACGGTTTTAGGCAGTTGTATTAAAGTGTTATCTGGACATACAGCTTCGGTTACTGCTGTTAGATGGGGTGGTTCTGGACTCATTTATACATCATCTCGTGATCGAACATGTAAAATGTATCGAGCAGATGACGGAGTTTTATGTAAAACGTTCACTGGACATGCACATTGGGTGAATAATCTTGCTTTAAATACAGATTATGTTTTAAGAATTGGACCTTTTGCTCCTACTTCAAAGACTTCATCAAAGAAGAAACAAGATAAAGAAGAATTACGTAAGCAAGCGATGGAAAGATATCAGAAAGTTTGTCCTGACGGAATTGAATCATTTGTATCATGTTCTGATGATTTTACGCTTTATTTATGGCGATCTGATCAGAAACAATCAATAACACGAATGACTGGACATCAGAATGTTGTTAATGA
The DNA here is from genome assembly GCA_900005825.1 of Clunio marinus. NCBI lineage: Eukaryota > Metazoa > Arthropoda > Insecta > Diptera > Chironomidae > Clunio > Clunio marinus. The sequence continues at coordinate 601,281 of CVRI01000056.1, forward strand.
TGTTAAATATTCTCCAGATGTTAGAACGATAGCTTCAGGATCATTCGACAAATCCATTCGATTATGGAGAGCTCATGATGGTGGATTTATAACAGCATTACGTGGCCATGTTCAAGCTGTTTACACAATAGCATGGTCAGCAGATTCCCGTCTTGTTGTTAGTGGAAGTAAAGATTCAACTTTAAAGGTTTGGAGTTTAAAGACAAAGAAACTTGAACAAGAACTTCCTGGACATGCTGATGAAGTTTATGCAGTTGATTGGGCACCTGATGGATCTCGAGTTGCATCAGGTGGAAAAGATAAAGTGTTGAAAATGTGGGCTCATTAAAATAATTTAACTCAAATAAATTTTTTTTCTTAAGAATTCAATTAATTTATTCACTTTTTTCTTTCTTTTTAAAAAGTTTTTCTTTCAGCTTCACGATAAGTGATTTCTTTGCCTCATCTTTCTTCTGCAAAAGAAGTCGTTTCGTTGTCATATTATGTAATGGCCCAAATGCCAATGCCATAACAGTACAAGCTAGACAAATGACGTTATAAGGCATTGAGAAGTCGGGTGTTGGTAGATTTATTAACAAAGCTTCTGTGTGTATTCGAAGGAAATATGACTGACGAGTTGCATTGAAAGTTTCTTCGAAAAGACTAGCTTCAACTGGTAGGCTTGTGTAGTTTAGTGCCATTGGTAGAAGAGTTGAAATGACTCCAGATGGAAGAAGATGACCATGGTGAGCATCTGGAGGATATTCTTGCCATTTTAAGAAAATGTAATCAAAGTCAATTGACATTTCTAGCGTTGATCGTGCTGGTATTTTAACTGCAACTTCAAGAAGATATGGACGAGTTCTTTGTTTTCCAGGATAATATTTTATCTTCGTTGGAGCAATTTGTTGATCTCCAATTTTAAGCTTGAGTGTATGCAAATAAATTGGAACAAACCAAGGAATGTTTTCCATGATAATCACATTTAAACTTGCCCAATGTGTGTTCGAAATTTGATTGACAATTTTTCCTCGCTCTTTTCCAGTTCCTTGAAGGAATCTTCTTGCAAAAAGTGGTGCTGGGGAAACGATGGGAATGGTTTTCTGACTTTTATTTACGATTGCAATATTAATCATTTGTCTACTCTTGTGTACCATCTTTTTGATGTCATATTCTCCGTAAAGTGTCGTACTGCCTCCTCTTTTTGAAATTATCGATCTTGCTGGTTTTGGTGTCACTTCAAAATCTTTGTCAGTCATATCGAGAAATATTTTACTTGAAGTTGCCAGTTGGCATGCTCCATTAAGACCTTGACCGAAGAGTTTCCGAATTGACCAATCAAAGCCACCAAATAATCGAAGATCGTGTACTAAGTTGACACTTTGCTTTGATTCCAAAATTGAGTCATGACATGAAGCATCAAGACACAATTGACGAACGTGAATACCCAGCGAATGATAATTTGTGCTGTAAATATGTTGAGCATTTAAAAGAGATGTTAAGCCTTCTTTTGAGTCACATGGAAGAAGTTTCTTCCAAGGTGTTAGATTCTCTGTACAGACAACTTCAAGCGGTAATGCTGAGTATCGAACAAAACTTGAATTGATATTTGTGTTTGCGTTGAAAAAGCCGGCAGAAGGTTGGAACGAGAAATTTGGTTTGACTGTGTTCAATTCATTGACAAAACTGAATGAAGCACATAATAATCCAGAAAGTGCTCCACTCAATTCAATCCATTGACGATTGATAACATCCTGAGTCAAATGATTTCTAAACCAAACATAAAGTTCAGCACCGGATCCAGCAGATTCAATTGGAAATCCCCAAGTTTCATGTCGCCATAATCCATTTGTAAGTGTGACATGCATTTCACTAATTTCATATTGAAGAAAGAGTTCCGATATTGATCGTGATAACAAATCGGTGTGCAACACTGCAAATAAGAAATTGAAATTTAAGATCTTTGAGTGTTTTATTAATAAAACTTACAATCATCTCTCGAGTGGATATTCCATCGCGTTGTGAATTGGAAATAGGTGTTAACAAAATTATTTTGAAGCTCTTTTATCACTAACTCTTCATGATACACATTGTCATTCTTTTTCGCATCGATAAATGAATAAGAAAGGAAATTAATAAAAATGAAAGACAATATTTTCATGTTTTCTTTATTTGGTGAATATTTTGAGCTAAATTACACAATGTTTTTAATTATTATTTTCACTATTTTACAACCTATAATTAATTTGTAACTTTATTCTTCATTAGTGAGTTATTTCTTGTCGTACAATTTATTCCAATGATTTTCTTTCAATCCGAAAATTAAAATATGAAGGGAGTGCAACTAAGTTGTAAACAAAATTCAACTGAAACTCCCTGTTTTAATTTTGTTCAGATTGTAATAACTTTAATAAATAACATCTTAAAAACTTGATTTTTAAATCAAAGATCCTTTATTTTTTATCTGCATTTCCCACTACTGATATTTTATTAAAATATTAATTATTTTGATTTCTCTGGCACAATCTCTTGAATCCATTTGAGATAAGGAGGATTACCATTTTCAATTGGTGTACTAATCACTTCGGCAACTGAGTAAGGATGATTTTCACGAACATATTTACTGAGATCATCAACTCGTGATGTTTTAGTCTTTATCATGAGAAGCACCTCAGAATCCTTAAATGACAATGAAGAGAACTATAAAAAAATATTATAAAAGCATAATTTTGTTGTCTTTACTTCATTAACTTTTCCCTCCCATTCATAAATTGATGTTACTCTAGGGATGATGTTGACACATGCTGCCAGCTTCTTGCTAATTATTCCATGTGCCAATTTTTTGGCAATTTGTTCATCAGGTGCTGTCACGTAGCAAGCTGAAACTGACCCGGCCTTAAATAAATTTAATCCAACAATATTTTATTAAAAAATAATAATCCAGCTGTTGACATTTAGTCTCACCTGATAAGCTGGTTTACTCATGTTTCTGCAATAACATCTGATGTTACTCAAAAGCAGAAATAAACTCAATCTCATGAGAGACAATTTAAACAGGTCAACTTTGTTTTTTATTTTGATAGTCAAAACAACAAGCATAGATTAAATACATCTAGAAGACTGCTTCAATTTCAAGGTCATTAAATTTACTTAATTAGCTTTCATGTTTCAAATATTTCTTGATAAATAGAGCAACAATATTTCAACGTGTGCTATTGAAAAATATTTTACACAATTTGTCATTGATTCGAACTTTGAAATTTGATTTTCTCGGTTGAATGATTTTTCTTTTTCTTCATTGACAAAGAAACTTCAATCGAATGCTTTTTGAAATATCTGAAATAATTCTTTTGATAAATCTTATCAGTCGATAGTTCATTAATCTAATAAAGATAAATATTTTTATATACAGTTTTGTTTCTTTATTCATTTATTCAACTTTATAAAATACTGCGAAACTAATTCAGTCAACTTTATGTTCTTCAACAATTTACAAAATTTGCTTGGTTTTCTCTAAATTCTTTCCTAACTACAATCAAATAACTCATTACTTAGTACACACAGTAATAAATTTGCATTACACTCTCAGTTGAATATAAATTTCTGATAAAAATTGAATGTTTCGTAATTCCAACTCAGAAGATGAAGGTGGCCACAGATTATCACAATATAATATTTTTAACGAAGCAATTCTTTTATTTATATTTGAATGCTGTTGTTTCTTTGTTGGACTTTACTAGTAGCACCTTGAGTCGATGGTCCCTCTTGAACTTGAATGATTGGTTCATCTTCAGACGACAATAAATCCGATTCTGATTCATATTTCTTTAACGGGCGATGATGGTTCGCGTTCGTTCGATATTTCACTTTAACTTTCTCTAAAATACTATGACCACGTCGTTGACGCTGAACTGATGGTCGAAGTTGATGATGGCCTAGGAAACTCTTTTTGTTTCTCATAAGAAAGTTATCAGTCACCCAAAATAACAAAACGTTAACAAAGAACGGAATGATTAACATCACTACGACGACTTCAAGCTTTGGATTCTTAAAAGGTGACAAAATTAAATTCTTCACATCATTCCAATAATCCATTTGTATGATCAAAGTTGTTAACAGCTTGACAATGATCATAAGAAAAACATATATCCATGTTTGATAAATCCAAGACTTTGACGCTCCGTATTCGCCAAAGTTTATCGCATCCCAATGCATCACTTTTGCAAGATATATACAAATCCTAATACCTATGTAAATAATGAATAACCCAATAGTAGAATCTAATAAGAAGTTAATGATGTACCTGAAAGTAAAATGTATTCATAAATAATTCAATTGATTTAAGTTTTAATTTGATTTACCAAGTGCATGGATCGCCTTTAAAAAGTGGCGATAAATAAACATTTGTCATGTGAATGACCATAGCCCCGATGCCTTGCTTTGACGTATCATACCACCAGATATCCCAAGGTCGTCTTCTGTAACTTGGTTCGCAAAATCTTTTAGCTGAAATAGGTATTTAAAAAAATTGAATAAATGATAAAGAATTTTCTCGAAATTTAATATCTTTAATCAGATCAAAAAAACGCTTGAATTACCAATAAGACATGAGAAAGCAATGGCAGCTAACAATCCTTGTAGTAGCCATCCAAAAAAATCAGTCAGAGCATCTTTGGAACAGTGTAGAGGCTGCAATTCTTGAAATTCAATAAAGTGAGCTCCATCGGTGGAACTTTCAAATAATGATGCAGTCATGATTCCTTAATTTCACTAATTTTCATTTTACAAGTAGATTAAATGTCTATATGATTGTTTATCTTATTAGATTTTAGTTGTAGCACCAATTTTAACACTAATAAATAAGGATTAATTAATGATTTTTTTGTGACACTTCAAATTTAAAATCACGAGAAACGTGGAACTATTTTGGGGGAACACTGTAACATGGTGATTTTTGAAATTTGCCCGTTATTATTTGATAAAAAGTTTTGATACTTGATATTGAAATGTTTTTCTCTCCTAAAACCTCTCCATAATTTGCGCTTCTCTCTGTTGTCATCGTAAATTCCCAAGCAAATTCCATTTCAGTGTGTTCATAACTTTTTGCCAGCTAAGACGCTAAATTTCTGCTCCTAGTTGTTAACATTTTCAAAGGACATTAAATAAACGTTGGATTTATAGAAGCACTAAAGTGGTTGATTTTTTTGAATTAAAGTATTTATTGGATGATCTTTTATCATTAATAAGAGTCACGTTGAGAGATCCTTAAAAACAAATTAAATTATAAGACTTTCACCAAATAAACGTGTATGCTGTTGGATGTCTTCAGCCGAATTTAAAGTGGCATAAAGAAATTAAAGTGTTTGAAAAGGTTGACAGCTTAAAAGCAAAAAAAGAAATATTGCGATAAATAATTACTCATTCGAAATTGATCGTAATCATCGGTTGTTGACTGTGCAGTATACAGTGGTGAACGTTTCATTTCATCGATCTATTAATTTATCTCAAGCTAAGAGCGCTTTATGCAACAGAATCTCAACAGAGAATTTCTCAAATTTTATTTTCATATCCATCAACAGAAACAAGTTTTCTGAACAACATCTTGAAAGAGTTGGTGAGTGGATTCATCCAATTAAGTATTATGTAGAATATCATCAACTATTAATGAGACAACACTCATGAAAAGGCCAATTTCTTTCTTTTCTGTCATTTTTGCGTAGTAGTGAATTCTATTATGGAAAATTCTTTTTGGTTGAAAACCGTTAAAAACTCTTCTCATTTTTTTGTCATGGATCAGTGCGAATATCATCAACTTCAATGATCATACTAATCTGAAGCTATCTCTGGCAACGTTCGCACCATAAAAACACGAGCATTAGCTTGACAAAAACAAAAAAATTAGAAGCGAGAGTTGTTCAATTTCAAGTTTTTTTTTTATTTTGCGAATGGATGAATGAATGCCACGCAAACTGACCATTAAGAGCTCACATTTGGAAATTTCTTCGATTCGCTCTTGTTGCTTAATTAATTAAATGAAATTTAAAATATGAGCAAAATTTTCTTTGTTTTATTTTTATTTCCACTCGACGAGACGAAACGACAAATTTTCCATATGATTTCAGTTTCATTGAACAGCGAACATGAATTTATGGCAAGCATTTATTAGTTTCAGCGATACTTGAATTTCGTTTTTTTTCTTCTCTCATTTGATTGCTCATTCAATAAACGATATGTGGTGGATGGAATAAATTCAAGATAGTATGAAAATTGATGACCGCATGATTCATGAAACGAGAGTTTATTGTTCGATATATAAATTTGTCGTAAACAAAGTGGTGATGAAAGATTGTGTCAAGGTTAAAATACCTACCTACGAATGAAAGTGCAGTTAAAAATCGATTTTTGAATAATAGAAAAGAACTTTAATCGATGAAGTTTCTTGTTTTGAATGATATTAAAATTTCTTCAACCGCCAAACTTGTGAAAGGAAGAAAGAACTGAGAGGGAAAAAGCAGCTGACAGATGTTTTCCATCCAACGGCTTGAATACTTCTCTCTCATCATACCGATTGTTATTTTCTTATTTCTCTTTTTAAGTTTTCTGTTCATTTTTATTTATAAACAATCTAGGGTTGATTTCCAGGTTGAATAGTATTTAACATCTTTCTTCAGGTTCTTTAAACTATTTTATTTACAACTTGTAGCTTCAATGATATTTATTTGCGCGGGAGGTGTAAATATTCTCTTTCAATCCATGTTTTCAGTGTTGCAAAGCAAACGACACTCAACCTTGAAACGTGATGTATATTTTTGACTGTGCTAAGCATTTTTATCCACGCAGCTCCGGGCACATTGTATGTTAATGTCAACATTCAATCTTCCTGAAAATTAAATCATTTCACTTTTGAATGAAAGAAAACATCTCATGTTTTTTTGTATGAAAGAAAAATGATTCACTCGATGGAAGTTGATTAATTTATCGTTCTTTTAATTTAAAAGACGAAGTTTCGTGATAAGAGAACTGTAGTTGTGTCCTATTTGAACAATTTTATTATATACATAATCGTATACTTGAATATTATCAACTATATCGTTGTTTGTCTCAAGTATGAATGCTTATTGACGGCACAAAATCAACAGACAGACGTGTTAAAAAAGAGCTGTGTCAGTGAAAAAAATGATATGGCTTCAAATTGCAAAATTCTAATTCAAAGTCAGAGAAAAGCAATTAAGTTCCAGAAGAAAACGTTGATGGTGACGTGTTTTACAGCAGAATTATTGAGAAAATTGTCTATTTGTTTTTCAATCAATATTTTGGATTTCTGATCTATAAAAAACGAAAAGATACTTAGAAAGAAATTTGATACTTTGATTGTCTTATGTAGCTTTTCCAATTGCTTTTGATTTATTTTAAAGGTACAACGCATAAAGTCAATTCAAACGCAATATCATGAGTTGAGGAAGTATATAAATATGAAATAAAAGTGAGTTACCGCACAATTCATCCCCATTTCGTGATGAAAATGTTTAGATTCATCGATTTTTCCTCATTTTCAATTAAAGTCATTGGATTCATGGTTAAAAGGAAGAGAAAAAGCACTATAATTGTATTTACTGTTCATTGCTGTGTACGACTGACCTGAACATGATTTAGTTATAAAAACTCAACCCCAGTGAGTTCCACAAGAAGGAACATAAATGATTTCTACGTTGCAATAACTTATTTATAATTATGATAATAAGAGTCAGCTTCATTGAAAAGCTTTATAACGGAAAAACTTGTTAATTGAGAAATGAATTGCTTCAATCAAATCCACCTACTTAAATGTAAATTAAAGTAAAGAACATAGAATTAAGCATTATTATGGTTGTACCATTGTCATCGATACAAAACATCTGCTTAAAAACTTAATAATGAAGTATCCTTGTATCTGCTTTCTTTTATGACTAGATTGTCTTGGCCAGTTGATTAGAAGTGTAACAATTTGTGTATCATGAACAGCAGCTTAATTGAGTTGGAAACATGGATCATATTTCAGAAAATCTCATCTGATTGTTCAAACTGTTTGTGTAAGTTGCTTTTTCTTTTATGTTCATACATATTTCTGTACATATATACGTAGTAGGTTACTTCTTAAATTTTCATTTGATTGTTACATATATCATAACTTATTTGTTTTCGTTGGAAGCTTTTAATATCATATAAATCATCATCGCATTCTTATTCTCCTTTTTACACGTGAACATTTTGAAAGGTCACATTTTCTGATTTTACACATGATAACTTTTCCATATAAAAAACCTTGATTGCGCCTTCACCGAGATTCTTCGTTTTTCTTTAACCTTTCAAAGTTCAATAAGAATTAATTTTCTTACCTAGAAAAGCTCTTGAATAATTGATAGATAGGCGAATAATTTTAAGTCCGCCGAAAGCTTATATTCCTTAAAACATTCATTCTTTCGCTTCCTTTCATAGCCATTAACATCTCCCATCATTCATATCCCCTTCGTGACTTTTAAAGCTTATAAAATTCATAATATGCGGTTAAACTGCTTCCTACAGTTTCCTTTCTTTTCGTTGTCAAGGTCCTTTCATAACTTTTGATACCTTTTTCCTTAAACTTGAGAAGATTAAACGCTTCACGTTAAAAGCTCAATCGGCTTATGTTTGACATCAAAACATTCTTTTATTTACATTCATGATTTTTTTTCTTCTTTTTTTCAGAATATTTTATACTTTTGTCATCATTTTATTATCCTTCGTCGACATCTAAATATTTCTCTCAAGATATTATTTTTTACAACACCTTAGTTTTTGTTTCTGGATGAAAAAACTTTTTAGTCGTTTCTAACGTCAGTTACATGAGAACATAAAAAGTTTTTCTTTTTTTTTTTGAGTATTTTATGAAGTTTTGTTGGAACAATGGTTAATACAGGTGAGATTTTTATTTATTCTTTCTTAATTAATTCCAAATAGGTACTTCTTTAAACCAGTTCACTTGTATCTAACAAATTTCATCAAACATTTTATCTCTCTCACTCTCTTTTTTCGTTTTTGATTGACGAAAAGATAATAATTGTGTCAAAATTTTCATCAAAGTAAAATCTTTTAATATTAAATTATCATTTTCATGTTTTTTTTTCTTCCCTACAGTCATGACTGATAATGCTTTTAGAGCGAAAGATATTGGATTGCGAGCACAAAAGAAAATTTTAAGTCGTATGGCTTCAAAGAATGTTGCCAAAGTCTTTATCGATGAAACGACTTCGAGTCTTTTGGACAACGTCTATCGGCTTACAAAACATCAGCTTGGAAGTAAAAAAGAAGCCGAAAAATTGGTGAAAAATATCATTAAGATTGTGATAAAATTGGCGATACTTCATAAGAACGAAGTTTTTACCGAAGATGAGACTCAGAAGACCAACACATTTTATCAGAAATTTACAAAACTCCAAATGTCAATTATCTCATTCTTTGAAGTTGAATTTAGTTTTGATTTAATTTATCTTCAAAAATTGATAACTGAAGTTCATCAACTTCTGAAGGAAATTGTTAGTAGTCATTTATCTGATAAAAGCTTATTGAAAATCGATGAAATCTTTGAGTCTCTCAACAACCCACAATTCCTTGAATCGATTTTCAAAGCCGATTCACCTCATCGAGACTTAATGGAGAAGATTGTTTCAGACCTCAATAAAGTCATGGAACAAAATGAGTAGAATTTTTCACGCAAAACAAAAACTAATCAAACTTTTGCAAACACTTGCATATCTGAGAACTTTGTTTTATGTCTCAAATGAAAAGAAAATACCTTGTTAGTTATTAAAATAGTATTAAGGGCGGGCCTAAATTAAGGCTAATCTCATGGTCGTACTCATATTTGTTTTATGTTTTGCCATGTTAAGACTTAATCTCTTCTTATCGTAGAAGAATCACAATGAGTTTGTAAACTTTTCGCTCTTATTTTAGACTAATTAAGTATGTGAAGAAAGTAGAAAGAAAAACAATCAATAAATCCCTCCATGAATTTATCCAAAAAGATTATGGAAGATCGAGTGGTAAATGATAAATCAAAGATAAATAAAGAAAATTTGTGAAATGTAGAAAATGTAAATTAAAGTTTTTTGTTTTATTTATTTAGGATGTTTTAAAAAGCACTGATTTGAAGGGAGTCGTAATGAGAATTGACAAGTGGAACTCTTGGCTTTAAGAAGTTCACAAAATAATTATAAATAATTCATGATTAAAATACGACTCCTTACTTGAATATTCTATGATTTATCAAGATGATGATGAGAGCAAATATTCAATTAGGTTGACTTGTTGAATTGATTTCTAATTTTTACAATTCTCAGTGAAAATTAATTGAATTCGCATTAGAATCAGAAAAGCGTTCATTTTTTAATTGTTATCAAAAACATTTTCTAAAACGTGAGGTCTTGAAAAGTTTTTCATGACCAAACATTTCTGAAATTTTCGTCATTTCATAACTTTATATGTTGAAAACGTTTTTGTTGATAAACGGTATATGATTCACATTTTTTACATCACGTTTGCAGCCTTTCACTATAAATTTCAACAATCGTTGGTAGTGCAAGAAACCGTGTTTGAAAATAAAAAAAGGTTCTTGAATAAATGTTTTTCTGTTTTTTTGTTTTATTTGAGCAACAGGAAATTTTACATACAGCAACGCCATCTATTGTCAGGATAAAGAAAACATTTCTCAGTTAACTGAGCAATAGAGAGAAACATTGAAATGTAAGCAAAAGTGAGCAATTTCTTATAAGAAATATACGACTGGCAAAATAAAATTTTCTACGTAGAAAATAACAAACAATAAAATAATATAAGGCAATCCACAGAGTAAAAGCTATGACAAATGTCTTAAAAGGATCTATTAGTGATAAGAAAACCGACCAGTTGATGAAATTTTATGGTTTGCAGTGAGTAATTTCGATTTTTCACTTTTTGTCTTTTGAGGCACTTAAGTTTCATTTGTCGATGGCCTACATTTCTTAAATTGCCATTTTTTCACGTTTAAAATTATAAATATAAATCGTAAATTAAATTAGTTCCATTGTAATCATAGTGACTGTGTTTTGATTATAATATTTTAAACAATTTTAGATCAATCGACGGTGGATCAGTGGAAAGTCTAAATTATCCAGAATTCGACGTTGACACTGGGGACTTATACAAACCACAGTAAGTATTTTTTTCATCATCTCAAATCATTAAAATTAACATCTATCAGCTTTGAGTGTCGTGACAATTGAATGAAATAAATTCTTTTCATGACTGTTGAACTTCATGCTGATTCAATTAAAAAAAGATTTTTTTTCTCATGTCGAGACTGAAAAAAAAGAAGAGCCCAATAATTTTCATTATTAACACACAAAAATAGTCTAAAAATAGTCTGGGCAGCCACAGAAGAGACTTGAGATGTGTTTTAAGTTGTGTTTGTGTGTAAAATTTCCGAAATATTAAAACAAAAAATTTTTTATTGCTGTAAACTGTAAACATGAAAAACGCGGATTGAAAATCGAGACGAGAAAAAAAGTTTCGAATTCTGTTCTATGGAACTCGAAAAAATGTCATAAAATTTTATTACCAAAACCACGCATTGGTGAATCATTTCTTGCTTGTTTGTGCTTTCCTGTGTGCTTGTTCTCTTATATTTTTGTGTTGAATGCTGTTGAATGAATGACCTTCAGAACTATTGTTCGCCGCTAACAATTAACCCTCGTTGTTACTTTTTTTTGGTTTTTTATTGCAGATTAACTGTTTGTAGCTACTAAACTAGTTGAGCTAGAAATAAAAGTCCGCAAAAAAGTATATTGAAGAAAAAAAAAGAGAAAGAAAACATAAAATTAAAGAGAATACTGACTGATTTACATTTCCCAATTTTATTATAAGAAGTAAGTATACTGGGATAAAATATTTATGAATTATTCATCATAACTAGCTACCTAGGTTCATTGAAGTTTCTCATAAATCATTCTTAATATGTACGTTGTTGTTTTCCTTATAAACTCAGTCATCGACAACCATCACCTTCTGCCATGGCCCCAACAACAACTATAGAAACAATCACTATAACACGACCCTTGAAAGTCATCGCATTTATCTGCGGCCTTATCGTTATCATTCTAATGATGATGGCATTAACATCGACTGATTGGCTGCTATCATTAGGATGGAGGCAAGGGTTGTTTGTTCATTGCATTTCAATAAATGCGTCAAAGCCATTGCCATTTAATATCGAGGCGGATGTCGGTTGTTATGAGAGTCGTGACAAATGTAAGTGTGAAAAATATTTCATAATTAAGTTGAATTGTTTTGTAATTCATTTTTATCTTTTTCTGTAGTTTACATCAAGGCCACTGCAATTCTTTGCGTCATTACACTCATCACTGACGCAATTTCAACACTTTTGACTGGCACAGGCTTGAAAACTACTGATGCGAATCTCAAATACAAATTTTATCGAATCGCTGTTCTTGTCATGATGGTAGCATTGCTTTCCCTTCTCATTGCTCTCATATTGTATCCAGTTTGCTTTGCAATGGAATTGCCACAAGGAAATCGTGATGTGTGGGAGTTTGGATGGGCATATGGTGTTGGTGAGTGATCTTTGATGATAATAAAAATTCAATGAAAAAGACAAAAATTTAACTTTTATTATAGGATGGGGAGCAGCAATCTTCCTTTTCGGTGCCGTTGTTCTTCTTCTTTGTGACAAAGAATCGGAAGAAATCTATTACAAAGAGCGCAAAATTGTACACGAAACAACATCGATTCGTGATTAGAAATTTTCGTCCCTGCCTGATCTGTTGGTTTAAATCTCAACATAAACAATGAAAGTAAATTCGATAAGCGATTTGAAGATCTTCAATTCTTGATTTTATCTGCGACGATGTGCTTCTGAGTTCAAAAAAATTATAACAAAAGCGTTCATTGTCTCTTTGACACTCAAACGTGTGACTTCATCTATTGTGAAATATTCTTTTGTGTGTCATTGAGATGTTGAAAGATGAGAAAACAGTTTTTTTCTTTCGAGACTAAAGTTTAAATTACGAGTTGAAAAAGTAACGAAAAAAAATATAAAAGAATCAAAATTATTGTGCAACAAGTACTGAAAAAGCGAATGAGCGAAAATTGTTATCATCGCTGACAAGACACATAAAGAAAAAAAAATTGAATCTCGGACTGGTCGAGCCTTTAAAGACATGAAACAAGTGATCATTAAACTCTGAATTACACGCGATATTATCGATAGTGGGGGGCAGGGGCATAAAAAATGAAAATTAAATAACATTAAACGAAATGAAAACAATTTAATCCTTGCATGATGAATACTTAGATAATGAAATATCCTAAAATGATGATGAATAAAGTTGCACGTTGATAAATGTGGAGAGAAATTCTTGTCAATGTGCTGCTAAATTTCATTCAGATGAATTATATAAAGTCATTCGATGACGCCAATTAAGAAAATCAATTTTAACTTAGAAATAACGAGTCGATGTAGAATTGAGAAGGAAAGAAAAAAGAAATCTCACGCAACATTTTTTTCAATGGGTACCAATTAAAATGTAAATAAATTTATCGACGATTTAATGTGGAGAATAGAAACATAATTAAGTTGGAGTTCCTTTTTTTCTTCCCTTTCATTTTTCTCTTTCTTCCTTCATTTCATAATAAGGAAACGGATATCCTCTAAAACAAAGGGAATTGAAACTCCTGTTCTCCATATTTACTTTTAAAAAATAATATAGAAAAAGAAGGAAGCATAAGAAACTCAAATGTCTCAAGAATCTATCGATAAAATTAATACTTATATGGAATTAATTTGCACAATTATACGGTCGTGGATAAGCAAGAAAACAAACAAACATGCATACATTTATACAACAAACATATTTCTACTATTTATAGGTACAAGTAAGGAAATGTTGATCTACGGAAACTTAATCACTTTATTATTAAGAATCTTATATTAGAATTCTTTTGATATTGAATTGCATGTCACGAATTAAGCAACAACTTGTGATTTTCGTTTCCTTTCTCTTGTTCCTAGATACATGAATGAATCTCACCACACAAGAAAATTTAATCGTCGATATTTTAAAACTTTTACAAAAAGAAAAATCTTTTCTCAAGACTTTGCAGATGCCAAAAAAATAAAATAATATAAAAGAAAGAAAGAAATATCTTAAAAGCATAAAAGAAGTAGAAGAAAACTTTGCAGAGTTTTACTTGTTTTTATACCACACATGGCATGAATTTTAAGTGTTTTTTAATCAAGCAAAGGAAAAGATTGTTGTTTATGTATTTAGTAACTCAATCAATTTTTCGTCCTTGAATTATCTACAACATATATCTATCTACATACATGCATACATATATACAAAGAAATGGAAATTTTTATATACCTACCTAATTATCCTTTCACTTTCTTCTAACTTTCTCACATCACATACCCACAAAATCTTTAAAAATATTCTCCCCCTTACTTTTCTCACCCACCACCACATTATTAAGGCATAAAATATATTAGAAACGTTGCAATGAATCAAAAAACTATCAATTATGATATTTACATGGATGAATGGAAAAAAGAGAAAAAAAAATCAAATCAATTAATTAGTTAAGAATCAAAGATAACATAAAAAATTTATTTATAAAAAAAAACAATTAACTAATTTAACGGAAAATGTTCCTTTTCTTTTCCGTGTCACATGAAATGTTGAAATGTTTTTGAATTGAAAGTTGCTTTGAAGCTATTTGTAATATGTGTGCCGATGATATTTTTTTTATTTTATTCATTCTCATTTAACTTTAATGACTACTCGTAGATGTTTCTTGTATCGTAGATTTCAGCAACAGTGTCGTCCTTAGATATTCAGTTTATTTTGTGCAAATTCGTCCCCAGATAATTGTTTTTTAAATCATTGCATTTTCTTCAAATCTTCTTCTTTTCGTGTTTGATTTTATTTGTAAATCTTTTTGAAAGTTCTTCTATGTAACATATTTTAATTTAGATTTTGACAAAAATGGACAAAAACAAAAATAAAGAAAACAATAAGAAAATGAAAAAAGGTTTTTTAATTTCATTTTCAAGAAAAAAATCTTTAATGATACGAAGAGAAGGATAAAGTTATGCAATAAATGTTTCTTTTTCCATGTTTTCTACACCAATTAACTGAAAATTAAATAGAAACTTAATTAGCGATGACTTCGATGAATGAAAAATTATTTTATGGTCACTTCGGCTGAGTGGTACTTTGGTTTGCTATGCGTGAACGGCAAGTATCGATGTTTAATCATGTGCTAAAACAAAATCAAAATTTGAGCTTTCTTGTAAAATTGATTAGAATAAATGTTTCACCTTAATCTGTCTTTTCATAGTAATACAGAAAAGTGTGATAAAGTACATCACAAGAATGGGCCAAAACACGGGCACATTAAAGACATCGAAGAATGTACAGATAAGAGCGATGGTCGTCGATTTTGTGATTGCATACCAGAATTTAAATTCAGGAAGTCGACGTATGAATGGTCGAAATTCTTCATTGCTTCTTGTTGGAAGTTCAGGACCATCGGGATCGTCTGCTAAAATGGTAAAAAGTCACAAAAAGTTAGTGACACTAACATCTTTTGATATGCATTATCATTTAATTAAATTTACCTGAATCTAAGTCCAGTGATGGATCAATTTTCGGTGTTAAGAAGGCAATGAACAAATTGAGATGATAAATACCGAGTGCATAAGTCACAATGTACCAGCCTTGTGCTGTTATTATCCTAGTTAAAAATAGTCCCAAATTAACAAAAGCTGCAATCCACCGAGCTTTTGTATGTGGTGTACTTTTATCTATAAGAAATGGAACAAAAAAAATTTAGCAACCAAAAACAAAATTACACATTTTTGATTTCCGCTTTAAATGATTACAAGGAATGGGATTTATATGGAAGATTTACATGACAGATGAAAAAGTATCATATGAAATCAATTTCATTATACTGTCTAATCTTGAAGAGAAGATTACTTCATGTAGGAAAGTCACTTGACACAGTCAAACATTTGTTTCTGTCTTATCATTTAAAAAAAATTACCTAAAAGCGATTGATAACGCTGACTCAGACGCATGAAGAATGTGGAGACAGCACTCTTACTAGGTGGTGCCGATAGATCGTCCATTTTAATAGGATTTTAATGATGTGTTTCACTTTAAAGTTAATTAACTTAGAATATATTTCGACGAGATTATATTTAATTCACAGGAACTTGCTTAATAAATCCTGTTTCAAGATGAAGTTCTATCGTTTAGTAACAAGAATATTTAGTTTATTATTAATATTAAAGCGATGGGTTTTAAATAAGTTTCTCTTAAATACAAAATTGCAAAAGATGAGACTTTTTATGAAAACTCAAAAAATACCACATCACATACTAAGCAAATACACCAATTGCGGGACGCTTCAATATTTCAAAAACGTTTTCGATTTTACTGCAACAAAGGGTTCTTGTGAATATCTGATAGATTGAGGATATGAACAATGAATATTTAAGATGCAAGATAATCCTTTTCATAGAACTCACAATGCTTTATTTCTTAACAAGTTAAAAATAAATTTTCGATAGTTGGTTCACTCACCCTGTGTTTAGTTTTTGCTTCAATGACGCAAACAAATTTTTATTAGAAAATTTTTTAGAAATATTTTTTCCTTTCCTCTACAATGGAATCAAATGACAAGTCAGATGAGGATAAAGCTGCAGATGCACGTGAAGCTAGAAGAAGAAGAATCCTTGAAAATAGTAATAAAAGACTGGGAAAGATTACTGGCCGCGAGCATAATGAAGGTGAATGGAAGAAAGTAAATTTCATTTCATGCAAATTAAAATCACGTTTTGTTGACCTTTTAGAAATAACAGTGGCAGAGCCTATTATGAATGGGGTTTATCCAGATCCAGAAATGGAACGTGATGTGTATGAAGCACCTATGTTAGTTGCCGGAATTGATCCTGATCAAGATATTTTCGAGATGCTAAAGACAATGCAAGGCGGTGGAAATCCACAATTTTCTCGAGCATCTCAGCAACAACATCCATCTCCTGTTCCAGAAACATTCTTATCAAAATTCATACGATCAAAATTTCCTATCGTATTAATATCTTTAGCTGTTTACATGATATTCACATTCAACATGGAATTCTTAGTCGGTGGTGCTGTTTTCAGTTCTTTAATTATATGGGAAATCTTTGAATTCATCATGACAACATTTATAATAAAACAGCCTACTCAACCAACTGGCATAATAAGCATTCTATTTGCTTTTGGAGGCATCAATCAAGAGAAAGCGGAAATAATTATGAAACTTCTCGGTCTATTCAACAAAATTCTTCGTGATGTTGCAATTTTCTTATTCACATTTGTGATGATTCATTTAGCTTGGAGCTTCTTTGTAGCAGGCGAAAATCTTACTGAGATTCTAGACAAAGATTTTAGCAATTTATTAAGAAATGATGAGTTATAATTGAAAGAAAGTTTCTAATCCTGAACCTGAACGCAACTCGCGCTTTTTTTGCTAAATATATTTTATTCAAATCTTTTAAAGTTGTCCACCTTTAGAAGCCTTGTCTGAACATTCATTAAAACACTCGCGCCATGACTCATAGCTGCACATGTTTTCGAACAATCCAATCCAAATCAGTTTTAATGCTGTCACAAAGAAAAAAAAATAAAATAAATTATAAATAAAAGTTTTTTCACAACCTAATCATGAGTTAGTTTCTTGTAATATTAAGATGAACACAACACAAATCACAAAGTTAATCTTTTTTATTCAAAACTTTATTCACTTTATGAGAGAAAAGAAAAAATATTTCATTCTTAAAATTCAATAAGCTCTAATAACTAAAATTCTATGATTTTTTTTTGGGGATGTCGTTTGTTAGTGAACATTTAAATGAGGTGATTTCCAGAAGTGTCAACAACAAACAGATTAGAATTTGAAGAAATCTTTCAATTTGTTCAACACGGTTTCCTTACTGGTTTGGTTTGATTTATCTGTTGGTGTTAGTGCTTCTGAGGATTTGTTTGTTTCTGTTTGGTTTATATTTTTATTTTTGATGTTGTCACCCGTGGTGTCTGACTCCGATACTTCCTCTGATGATGATTCTAATTTTCTTTCTTCTGTCTTAACTTTAATTTCCTTATTCTCATCAACATTTGGAAGAGGAGCATTGGGTTGTTGTTGTTGTAAATTATTTTGAGGAAGAATGTTGGATGAAAAACTGTTTTTATCATCGAGAGAGTCAGGACACCACCCGAGTTCTCAATCGTCATGGGAGCGTCCTGCTTTTCTTGATTTTGTAGACTTTTGAGGCTCAAGAAGAGCTTCTTGTCTTACTATGTCAGTGTTACCCAAACGAATCATTTTAAGTTCCCATTTTGTCAGTTCTTGTTTGTATTTTATATTTTCATTACGACATGCTTCGTTGTATACATTTTTCTTGGATTCGGGAAGAGCATTCCATTTTTCAGCAATACTTTTGACGTGATCGTGGAATTTTTTATCTCCTCGGCTTTCTGTGGCATTCATTTCCTTGAGGTATCGCAAGAATCCTGATGCTGGCTTTTTAGGTTTATCATTTTCACGGATTTTCTTTCTGTAAGCTCGTTTTTCTTTCTGAATTTCCATGTCTTCGCGAGCTTCAGAGATCATAGCTCTATGTTCATCTGTAAGTTTGCTTTCATACTTTGCAATTTCGTTAATAAACTTTTCCTTTTCTTTCATGTATGCTTCTTCGTAGGGTCGCTTAATATTTTCATCACATTCTGCCCATTTCTTGGCACATAACTGTGAAATAAAGGTAAATTTAAAATTTTGAAATTCGTGCGAAATTTAATTTCCTTACTTTTACTGTATCAGTTATTGAAAGATTAGGATTTTCCTTGGTTACTTTTGGTCGGATTTCAGTAAGAAAGCGAAAATAAGGAGTAAGTGGCTTTTTTGGTCTTTGTGGGAGACCCAACCTCTCTTCAATGGATGAGAAATTCGCGCTTTGAAACGAAGCGGCAAATCTGAAAATGAATTTGCGTTTTATTTGATCCTCCTGAAATATTAGAGAAAAATGTTATCATTTACCTTGGATTTAAGATTGATTTGGCCGAAATTAGAAATTTATTAAGAGAAAGCATTTTTATTAACAATGAAAATCGAGAAAGAAATGTTCAAGAAAGTTTGTTTACAATTCCCGAGATTTTTATGAGATAAATTTGTTTCCTAAATTTGTCCGTCTGTCTTAATTCAAACAACTTTTTAAGAAGCGAAAAAATTTCTTAAAATTGATGCAAAATTATTGATGCAACAAATTACCTGCAAATTTTATAAAAAAAATCTGAAATTAAAATAGGTTTAAACTAAATGCTTATAAAAAAGCATTTTTGAACTTTATTAACACCTTTAAAAATAAATGTTGAGTGTTATCAAATAGAACTATGAGTCGAGATTGTATTGTACTTAGTCTTGTCGTAACAGTGATTTTAATTTTCGGACAAAGTTTTTGTTTGCAGAAAATTGATGATATTCAATGTCAAGACTCTTTGCTTTATCCTTTCGTTTTTGGTGATCATGCACCTAGAGGTAATCACTTAATAGTTTTGTAAATGTTTTGACGTTATCGCTACATTTCTTTATGCTTATATTTATAGATAATCGATCAGCAGGAAATTTCACAGAGTCACTTAACTCATCGGACTTGTATTCATGCGTTGATTCATGTTGTAAAACCAAATCATGCAATGTTGCGATGTTCTATAATCAAACATGCTTTTTATTAGAATGTATCACTTCAGCTGGTTGTTTGCCAGTTAAAAGAAATTCTTCAGTGCAACTTGAAATGGTTTTAGTAAGAACTGTGCCAAAAGAACATTTAACATGGGAAGAAGTCTTGAAACAAGAAAGTGAGATTAAAGAACTTCAACCAAAAGATGGAAATTCAAATATGAACTTTATGAACAACTTCTTCAACTACGATTTAAATGATAGACTTTACAAAGCAATACAACAAATGTCGTCACCAGCTGATGGAAGAATTCCCAAAGTTTATGGTAAAGAAAGTTTTGTTAATGATGATGAAATTGACCCTTTGGAAATGGAAGATTCTTCAAAAAGATACATGAGTCTTAAAGCCTGTGTGATGGGTGTTCGTACTTGTCAGGAACATGAAGAATGTCAACCAATAAATTTGGTATCAAATGAAGGTTTCTGCAGATGTCGTCAAGGCTACTATCGTTACAAACATAAGTGCATTGCACGAAGTATAACAGTTCCAGTTGTTCCAGCATCATTTCAAGAATCTACTTTTCCACAAAAGTATCCAGACGCCGATGATGAAAATCAATCATCTGAACCAGAGAAAATAAAACTTCAAGTCACTGTTGAGTCGAAAAATATTCAATTGCCCAAAAATGAAGCTTCGCTAACTGCGATTGTTGTGCCTGATGATGGAAAGCACACTTATTTGTGGTCGCTGGTCGACAAGCCTGAAAATGATAAGAACGGAACCATCACTGATCAGACTCGTCCAACAGTTCGAGTTTCCAATCTCGCTGAAGGTCTTTATCGTTTTAAAATTACTGTAACCGGAACTAATAGTTATGGAGAGGCTTTTGCTAATGTTACTGTGTCACATGCAAACCGAATTAACAAACCACCCACACCTATAATAACTCCCAATCATCAAGTAATCAAACTTCCCAATCAACATGCCGTTCTTGATGGCTCGACAAGTTTCGACGATGATAAAATTGAATCATGGAAATGGGAATTTGTTCAAGGACCAATAAATTATTCACCGACGCTTCAAGAACAGCAAACAATAGAGTTAGATGACTTGAAAGAACCAGGAAATTATACATTTAAGCTAACAGTGACGGATTCTGATAAAGCTGAAAATACAACGACAGCAATCATTGAAGTAGTTGAAGAAATGGATTATCCACCACAAGCAAATGCAGGTGCTGATGTGATTCTTTATTTACCACATAACAATATAACTTTGAATGGAACACTCAGCACTGATGATCATCAAATTGTGTCATGGGAATGGACGAAAGATGCAAACGATGAATCAAAAGCTGTTGACATGCAAAACACTCACACGCCTTTCCTTGAATTGTCTCATCTTGAAGAAGGCAGATACACATTTGAACTAAAAGTGACTGACGCTAAGGGACAAAACTCATCTTCAAAAGTTCATGTGTTTGTTAAACCACCGACAAATCTTCCACCACTTGCTCGTGCTGGTAGAAATTCGACCATCACACTCCCAACAACTTGGATATTACTAAATGCCACTGAATCAACAGATGATATTAAAATTACGCAATATTATTGGAAACAAATTTCTGGCCCTTCAACAAGCATGATCATTGATGCAAACAGTACAATCGCTAATGCAACCATGTTAACTCTAGGTGATTATATGTTTGAAGTTATGGTTATTGATGAAAGTAACAACAACGCAACTGATCGAGTCAGGGTCACCGTTATTCAAGGTAAGTGTGCTTAAATTAATATTACAGTTGAAGGAGAAATAATAAATAAAAACTGAATTACAGAAAAAAATGCTGCACCAGTTGCTAGAATTGCTGGTGGAAATCTTAACTTAACTCTGCCTTTAAGTGTACTCATTCTAAATGGAAGTTCATCATCTGATGACTTGAAGATTGTTAGTTATTTATGGACGAGAGAAAGTGATAGTTTAGCAGTTGGTAATGTGATTGGAGGTAGCGATCATGGAGCTGTTTTGATGGTAATTATAATTAATTAAATATTTTAAGTAGAACAAAATAATTGACATAGTTTTATATTTAAAAACAACAACAGCTCACTGGTGTCGTTGCTGGAACATATAAATTTAAATTGACAGTTTCTGATGAACAAGGCTTGACTGGAGTTGAAATTGCGACAGTTACTGTCAATGAAGATCCATTAATATTGAACTTAGTCGAAGTTGTATTAACCGCTAATTCAACAACTTTAAGTCAACAAGAGGTAAAAACAAATTCTTTTGTAATAATAAAATTCCACAGTAATTAATTATTTCGAACAGCTGGATCAATTGAAACAGAAAATTTTACTTCTCCTTGGCGATAACATGAAATTAAACATTCGAAATGTGTTAATTGAAGATAAGACGAACCATGTTATTGTTGTCTTTTATGTGTCAAGAACAACGAAAGAAGGAACGACACAAATGATAATGAATGGCTTAGATGTTCAAAGAATATTAAAGGAAAAGTATTGGAAGGATTACAGCATATTGGGATCGTCAATCAGTGAAATTCGAACGGTTGTGTGTCAAAATGAATGTTCGGGTCATGGACAATGTAATATAGAAACAAGAGCTTGTACTTGCGATGCATTTTGGATGCCAGATATTTTCTTCTTTTGGGGTGTCACTGAAGCCAACTGTGATTGGTCGATTCTTTATGTGATTGTCTTCATTTTCTTTGTGTTCATGGTCATCAGTGGAATATGTTGGGGATTAACATACACTTGTCGTCATCGTCAATCGAAACCAGCAAAAAGCAATGGACCATCACGACCAAGTCGAATGAAACGTCAACAAAAATATGCATTGATTCATTCGCAAGATGATGAGATTCCATCGTGTAAGTTTAACATAATTGAAACATAGGTAATTTCTCCAATTTTAATTTGTACATTTCTCAGTTAATCGTAACACATTAAGCGACGATTCTGATGACACAGACTCTGATGTTTTATTCGAAAATAGTCGACAGAAATCGAATGGAATTAGAAATGGATTCAAAAGTAATCGAACGCATAAACTAACGAAGCTTGGAAGGCGGATTAAAACATAAGTTTGTAATAATAATATTCATTTGTTTTGCAAGCTTTTCTGCTGTGCTATTTATATGAAAAACACACGTGATTCAACCAAAAATTATACTTGTAATGATTAAAATAATGAAGGTAACATTCCGATAATGATTTTAACATGATACTTAAATAGATATTTAATCATTGCTTTAACAATTTAAAGAATGAAAAACCAATGAAGAATATTCATTTAATAGAAATTTATAAAAGGAAAAAATCTAGTCGATAAAACTAAATCTACAAATGTAAAATGTTTGAAAAGAAATTTTGTTTGTTATTGCACAGATTAATTTGCAATTTAAATGAATCAAACAAGAAAAAAGCAGAAAACATTTTTCATGTGATGGAACAATTTAAGTACTTAACGAATAAAATGTAAATTTTAATTAGATAAAAACTATTTTTGTCAGAGTTTTCAATTGAATGTAAAGGGTTGAATGGGAATTTTTTGTCGAAGTTGAAGGATTTCTCAAATCGTTGTCAAATCCAAATTAAATCCTTTGAGTTTGACCCAATCAAGCTCATATGAATTCTTAGAGATTGTCAAACCAAACTTTTACCCTCAAACAATCCCCAGAGATGGTCAAACTTTTCATTGAAAAGAAAAACAAAAATCGTCAATTTTGAAACTTCATCAAATATTTTATTCGTCATTTATGTTTGTTTCTTCATAATTTCTTATTTGATTGAAGATTTTTTACAAGCGAATTAATAAATTTTATTTTCATAAACTAGAGAGAAAAAACTTTGTTAATTATTCTTGTGGTAATTTTTAATTCTACACTTTCTCTTTGAACGAATGTTTTCTTTTATAATATTTTTTGTATGTTCTATTGTGTGATTTGCTTTAAATTCTTCTTAACAAATTTATTTCTCAATCGTGCAGTTGTTAAATTTATTTCATGAACTTTTGAGTTGAAAAGCTTTTTTTATGGGAGATGGGAGACATCACTAAAGTGTTCAGCCAGCGATTTAAATAGAACATAAAAAGTAAGCCATAGTCGAAAAATATCTTTGGTTCAAATATTCGTTATCTAATTTGTCGGCTTTAGAAAAATAATGGTTTTATTTTTATTTTCCACCAAAATAGTTTCTACAATGCAACCAGCAGGTTTTAAAGATTTTTCAGGAAACGATGTCCGACAATTTATATTTTATCTATTTAGTTACATCGAAATTATCGGTCATTCATCGAACTTACATAGAAAATGGCTGCTGAATCTGATATTTTAATATTATTGTTGTTATTTCTATTAGCATCGTTAATTGACATTGCAACCTTCAGATCATTTACTTACTTCAAAAGTAAGTTTGTTTCTTTTTTGGGTTCATTTTTTTATCAGGCACAATTTTTTACATCCATTCCTTGTGTTTGAGTTAGTTAATATTTTGAATCAAAAAAGTTTTGGTATTTAATAAGTAGCTACTATCGAAATATAGAAATCACTAAAATCACTTTCACAAACTACATTAAAGAATTACAATAAATTGAACTTTTAAAATCGTCTATCAAACACATTTAAGTTGATTTTGAATTTAAAATTGTTAGAAATTGTGTAATTAGTTAGAGTTTTTAGGTAGTGTGTAGATAAGAAATAATCAGAAAAGAAAAAAAGTAATCCTAAATATTTCTAAGATAATTTTACGATGAAAATAAGAGAACAATATTCCATCTATTGAAGTGTTGTTAATAACTTTGATTAGTTTTGCATTTTAAATATTAACTTTCTTTATTCATAATTCTGAAATAAAAGAAACTGACTGTCTACCTAGTTCTTCTAACTAGATACCTAATTATTATTTATTCAAGCAGCAATTTGAGAATGCTTTCGGGTTGAGGAAACTATTAATGCGTTCTGAAGCAAATGCAGCCGTGATGGATCGGAAATATTGCTCTAAAAGGTTCATCAGGATAAAACTTCTTCATTTTTGTTGTTGTTGTGTAAGTTAAGTTTGCTAAGAATAAGCTTCTCATTTTTAATAGGTAATTATTATTATTATTTAGTTATTTATATTAACAACCCGTAGTTTTCAAGAAAATTGTTGTTTCTTCCATTTAAATTTCTAAAATTATTCTTTGCTTTAAGATTTTCATATTTTCTTATATTTGGTGCTCTAGAACTGTAAATCACCATTTGATTATTAATATCAATGTGAAAAAATATCATTCGACATATTTTTTATGTAGATAATGTGAGTCAACTGATGTTGATAATAACAGAAATGAATGAACAACCAAGACTTTCTCTTTCGATGATTAATTATAACAATAACTTTAATCCAATAAAGAAAATTGATAAATTATAATTTTAATAATACCGTAAGTACGTGCAGGAATTTTATTCCTTATTTCTTTTTTAATGCATCAACGATCTGGTGGAATTCGAAGAGATTGAATCACTTTGCTGGCCTGTGAATGAAGTGAAATTAAATAGAATTCTTAAATAAATTTTCTTAAAATCTCACCTGATATTCTTCTTCTGTATCTAATTTACCAACAACAGAAACAATTTGATATTGAGGAGCTTTCATAGCACTAGGTCCACGTCGAATTAGTCTGAGTGTGTCTTGTGATGAACCAAGCGAAGCAACTTGTCGTGGACTATGAGATGGATCGAGAATAAGCAGTGAAAGTCCATTTGCTTTCTGTTCGATTCCAATTATTGTACGACTATGTCCTTGATGTTGCAGATAAAGTGGAGGTGTGTGTGGCCTTGGCTGCTCAAAATATCTTAAAACATAACTAAACAAGTCAGGATGACATCCATTTAAAGCTGTTGGACGATGAAAATCTACCAATTGACATTCGATTCGCATCCATGAGAAAAGTGTGACAATTTCTGTCGCTCCAATCCATTTCCTGGTGTTGTATAATTTACATCCAAGTTGTTCCTTTCCTTGAACGTCGAAACCTTGAGTCCATGCACTTTCCACCATTTTTTGAAGTCGCGAGATACTTGGCATTGAATTCGATCCAATTGCTGCTCGTAACATTTCGTTATATGTTGGATTTTGGAAAAGTGACGAAAGCATCATTTGAATATTTCTATAGCCACAACCCCAACCTTTATCACCGTAACTTGATGCATAATGATCGATTGCTGAACACACATAACTTTTTGTGACACTTGGCGATGCTGCTGATAAACTTGCAACACGAGCTGCCACTGATTTTGTACATGATGATCCATCGTCAACGCCATTAACTTCTGCGGCTTTCAATCCAACTTGTCGACAGTAATAGTCAGCAACTGACATCTCACCAGCATAGACTGCACGTTGCATCGCTACTGCCGATTGTTCCCGAAAATTTCCCTGATCGTCCATTCCATATTGTGCTCGTAACATTTCAAATTCACGCTGTTCACGTAACTTTTGAGCTTCTTTTTCAAGATCTGGTGCAGCAGTTACAGTTGTTGGCGATTTTGTAAAATGACTTTCAATATGCATTTCCATATCTTGTGTCTTCATATTTGAAAATGATATTCCGCAAACAGGGCATAAATTGCATGCAGCTTCGTCACCATTCGTTAAAATCTCGGTCGAACAAGCTGTTGATGAATCAACTTTTGCTGGCGATAAAATATCACGATGTTCATGATTCACATGAAGTTCAAGATCAGTACAACTTTCGAAGCATCGAACACAAAGTGGGCATTGAAAAGCATCGAGTGTGTCGATATGATTGGAAGTTCCGCCATGAGCACCGCTATCTGAATTCATAACACCGGGACTGATTGGATCGAAATGAGATCGATTAATGTGTTCCTCAAGTGTCCTCGAATCTTCTGTCGTGTATGGACACAACAAACATAAAAGAGGCGATGAAAGTGTTGGAATTGTAATCTTTGGCTTGGTACTCGCTTTAAGTTTTAATCCTAACTGACTTCTTAGTGGCGAACCTTCACCATGACTCTCAGGAACTCCATTCACATTTCCACCATTCATATTTTCATTATCACAGTTCACATTGTTGCTATTATTGTTATCATCCATTATATTATAATTGAATATCGCGGGTTCGGACTTAAAGCTTCCATTCGTCAATGTTTCGCTAGGGATTTTGGTATTTAAACCACTAAACTGCGTTTTATTTTTTGCTACTATTTCTTTTACTCCGTTCTGTTGTTTGCTGGCATCAAAGTTATTTGGTGACGTTGCGTGATTATTTGTGATGCCAGGAATTTCAGTAATTGAGGGAGATAAGCCGCATGACATTGAGTCTGAATCACCATCAGCGCTAGGCGTTTTTGAATCATCAATAAAACTCATCAGTTCGTTTTCGGGTGTAAGATAGTCAAGATGAGCTTGATTGACATGAAGTAAAAGTTCAGCTGATGATGTTCCCGAAAGACCACAAAATGGACAAGCGGCGCTACCTTCAACATGACACTTTTGTGTATGTTCTAACATCTTTTCATCGCTTAGTCCTGATTGTCCGCAAATTTCGCAAGAATGTTTAGCCGAGGATTTTTCCGATGATGGGCCATTGGATGTTGATGGATCATTCTGTTGCCCGTTCGTTGACATTATCTTCAACCTCTTGCTTCTACACTAATTTTTCAATAAAAAGAATATGAAGTTAGAGAAAAAGAAGACCCGGAAGTTAATGACATTCAGAGAAGTATAAAATATTGATTAAATAGGAAGGAATTAAATTGAGATATAATTATTGATTCTAGCATGAAAAGGGATTAAATAAGCTAGGAAGTCCGACTATGAATTGTATATTTGAAATGGAAATGAAGTTCTCTTTTCCTTTTTCATTTTTGTGTATAATTGTAATTGTGCAATAAATATACGAGGATGTAATTTCGATCGATAACATTTTTTTCACACTTTTTCCTTCCTGTTCCTTAATCATTTGGGAAAACTTTAATGGTCTGTTTCTCGCACACTTCTTTATTAATCCTTGAGATTAAAATAATTGTGTAATATTTAACTTTATACTTAGGTATCACACAATTGATAAATCTTTAAGATCTGAATTAATTTTTTGATTAAATTTTTTGATTTAATTAACGTTTACTTTATTCTTACCACTTAATTTTAATTACTATTAAAGATATGCAATTGGCTTTTGATTATAAATTTACATCTTCAAATTGCTTTAACCTTTTCTTTCTCTCACAATTCAATTTAGTTTCATGAAAGATTTTCTGGCGATTTTATAAATTTCTTTTCAAACGCGATTCGCATTTTTTTGCGTCAAACGAAGGATATGAGGAACAAAATAAACTTTACAATCAAACTTTTAAGGACTTTCCAGTAACTTACGGATGTCATTGTTTGAAAGTATTTATGATTATCAAACATCAAATTGATGATCTAATTTTGATATTTGTAAGTATATTTATTCTTATTAAACGTCTGAAATTTTAAGTAAAAATGATCAGTTCTGCTTTCAACGGTTAAGTACAGGAGAAGTACGATTCGCACTTTCTTACTTTGCGATTTAAAAAGAAATAATTTTATTATGAAATATGATTAGTTAAATTCTAACATAAACAATGAGTTCAAAATGTTGTTAATAAAAGTAAATTCATATGTGTACAAAAAATCTTAAGTTTTCAGCAAGCAAAAAGAATGAACAATAAAAATTGCTTAAAATTGTATAACTGCAGTAAGACGCGAAAACTTGAATGTTTGCCTCCCATCAAAGACGCAAAGATATAAAGTTTTGCTTCAATTTTAAAGATATCGGGACTAAAATAAAAATATTTAATGTTTTGTGCATGTTTTAGCCAATTTTGAGAAGTGAAACAAGTCATACTTGACGAAAAAGTGTTTATTCTTGTTCAGTTCGTGTTCTTGTCTTGATCATGATTATAGAAAACGACGAAAGTGAAAATCTATCATCTTTAGATTTGACGATACTACAATCTTTAGATAGGTGAAGATTTGACTTATTACATACTATTTATAAGTTTAATGTGTGTATTTATATTCAATTACAGTCGACAATTCGGCTTTATTAAACTAAATGCGCCGGAAAATTCGAAAAAGAAAGCGCTTGTCTTAAAGGTGGGTTTGCTTGAAAACACTGGACGATCAGACACACACACATAAGCAAATACATATTTTTTTCACTTTTAGGCGATTAAGTATTTGGAACAAATGCTTATTGAAGCTCAATCTCAGAAACTTCTATCAGAATTAGACAAATTAAATGCTGATGAAGATGGGAAACAAGATTCAATTCCAATGGAGGTCGATGAGGACAACCAAAAAGAGTCCCTTCACACGACTCAAGAAATCGATAAGATGAAAGATATCGAAGAGAAATGTTCGGAGGATTCAGCGAAAAAAGTTGATTTAGATGAAAAGACAATCGACATTGACCCAAAAACTTATTGTAAATTGGGTCACTTCCACTTGTTGCTTGAAGATTACGCAAAAGGTATGCCCGGCTGATTATTCTTATTAGAAATCAATATTCAACTTCGATTCTTTTATTGCAGCATTGTCTGCTTATCAAAAGTATCGTAGTTTACGAAACGATCATTGGAAGGATACTCCATTTTTATACGGACTGGGAATTGTTTATCAACATTTTAATTCTTTAAGATGGTGAGTTCCTTTTTCATTATTGTTATTATTTCATAAAAGTTTAAGTGACGGCAGTTTATTAACAATGACACTAATTTTCTACCTTCTAAGTTAATTATTTTTTTTAAATTTCAATTTCCTTTTAAATCGCTTTCCTCACTCTTTCTTCCGTCTAATTTTATTTCCATTTTAATTCTATAATAATGATGAATAAATACAAAAAGTAATTATACATCAACAAAGTATAAGAAACAAATTGCAAAACTGACCTACCTTTAACCGGCATCATTAGACTTGAGAAAAAAAGCATTGCACAATTCTTATTAGTGAAATGACAGAAAATTTATCATGCTGAACATTAAGGCGTTGAAGAAAAATAAAATTGAAATAAGAATGCATTTTAAACATTTCTTTCCGTTTTGTTCTCATTGTGCTTCTTTGCATAAGTGAGATGATGATACAGTGTATTGTTGTTTGTATTTAAAAACGCAACAGGCTTGACGTTGTGGTATTAAATTTATGCTAAAAAAACTGTCGTAAAATGAGGGAAAGAGGGAGAACGATCAAACGGGAACCGATAAGAAAGTGCCGTTTTTT
This sequence comes from Clunio marinus, assembly GCA_900005825.1. Taxonomy (NCBI): domain Eukaryota; kingdom Metazoa; phylum Arthropoda; class Insecta; order Diptera; family Chironomidae; genus Clunio; species Clunio marinus. Next base: position 631,326 of record CVRI01000056.1, read on the forward strand.
TATTGGCATCATAAAAATATGAATTGTTCAACAAGGCGCAATAACTTGAGCGGTAAAATCTTTATAGGAAATCGGAAATAATCGAAATATTTATCGATTGATTACAAATATGAATGCTTATCTGAATTTTTCACATTGTGCCTTAGAAAGCTTTTTTACTCGAATTAGTTTGTGAATTTATCTCAAAAAATAATTTTCTCTACTACAATCAAAAAAAAAAAAAATTAAAGTTTAAGTTCATTGAAACTTTGTTGTTGTTTGATCCGACATTGAGTCTGAAAAATGTTTACATTGTGCCAGATACCAAAAACAATTTGCACAATTTTATTTATAACATTTTAAGAGGAGGAGGAATTTTTAAATGACGACAGTCGTCACCAAGTGAAATTCTTTTGATTTCAAGTTCATAAAATATTTTATTTAAAAAAATTACTAGAATTAAAATTGTTCAAACAGTCGGGAAATTTACTTCTATTATTTATTATTTTTCCACACGGACTTGATTTTGACTGAGAGTTTCTTTCTTTTCTCCCTTTTTATTTATTCACATTTATTGTTTTTATACTTGACTAGCGTGTCTAGCCATTATTTAATTTTCATATTTCACATCAAAACGGTTTGAAGATTCGGTATAAATCGAGGTAGGAGGTGATAGAGAAGGTATTTGTTTCAACACTGTTCGTAGCCAAGTTAAAAAATGTAGCTATGTAATTTTTTTGTTGTTGAATTTTTCATCCCCTATGAATTTTTCTTCAATTACTTTCTAATTAAGTCTTAACGCTTCGATGTATTCAAAATTAATTTTTTGTGTGATGCTGATTCTTCCAGGATAAAAATTTTGTTTCAATTTAAAGAGACGGAAGACACAGCAAAAGTTTTCTATGGTCTACGTGACTTAGTACACGGTTTCCGAAGAATGAATAATTTAAAACTGTGATTGCATGGTGCACAACGGTACTTGCTTCTTCTTATTTTTCGCTATGATTTTTCAATCCCAACTTCCTCTCTCCATCCACATTTATGCATTGCAAGCAGAGAGAAACTGAGACAGAATATATAATAGAAATCTAGAGAGGGCGAAACATTGCAAGTTTACTTCCTTTTTTATTTTTTTATTTTTGCATTAAAAGTGAGCTCGATTGCCCCGTTGTCTTTTATTTACTTCCATTCTCTCGTAATGAAGGTGAAACGACAGACACATAACGGTAGAATTAAGAGATAAATACTTGAATTGATTTATTACTATCCATTATATATTTTTCTCCGTTCTTATGGATGAAGTTTTATAAAAATTAATTGCAAATAAAAAAAAGTTCAAAGAAGATATTTCATTCTTTGCGAAATCTAAGTGCTTACTGCATGACAGACAACGTCTTGCAAATTGCTTAATTTTCAACTGAGTATCAAGTCTTTTGAATTGTCTGTTCTACATCTTACTTAAAGAGATGTTTTAGATTACAATCATATTAACATGCGAAAGTCATTTTCCCTGATTGCGTTAAAATTGTATTTTGTCTCGTGACATCTTGTTTGTTGCTCTTCAAGTGGATTAAAATTAAATTTTCTTATTCCGATATTTCATTTAAACGTAATTTCATATTTCTGCTTACGAGTAAAAATACAATTTTAGACTTAAATTGATTTTTTGTTATTATGTCTTAAGACACAAGAGCGAGAAGTTTTCCACACCATGGAGCATCGGAAAATTATAGCTTACAGACGACAAGAAAGGAGAAAAGAAAAGTTTTCCTTTTCGACACGCTCGGTGTCTGCGTTTGGGTTTCCATTGTCTTCTTGTTCTTCAAAGGTTCGCTTCTGTTTTGGGGGTTGAATGAACCTATTCTTGAATCAAGTAAGAAATCGTTTTTCCGAGTTGATGCCCTTGAGAAAAAGTAAAATCATTAAGGGGAATGTGGTGGTTTAATTTGTGTGGCACCGACGGTATGACATTGTTAATGGTTTACAGCATTCAATGAACTTCGAACTGGTTTGACGCTTAATTTTTTAACATCCTGCATCAACATTTTTTTTGATGCATTTACGCGATTTTAAATGAGTTCAACGGTTTCATCCTCTTGAAATGAAGAGAAACATGATTCATTTCTGTTTTGTGGAACTTTTGCGAAAGATTCAAAGTATCCATTTACAACAAATGTTGTTTTACGCATCGATCGTCTCGTAAATAAATTTCATCTTTTATTTTACCTGCTGCTGTTTAGAGCAAAGAATTAAATATCTTAGGCTATTTATTTGAAACCATCTGTTGCGCAAAACAGAATTAAGAACTAAAAAGTTCAGAAGTTTTAGGAAGAAAAGAAAGAATTTAATGTTTAGCATGTGATAGGATATGAGATGTTTTCTAAAATTGTGAATGTATTTGCGAGACCATGTGCAAACCTTTCTTCGTGTCTATTTAGAATACATTTTAAACTTTAGATCCTTGAGGCAGTTCATTGTCATTTTTGTATTTGTTTCGTATGTAAATTTGACCTTCATGCGATCTCTCGGTCGGTTGCTGCTTTATTCGATCATATGATGCATCCGACAAACAAAAATTTTTAACAGCTACGAAATTTGAAGTAAAACGCAGCAAAAGAAAAGAAATATTTAATTAATTATTGAGAATTTGGAAATTTTGTTAACTCGCGAGAAGATAATTAAATTTCGATTCTTTTGCCGATTTCTTTCTACCTGCTTTTAATTTTGTGCTCATTTTTATTTTGTCTGAAGCTTAACATAAATTTTTCGTTTTTTGTTTTCATCGTATTTTTGACGAGTAATTTTTGTAGCTTTGTGTGCAAAAAGAAAACTTCTTCAAGTTGTATACGAAAATAAATCAATGATGCAAGGTCAGTGAAATGTTCAACATTGCTAAACCGACAAGGTCGAAATTTTTATTCGCTTATCACTCGAGTGCCGTCCGCCTACAAGGAAAAATCTTGTTAATTGAGATACTTCGTCGTATTTATGTGTTTTCATCGTTGATGTGAGCATTTCTTCAGTTGTGGCTTGAAGCAAATATCTATTTATTTTTATATTTCCGTTTTAAATGAAGTCGACAGTGATTCTTACTTCTTTCTCTCTAGAACATTATCTTTTCGTGTCTTAAGCTAACGAAAAAAAAAAGAACGAGAAACAAATTCCGCGGTTGAGCCATAGCGCGGGTCAATGGCTTCTGATTATTCCCGGAGACGTTAAAGAAGAAGCAGAATAGTAAAACAGAAATTGCAAGAGAACGAGTCTGGCTATGAAGAAGAATTCGAATAAAGTTTTCTTCTTGATTATTCGTCGCTTGAAGGAGACGAACAAAAATAAAAATAATAAAAAAAAAAATTAGATTTTCCTCGTTTATTCGCACATAAACATTTTCCTTACTGCACATTCATCACGTTTTCCTATCACGCTGTAAGGAAACAAAAAGAGATGGAGCGATAAAGAGAGCAGAGTTCCGATATCTAATGTTTGTATGAGTGAGTTGTGAAAAATCACGTAGTACACCTAACCAACCATTAATTCGCTTCTAAGCTCGGCATCACGATAATACTTACACCTTTGGCTGTTTTAATGATGAGCTTATTTTTTTTATTAAAGTCTAACATGGATAATTTGTGATTCTTCCTTCAAGCTATCATCCTTCGATTATTGTAATTTATTATGGAACGATTTTTTTTTTTTGGATTTTATATCGAAGCAAAGTGAAATGTTTTGTGTTGGTTCCCGTTCGTGTGCATGCGATAGCATTAGAAAATTTTCTTCTTTTCCGTCGCGTTATGTTGGTATTGTAGACACATTTACAATACGAAGCCAATCATTTACATGCTTTTCTGAGAGAAAGAGAAAACATTGAGCATGAAGGTTTATTCAGTTTGCGTTCGACGTCCATACGAGACAGACAGTAAAAGGCAGTAGTCCCGTTGGCCGTTGCGATTTTTTTTTACCACCGAGTGTTTCACTTTTTTCACTTTTTTTCATCGACATTTATGAATTAAAAACTCGGTTAATTAAATTGTAAAGTTTACAAATGATAACGTAAACTCATTGACTGATAAGAACATTACAAGAATAAAACTGATTAAGTTTAAATTGTGTTTAATTGTGGAAATAAAAAGAAAAATTTTCAAGAGTAAATAAATTAATGAAAATTATTTAAAAACAATTGTGAGAAATAATTAAGATAAACTAATTTCTCTTCCATTAAAAGGCGTCTTAAAAAAGAAAAAAGGAGAAGTTAAGGAATTTCTTTTCTTTTATTTGAAATAAGAAGTTGAAACACTGCCAGGAAGTTGGGTGTGTTTGTGACACAGAAAAGAAAAAAAAACAAATTTAATCAAAGAAAAGTCGTCTTTGTCGTGTTAGTGCAAAATAAAAATCTAACAGCAAAAGTACTGTGAATGAAAATAAAGAAAAGATAAAAATAAGAAAGCTGAGTGTCTTCGTATGGATTTCCGTGTTTGATTAAAATATTATTGTGTTCAAAAGCTTAGTTTTCCAAGAGATTACAGAAAAGAAAAATATTGGATTACTCAATAGAGATAAAAGCATTTTCTTTGTATTGTGTTCATTTATAAGACTTTGAGAAATCTTCTCTCTAAAATATCTTAAGGAAAAAAGAGAAATTTTCACATCATAATCAAATAGAGGTGAGTTTGAATTACATAACTCCGCGAGTTTGTATCCGGTGTACATAATCAGACTAGAAATAGGTCTTAAAATTTCTGTAGACATTGTGAAATGTGTTTCAAGTTTCCTTCCTGCGACCCTTCTTTTCACTGATCGACAGCCTTCAGAAGGATAGAAAAGAGAAAAAAACGAATAAAGATGGTTTTGTGCATCACATGCTCTGCTAATATCCCAAGAAAACTAATCTTACATTTGTGTTAGTGCGCTTTCGAGCCTATAAATAGTTTTCTTATTATTTTCTAAAACATTTCTCAATTCTTTTCGATCATTTCTTTTGACTGGTTTTCTTTTCTTCTGTTTGCGTATTTGTTGTTGTCTTCTGCTTTGCTCTGTGCAACGTAAAGAAACGTGTGATCCCGAAAAAAAAAAAGTAAATCGTTTTCATGATGATCCTAAAGTGGTTTGACGAGTTCTTTTTATTTTATTTAATTTTTCATTTCTTTTTTTTCATTATTTACTTTGAACAAAGATGAGTGTAAGAAGAACGAATAACATTTTGATGTTGATCTCTCGGTTGCTCTGTTGCAATGCATTCTTTATACGATTTAAATGTAAACAAAAGTTCACTTTTCTTCGGGGATAGTTTCAATAAACAAAACTCTTTTATCTTACTGAATAAAATTCGTCAAAACTCTTATCTTCAATCTTAAATATTTGTGTAAGAAGATCATCTTCCATTTTGTACCTCGATGTATTCAGCAGAGAATATGCGAAACGAAAGAAACCATGTGATCTCGCAGCATAGTCGAGGTGAAAATGACGTCAGCGAAAGATGAATGAATGAACTTGACGGTTAGTCATAACTGTTACGTTGTGAAAATTCTTCGAAAAGTTATGCTTTATCTTGGAATCGATTTTCGGCAAATTCTACAGAAATATCTTATAAATAGCGAATTGAAATATTTTATGAATGAGAATGTGGTACGTGTTACTCAACTAGTAATTAGTGAAGCTACTTTACAGTCATTATTCATGTAAATCATTGCTTTAATGGCCAATGGCTTTCTCATAAATTATGACAAATGCCAATAAGCAAGTAAACATCTCATCGATCGTTCCACAAAAGCTTAATCACATGATGATTAATTTATTTTCGATCATTCACGTATACATAACCACATGGGATGCTTAAAAACAAACAAATGACAATAGTACGTAAAGGGCTACTCAAAATTTGGCAACAAAATGATTGTATATATTCGAAGACATAAACTTCTCCCCACCGTAGCTAAAACTGAAGCGCAAATAAGCAATTCATGGAGTAAAATAAACACAAATAGTTGACCTACTTTCATTCTGTCGCTTTTTGTTCTAGAAACCAAATTGGCTTTTGCTAGGTTTCTGTAGAGATGTGAATGTGTTTATTTATTATTTAGTCTTTAAGTAACAATTTAAGAACTTAATTGAACATGATAAGAAAACAGAGATCGAAGTTGTAAAGCAAGATTTTCATTTTTGATGTTTTTATTTAAAATATTTTTCGAAGTCGACGCCCTTGATTCTTTTTAAATTTAATCATTATCAATCAACTTGAATGGAATCTCAAGAGAATTATTGCGTAGTTTTTCTCTCACGTTATTTACATTAGTTATAGAGGAAAATCTGTAATTTATTTCTCAATTTAGAACATGCATAAAATGTTAATGAAAATATTTGCCATCGTGTATATAATTGTTGTAAAGTTTTATGTTTAGAAAGATGATGAGACTGCGACATCTGTTCTCAAATGGCCGTAAATTACAACAAGCACATCCTTAAGATGAGACCATTAATGTCTTGAATGTGTTTCCGTTTGCTTGCTTGATCATCATAAATGAAAGAAAACAAAATAATCAAAGTGAAAGAAACTCTCGCACCAACACGAATAAAGCCCATGATGGCAAAGACCACACATCCACCATTTTATTTCATGCTGATACATAAGTTTGGGCTTGATTAGAAAATTTGAAAGAAAAATTTACACACACAGATAAAGAAAGTTAATCAGCGTTGCCAAACTTTTTTCTGGTTATGCTCCGTTTAGCATTTCTCATGTTTACAAACACTAATTCATACAACAACAAAATGTAATGTGGAACTCGAGAAATGTATAAAAAAAATCAATATCTAATGCTGCTTCATTATGTTACATAAATAATATAAGAAATGTTCGAAAATGTTTGAATTTTTTTGAGGGAAGAAGGAGTTTGAAGAAAATCCTCTCGATTCACTGGGTGCAGCTTAATTTTTTTTACTTTTCCATTGTTCTCTATTGCTAACCCTATTATTTGCCATTCCCTTCAACCATTGCACTTTTATGTTGAATGAATGCCGCATTTTATTGTTGTCATATGTTGCATTTATGAATTTATTCGCTTGGTAAAGTGCAAAACTTGTCGCGCAATCAGAAATTTTGTTTGCTCTCATTTCTTGATGCAAAACGATGCTGTCAATTGTAGAAACGCTTTTTAATGTCGTAATGACTTTTTTGCTGAATTCACTTGAACGAATGCCAAAATTTTTCTTTTTGACTTTTCGTCGAGGTCTGCATTAAATAAATACGAAGTAACTTCCATGCTCATTAAGTGATAAAAAAAATATTGCCGACTTTATTTAGTGCTGAAATGAAGAAATGCAATGGTTAAGCTTCGAACCGGTTTCATTGTGATTTTAGAATCTTGCAAAATCAAACTGCTTTTCGTTTTTGTTTTTATTTAGAAAAATAAGAACAAGGAGAAGTCAAAATTGCATTCTCAAGTAAATAAACATTTAATGAACACCACTAAGCATTGTTAAAATAACCGCGAATGTATCGTGGACTTGAAACTGTTTGTGTTGGAATTGAAAATGTGCAATTGAAAAATTTACTGTTAGATTTTTATTCGCTTTGCTTTTACGTAGCTTCAAAGAGTCACGTAGACGATGTTGCTGATTTAAATGCTTCAAGCCTTATTTGCTATCGAAATATTTACAGAATATTTTAAAATTTATTCTATGAATGTCACGTCATGTGAATGCTGAGCTCATCATCGCATGTCATCGACGAAAGAAAAGCCTCGTCACATTTATTTGAGAGTAGTTGCGATATTTTATTTATTTTTGATAAGTTAGACAAAATTACAAAAAAGACTGAGATAAGTGTCTACATGTGTTGAAAATGTCGCGTGTCGTATCATCGTTATGAAACGACACACATAAATCTTTGAGTTTTCATTGTAATTAGTCATGAATGAGGTTCTATCAGTGGTGGTCTATGGAAACTATGACAGATGTTGTCAGTGTGGTGGCGATTATTCAATACTTTTGTTGAACACTTGAAATCTAAAATTTTCTATTAATTGTGAACTTTTATAGTTTCCTTGATTATTTTTATAATTAGCGTTTATCAGTAAACTTTGCCTTGATCAAAGTCGTATCAAAATGTTACGTTATGTATAAAACAATTTGGCAACGATGCGATAACATTTCACAAGCATCTCGTGTTACTTTCTCCCTTTTTTTAATATTTAAATGTGTTACTTATTGACTTAAAACTTTTATGTCATCAAAAATGTTGAGCTAAATGTAGAAATTTTTATTGGGAACAAACATTTTGTGTTTTTGAGGCTTCTTTATTGCCTGCGTATGCACTATAAATTTCCAGGATAAAAGTTTATTCAGGGAAGTGGTAAATAATTGTGCAACAGCTTGACGATGCTGTGTAGGAAATCTGAAATCCTATTGCGACACTAAATATTGAGGTCATGATTTATTTAACCGATGCACTTCTGTTCCCCACCTGGTATAATAATTCATGTTAAATGAAACTAAAAGTGGGCTTTTCGTTGTTTGTTTCCATTCTAGTCGAGGTTATTTGTATTTATTGCTGTTATGCAATTTTTTTGTTGCTTTTTTCTACTTCAAAATTGAAAATAAAAGTAAAACTCGTGCTGCAGTAAAATGCATTTCAGTATTTAAAAATGTACAGGCTTACAAATGCAAAATACAATTCTCTTTCATAATGTTTCATTTATTTACTTAAAAAAGCTAAAAATGTCATGCCGATACGCGATACATGAAGTACATTCACACATTCAAATATTTTGAAACAACTTCAATATCTTGTCGATAATTAAAACTGATAGAAATATTTGAAAGAGCTCCTCGCCTACACGAGTCATTTATTGATGAGATTTCTGTATGCTTCTCAGATGTCATGTCAATCAGCTGTGATTACTTAACGTACAACGTAGGTTGACTCACTTTGTTTTGTCTAACACATAACAATTACAAACCGTGTCTGCAAATAAATCACTGCAATGATTTTCAGTTATTTTATCCCAAAAAACTAAAACTCTGGAATCAATCAAGCAGTAAATTTGGTTTGCAAGAAGCAGAAAAAAAAACACGAAAAATTATTTCAGTCGACGAACATCATTCGGACGAGTGCATTTCATTGACCGCAAAGAAGTTGATTGAACTAACAGACAACAATAAATATCTACAACGAAAACCAGTTGAATTCTCTCTTGTTTCAAATCATTCTTTATTTCCATCATAAAAATCTCACATTTTGGTGACGAAAAATCAAGCGAAAAATGATCATAAAGCGTTTTTCGTACATGGGTAAACACTCCTCTGTCATTTATTATCGACAGTACTAAAATCAGCTGATTTCAAAGTGATTGTTGAAGAATAAGATTTTTTTTGTTTGGTTTTGTTTTTGTCTGCTTCTGCGACATTTTTATATGTCATGAAGTAAATTGCAATAAAAAACAACGAAGATTAAACTGGTTTCATTTACGTTTGTATGTTTTAAAAGAAATAAAATTGCTCTGGTCATTTCCATAATATTCCCGGAAAACCCCTAAAGCTATTAAATTTGTAAAATATCTTTGATGGCTTCCTAGATTTTCCACAGTTGTAGATTGGTTTTCATGAAATTTCATTTCCTACAATAACAAAAGTTGAATTCTAAAAATAGTAAAATACCCGCAAGTCAACTCATGGGTTAAGTATTCGAATACTGTTTACATGAGAACATATTTTCCTCAAACTTTGATATTTTCCATTGCATAATGAGTAACCGAGGCGATGGAATGTTTACATGTGTCGTACTTTCAGTAACGTAGTGAAGAAGAAACTTCAACTACATCATCAACACACCGTTCATCGGAGTCAAACTCAAAGAAGAAAAAAGCAGAAAAAAAAACATTTAAAAGTCCCAATCGTAGCCTTCATGTGTGTATAACAAAGTTTGTATGTACGTTGGAGCATTCATTCTTTCTTTTTTTTTCGGGCTGGTTCGTTGAACCTCACTTGCGCGCCTGTGTCTATGAAAATTGAGCGTTCATATTGTTGTTGGAGCTCTGGTTTTTTTCATATATTTTCTTCTCTTTCTTTCTCTTGCGTATTAATACACCGATATTTTCAATGCTCATCATTCCCGTTTTTACTCAAAGTGTTGTGTTGTTGTTTTCCTGATTACATTGAAAATTAAATAAGAGAAGAAGTACAACAACAGAAGAGAAGAGATTTCCTAATGGAGACTTTTAAATAGATTCTATGGGAAAAAGCGAGAATTTACAAAGTTTTCTGGTAATGGTAATGAAAATTGTCGGTGGTAAATATCAGATGTCTCGAAAGAAAGAAACACGCTTCGCTCGAAAAACGATTTCATTATTGTCATCATCCATTAAACTTTAATTGTGTTAAATTGCTTTGAGAGGTATGAAGTTTAACTTTCTAAACATTTTCACTTTAAAATATTTATATTCGCAACCAAATTTAACATAATTTGAAACATCCGAAGTATCTGTTCATTTAGATGAGATCATTCAACTCTCTGTCTGGATTTTTGTTGACTTGAAGTATAAAATAAACCTTTAAAAATATTTGTTTTTTTATATCTCATAAATAGCTAGACTAAGAAAAAAGAAGAATCATTCCTGGCTCCAAAAAGCAAGCACACAATCAACATGAGAACGTTTTCGTGTCTATTTCGTTTCCTTCTCGTACGTGAGTTTACAGCTTATTTTCTTAATGGCTGCATTTCGGTCGATAGGTGAACAAAAAAATTCGCGGAAATTTTTATTGTGGTTTCTTTTCATGCCGATGTGGTTGAAACGAGCATGCGAAGTTTATATTTTTTTTTATCAAATTAAAATTTCATTGCCATTCGAGGGTGCAATGGTCTTATCAAGAAATATTATTAACTTCAACATGTTGTAGATATTTGTAAATGTAGATTAAATATTTTTTGTTTGACTCACTCAAGAGTTCAATGAAGTGGAAGATTTTGATTTGTGCTTTCGTCTTAAATATCATTCAACGAAATCATGTCAATCAAAATTTTTTTCTCTGTCAATGCTGTAATTGACCTCATGATCTCAATTCTCTCCCACATCAATTTATCTAAATCTACATCACCTCTAAAATGTAACAATATTAAATGCTTCCGAAATAAATTGGGTCAACTCCATCTGCATATATGTAGATTTATATTCAGGATCATCTGTTCAAACACATAAAAATATTGAGAAAAATCTTTTTAATGATGATAATGGGATGAGTGCCAAATATTTTCTTATTTTTTGGCAGAACTCTCTCATCTCAGCTGTGAATTGAATAAAACTTCATTAACTGTTGCGTAGGGGAAACCCTTAAATTTATTTTAGACTTGCACAGCAAGCGTCAAGATAAAAATAATTCGATGTAACTCATTACGTCAGGATTTCCGTTTAATTTTCCCACCAGCATCTTGCATAAGAAAGTCTATTTAAGACAAATACTTCTTATATTGTTAATCGTCCTTAGCTGTATTTCATTACGTTGTTTTCAAAGAACCTTTAAGATTAGAGAAACATGATGAAAATTTACATAACAAAGGAAACCATCAGAAGCTGCTACGTGTGCAAACTCTGCGAGTCTCAAGGGGTTGGAGATTTTTATTCTCACTTCCTTCTTCATTTCAATGAAACTTTATAAAAAAGCAACAGAACACATTTCATAAATAAAATAAAAGGCAATAAAAATGCAAACACATACACACACGAGTCTCTCCCTCCTTTCAAATCATCCCTCGACCAAATGCAAACTCTCGGCACCATGAATTTTCAATTTTCAATTTCGAAGACTGTGGGAAAGTTTTATTTTTGCTTTATTATTTTTATTTTTATTTAGCTTAGAGACTTGAGTTGTCGTCAACATAAACTGAAATTATTGAATTAAAAATTAAAAAAATGTCACATAGAATATCGCAAGACATGCTAATGCATGTTATTGCTGCTATGCACATAATTTTACAATTGTGTGGAAGAAACTTGAAAACCAGAAAAAAAACACCCTTGAAAAAAAAGAAATTTCTTTGATTATTTGATGATAACAGAAAACAAGCTGTTTGAATTCGCGATTTTGCGTGGTGTAGTTGGGATAAATGAAAAGAAAAAATTCTGGATATGTTAAATAGAAAACGAATGAAAGTCGATTTCTTTCCCTTAAAATACTAACTGATAATTGCTCGATTAGCAACGATTGAAATCAACATTGCATGGTTCATAAAAACGAGGAAAAATTAATGTTTTTTTTCTTTTTGATTTCCGGACACTTTGTCGCTCGTTTGCTTACTGCCAAAGCAATTATTCAATTTTTCATGACTTTTGTTTTCATTTTCATACCGATTCTTTTTCGAGTAGAAAGTGATGATTTTAACAGTAAAATATTCTTCTGTGTGTGCGTGACAATTGATAAAAGACTTGCGTAGAGAATCCTTGAATCGAAGAACAAAAAAAAATGAAAGAGGATAAAAGCGGGAACGAAAAGGAGCGACGATAGAAAACTTTACGGCATTTCGCTGTTTTATTTATCCCGTTTATCGATTATTTTCTTCTCGGTTCTCTCCTATCGTCCATCCACCCTCGATTCACTAAAAGAACGAAGTAAAATGGGATTAAAGGAAATGGGAAGGGGATGACAAACTAACTTGGTGTTAATGTGTTGGTGTGTGTAATCAAATGAAAGTGGATTCTTCACTGATGTCAATAAACGAGCCCACTTTAAGCTATGTTGCCAAACTTTAAAAGATTGAAGAGCTTTGCGCGCTCTTTCACGCGCATATGAACCACATGGAATGAATGATTGTAAAGAAAGAAAAAAACAATACGAAAAAGCGTATTTTATTTGAAAAAAATTGCAGGAATAAGAAGAAGTTACGTCTGTCGGAGTTCACCATGTGTCTGGGACGACGAATAAATTATTTATTGAGGGTGGAGAATGATTTTCATTTAATTCCCTAGACTTAATTTTTGTTGTTTTCAACGTCATCTGATTTTCTGTTGCGCTTTAAATCTCAATTGTACAATCAACAAATGAGTAGATTCAATTATTTATTAAATATTTTAAAATCTTCATGCTGGCTTTTATGTCCATTTCACATCATTTTTTGAATAATGTTTTAGGATTAATTCCAATCGTGGGGAAGTTCTATAAAGGAAATAAAAGCAATCGAGTGGCTCCGACAATTTGCATGCATAAAAAGAAAACTCAATGCAGATTAAATTATAAATTACGTTTTATAGGACAACGTTGCATGTCTTTCTAGTTTCTAACACCCTTGACACGCTTTTAAATTACTGATATTTTTTTTTTCACGTTTGAATTGAATCTTGTATTAATCTTAACGTCATCTTCGCACGTACTTATTTATAAATAAATAAATATCAAGGAAAGATCCGATAAAGACGTGCTGAAAGTATTGTATGTTTAATTAATATTTATTTGCTTGCTAACTTTACAATGTATTGTTTCCGTGCTGATTTTATTTTGTTCTTATGATCGAAAGAAGAAATACTCAAAGGAAGAAAAAGAGAAAAGTTTAAAAGATTATTTTGAGACAGGTCAGGTTTTTGCTGCTTTTCAATTGTTTTCAACCGAGAGAAGAACAAGAAGATGAGAAATTAAAAATAACTTCAAGAAGAAAAAATAAATTTGAATGTCTAAGAAATGTTTTAGAAGATTTTTCACAAAAACGAGGTCAATATTATGATGTAATGAATAAATTTAATATCCATTTAAGCACCTTTCACAATGAGATGTAAAAATTTAATTATCGCTAAATGCACCTTGTGAATCCAATTGAAAATGTCAATTAAATGGGATGATCTCTTGCAGGTGTTAAAACGCCTTTCCCTATCAAGAATGACACGATAAATTTAATTGAATTTTTGGTAAATGTGCGGAATCATAGCCTTAAGTGCTATTTACACACTTTTAATACTCTCCGAAGTTTAAGCTTTGGTAGTAAAGAAATTGTTCACCGGAAAACAAAAAATATGTAAATTCATGAGAAAAAGAACCTCTTTAAAAAGCGATTAAGAGGTTGTTACTTCTTCCAAGAAATTATTTTACTTCTCGGTCATAAAAACGCATAACTTAGTAATGCACCGAAGAGAAAAATTTCTTTCATTTTAAATATTTTTACGATCACATAATTCATGCAAAGAAGAGAAGTCATCAAGTTGTAAAGTCTTAAAAAGGGTCTTAAATGACTAACTGCAGTTACTTTAAGTTGTGAAAGATTGAAATTGTTTCATATCTCATTTGTGAGAAGATTTAAAAGCTAATTATAATGCAATGACGAGTCATTCAGTAAATCAAAAATGAACTTCAATTTCTATCATAGGAAAAATGATTTTCCATAACTAAATTTGTTGAATAACATTGAATCACATCAAGGAAATGAACTTTTAGCAAACGTTTTAAAATAAATAAATATGACATTTAATATACATGACACGACACCATTGCGATCGCGTTGAAAAATGCAGTAAATTGTTTTTCTTTTATTTGAATTAATTAAACAAGTGCAATTTTGGCATTAAAAGTAATTAAGAAGTAAATGTATGACCACGTCAATCAATTAAATCGACAAAACGATTTATCACGAAGGGGGGTTGTTGTAGTTTATTCAACGTTTAAGTCGCCAGTAAAACTAAAAGGGGTTAATTAAAGAATCATGCGAATTAACTGCAAGTTTAATATGAAGAGAGCAGTGCGTTTTAATGTTGTCCAATAGTAATCGTAAGAAGGCGATCTTAATCGTAATAAAGTTTATCGAAGGAAATAAAAAATTATTTTCGTGTTAACGTGCTAAGTTGATCACAAATTCATAAAACCTTCCTGACCTGCATGTAACTGTAGCTTGCTTTGGTGCAATTTTATTTCGCATATAATTTAATTATGGGTAGTTTGATCGTTTCAAGTGTGTTTGTTTTTAAAATCATATGCATTAAAGAAGAAAAAAAACGTAATGCGATCAACAGTTTATTGAATTGTATGTGCTGTTGACAGTCAACATCAGTGATCAACACTAACGATTTCTTTCATTGTAATAACCAGTTTTTTTAATGATACCACGATATATTAATAACTACCATCGGACATTGAAAAAAAGAAAAGAAGAAGAACAAGAGGAAGAAGCACCTGATAATTGACGATTCAAGTAAATCGAGTATTGAGTTCATGCACCTTACATTTCGATCTGAAAACTGCGACTATCGTAAGCAACCCTCGATCGTATTTTTCTACCCGAAGACATTTTTTCCTTAATTTGTATAATTTATGACCGGTGTGGGGGAATTGTCGATATGTATAAGAAAAATGTAAAGGTGAAAAGTGAAGAGTAGCAGTTGTGAATGTTTAGTTCAGAAAAGTTTTTCATTCCTAAGTAAATATAAGACATAAATATATGTTACACAAAAGCAGCATAAGTTTTCTTATTCGAGTCACTTAGAGACGACTGGCAGGTGGTGGATAAGGTCGTTGTTGAAAATAATTCTCAAATGTTAATCACGTAGAAAATTTGTAAGACGTTTGTTGTTCGATCCCTTCCATTCTACTTAAATGTTAAAAAATATAAAATACAAGAGAAAGAATGTTCCGATATAAACGAGAATTGAAAAGATGATCCCCAACAATAAGTGCATGAAAACTTGACAGATGTTTGGTAATCTTTGCTAGACGAAACAAAAGGAAAGAAGTCTTGAGATAAAGAAAGCAATAATCGTTAACAAAAATGTCATTTGCGTTTGATGTAACTTTACACACAATTTTTATTACAAAATTTCCGACAAATATCGCCGTTTGTTTATCATCTCACCGTCACAAGCATTGTGCTTTAAACCTAATTTCACTTTGATGTTTTGGCCCAAAAATGGAATTGAAAATATAACAAAGATTCAAGACGATTACTTACATCAAATATCCGCGTTCGTTTTTATTTTCAAACAACAAGATATGTCATCGGACGAAACAAGTTAAAAAAGATAAAAAAGAAACATTATTGCTGATGCTTCGACCATGGTCATGGCAGTCGACAATAAAAGATTAAATGATGTAAAGAAGAAAAGAAAAAAACTGTTATTCATGTCGCGAATGAGAGGAATCTTCAAAGATTCAAAAACTAAAAAGTGATCACGATTGTTTTTTATTCATCGGCAACTTGCTTTCTTCGTTGGTTGTAAGAAATGACATCGTGCGTCGTAGATTGAATAAAAAGAATTATGGAAAATAAGAAGAACATGTTTGTTGTGTAGGCTCATTCACCCGACCGTTAACCTTGTGCAATAGGCAGTGAAATGAGAACGTTTTCAATGATATAAATACAAATAAGTAAATAAGTCTTCTACCTATCACTGCACTGCACAGTTGATTCTTCTTTTTATTATGCAAAGTTGCTTTTTTTCTTGCCTTTATTTATTCAAATGCTTACTACAATTCTAGTTCTTCTTTTTCTCATCTTCACACTTCATAATTTAGTCACCCACCTTTTTTGTACCTCATTTCTGAGAAGGTCTCTTCATGAAAAGAATATTTTCGAAAAAATAAAAATTAAACGAAATACAAATTAACACATCACATCGTCTGTAAATAATTATTGTGAAGGTTACTCAATATTTACAATAATATAAGTTTTATTAACATGCTGTTTCTGTTTTGTAATTATTTTTAGGTCTGTCAAAGCCTTTCAGGAGCTACTCTATGTGAATCCCGACTTCCAACGAGCAAATGAAGTTCATGTTCGTCTCGGTTTTATGTTTAAAGTGATTGGAGATTATGAGAAATCTCTGAAACATTATAATTTAGCATTACTTGATCAAACGTCATCGTGTACTTTTACAACATTAGAAAGTAAGTCATTTAAACTTATTTATTTAACCATAATAAAACTGTAATTATTCTCATTTATTTTCAGTTAAATTTCATATTGCACATTTGTATGAAGTACAGAACAACTATAAGAAAGCAAAAGAAGGATATGAGCAGTTGCTTGGTGATAAACAGCTGACACAGCAACTGAAAGCGGATGTTTTTAGACAATTGGCATGGATGCTTCATTGCATTGATTCATTAGGTGAAAAACGGCAACGTGAAACTATAGCTATCAATTGTCTTCAAAAATCAAACGAATCAGATCCAAAATCAGGTCAATCACTTTACCTTCTTGGACGTTGTTTTGCTGGCGTAAATAAAGTTCATGACGCTTTTATAGCGTACAGAAATTCAGTTGAAAAGAGTGAAGGAAACGCAGACACATGGTGCTCTATAGGAGTACTTTATCAGCAACAAAATCAGCCTATGGATGCGCTTCAAGCGTACATATGTGCCGTACAATTAGATAAAAGTCATTCAGCTGCTTGGACAAATTTGGGAATTTTATATGAATCGTGTGGACAGCCACGTGACGCTTTTGCTTGCTATTTAAACGCAACAAAAGGTGATAACAACAACTCAAAAGAGATTCAAAACGTGTCAATTACTTCCTCATCGAGTAGTTTAAAAAATTGTGTTACGACGAGTGGAGGAAAGCCACAAAGTTTAACGCAGAGAATTAAATTCCTGCAACAACATCTGTCGCAGGCTCCTATGCCATCAATCACATCGAAACGTCGCCAGTTACCTTCAATAGAGGAGGCCTGGAATCTTCCGATATCGAATGAAATGAGCTCGCGACAACAGCAAAATCAGCAAAGACAGCAGCAATATCAGAAAGGGTTTGGTCAGGTATGTAACTATCGAGTCTATTGCCATAAAATATATGATATTCTCTCTGTTGCCATAAAACCATGTTCCGCATCTTTTCAATCTTCGCATCTTTCTTTCTTTTATAAATTTTCGTCTGGGCAGACATTATCGGAAATCTTAAATTAATTTAAAATGTAGTTAAATACATATAATAATTCCATTTAAAAGGTAAAATAATGTTATTGAATATATAAATATTGTTTTCCAAATGAATCATTCTCGTTTTAACGTGTAAAGTACAAGTTGCAATATCATATACCGGCAAAACTCGTGTCTCGACATGTGCTTTGAAATTTCTTATCATAATTTTTTTTCATAACCTTTTAGCAAGCTAATGTAGCTGCTCCACCACCCTACCCATTACAGGCGGGGAATAATGCTATACCAGCAAAGAGATTTAAGCCTGGTGAGGAACCGGTGCCCCAACAACGTCCACCGTTTTATCTCACTCAGCAGCAACTTCAGATGTTACATGTTCTTCAACAGACAAGAAATCTTACGCCACAACAGCAAAATGATTTGCAACAACTTACACATCACTGTAAGTTGATGCAGCAACATCAACAACAGCTTAGATTACAACAAGCACAATTAAGAGCTGGAACTGGACCTGTACGACCTGGACAACCTCAACAATTTCCTCAAGGACAAGGAAATTTCCCACCACAGCAACAACATCCAGGAAATAGAACTCCACAAGGTGGAACAACAGCTCAAACTGGCTTTGTGAACGATGGAAACTTTTCTCCAGCAACTGGGCATACTCAGCAGACAGCTGGCATGCCATTTAAATCTGCTGGTGGATTCCAACCACAACCAATCACAGCAGTTGGAAATAATCAAGATTTGAGTAAGTTTTGATGAAAAAAATTTTTAATATCCAACATTCGTTAGTGTTTGAACGTCTTAATGGTTCTATTCACTTCCATAATGCTGGAAGATGATGAATAAGTGAAACAAATAGAGGTTCTACTGTTTTAAAACTTACAATAGAGCTGTAGATATTTTCATACATTCAAATCTCAATTAAATATTTATAAATAGAAATTTGCTCTAATTTCAACATCTTAATTTAATTTTAGATGTTAGTGATCAAGAACTTCAAGCATTGTTATCTCAGCGCGATCTCACAACAACTTTCGCTGAGAATATTTTGAAGCAATTTGAAAATGAAGATCCAATTGATTCAAAGACGAAACTTCATGAATCATTAAATGTTGATGCAATGAACAACAATCAAAGAAGCTTAAAATCACCGACAATTAAATGTGAAGCTACATCAACTGTAGTAACACAAGCACTGCTTAATAAGCATGATATTAAGTCGGAACCGGTTGTGAAGATTGAGAAACTGATTGAGTACAACGATAAGATTCAATTTAATAATCGAATGTCAGCGAAAGAGATTTATGAGGCGGTGAAGTAAGTTGAAGGTTCTTTCTTTCATTCTTTTCTTGATATTAATCTCTTATTTCTTTTTTAATATTTTTAATTAAAGATCTGGTGATGTAACCGAATGTCCAGCAACGTGTTCGATTTTGGCACCTGATACACCACCACCCACTCCACCTGAGATTCCACCTCAGAAATTATTGCGTGAGCAACTTCAACCACCAACACCATCAGTATTTTTAGAGAATAAAAAGCACGCGTTTAGTCCACAATTACAAGAGTTTTGCTTAAAGCATCCAATTGCAGTTGTTAGACAAATGGCGTCAGCTTTAAAATTAGGTGAGTTATAAATTCGAACATATTTCATAATTACCAACATCATTCGGAAGTATAAATTGAAGAATATAAACTTTTTTTTGTAATCCACAATGTTGGGAGAGTAATGATTGCAGTTATGCTCTCTGAAGAACTTGATTTGTAGTTCATTTGGTGTTATCCTTTCTGTAACATTTCAATCTTTAAAAATGGAAATAATCTGACTTTTCTCTTTTGTATTTGTCTTCAGATTTAGGATTATTCTCTACCAAATCACTCGTTGAGACGAGCCCTGAGCAATCATGTGAAGTTCGAACACAATTAAATCAATCAGCTGATGAGAATTGGGATCCGCAACATAAAGAGAAGGTGTGGGGTTGTGTATCACATCGATCACATACAACCATTGCAAAATATGCTCAATATCAGGCGTCAAGTTTTCAGGAAAGTCTCAAGGTAAGCTTTAAATAATTGATGATGTGTTAAAAGTCTTCAAATGATGTTTTTAAATATTTAACTTTCGTTCTACTGAAAAAATCCTTGAAGAAAGCTTTTTATGTTATTTTCTGATAATCTTTAATATTAAACATTAATCGATAAATCATTTTAACAACAACGACAACTGATAATTTTTCTTTTTATGATTTATAGGAAGAACGTGACAAGAATTCAACGATTGCAATAATTCCCAACTCCGATTCAGATTCGAAAGACTCGTTTACGAATGGTTCGAATGGAAAGAAGACAAAGAAGCTGAAAAATGGAGCGAAAATGTTAAAGTGAGTTAAAATAAATGATGATGATTTGTAAGCAATTCTTAAACTTTCTTGTTATGGCACATAATGTCATGACACGGTCAACTGACTTGCAAGATGAAATTTATTGCTTAGTTTCGCTAACACCATTCGCGATTCAATTGTATGGAGTTTGATAGTAACTTTTGCAACAAACTTGTTCACAATGCAATCGTTTGTTTGAATCTTCTTCATTGGAAATTCATTAATGAATATTCTTCTTTGTATTTCTTTTTAAGGTTCGGCACAAATGTCGATCTATCTGATGAGAGAAAGTGGCGCGCACAGTTGAATGAGTTACAAAAGCTGCCACCATTTGCTCGTGTCGTTTCAGCATCAAATATGTTATCACATGTTGGTCATATGATATTGGGAATGAATACCGTACAACTTTATATGAAAGTGCCCAACAGTCGAACGCCGGGACATCAAGAGAATAATAATTTCTGTTCAATTAATATAAACATTGGACCGGGTGATTGTGAATGGTTTGCCACGCCTGACTCGTATTGGGGTGGAATTCAAGCGCTTTGTGAGAAGAATAACATAAATTATCTTCATGGAAGTTGGTGGCCGGGACTTGAGGACCTTTATGCAGCTAACATTCCAGTTTATCGATTTACTCAACGTCCTGGTGATCTTGTTTGGGTTAATGCTGGGTAAGTCTACCAAAACAATAAAATTCCTTATCTTCAAATGATGTTTTTGATTATAACTTTCGTTCTTCTGAATAAATCATTGACAGAAAACATATTAAATTAATCACTGATGAAAGAAATTTCTCAGTGTTTTAAAAATTTCTCTTTTATTTTTAATTTAATGCTTTTTTTTATTTTCTTAAAGATGTGTGCATTGGGTGCAAGCAATTGGATGGTGCAATAATATTGCATGGAACGTTGGGCCACTTACAGCACGTCAATATGAACTTGGCGTTACACGTTATGAGTGGAACAAATTAGAAAGCTACAAATCAATTGTCCCAATGGTCCATTTAAGTTGGAATCTAGCAAGAAACATCAAAGTATCTGATCCTAAATTGTTTGATTCAATCAAGTGAGTGTGTGGGAGTAAAATTATTTATTTCCTATATTAATGTTTTTTATCTTTTTTTAATAACAGGAATTGCATGCTACAAACTCTCAAACATTCAATACAAATTCTTGAGTATGTGAAAACAAAGAACATCGATGTGAGATTCCATGGTCGTGCTAAGAACGAAGCTTCGCACTATTGTGGACAATGCGAGGTAATTTCAATCAAAGATGATTATTTTTTAAATAAGGAAATTATAATTTATGGTTTTTTTTTCTTGTTTGTTTCATTCGATGATAGGTTGAAGTGTTTAACATTCTTTTCATTCGTGAACAAGAGAAACGTCATGTGGTTCATTGTATGGGATGTGCCAGGAAACAGTCGCCGTCACTTCAAGGCTTCGTATGTTTGGAAGAATATAAATTAACAGAGCTCATGCAAATTTACGATGCATTTGTACTTCATCGTCCAGCACCTCAACCGATGTTCATGCCTCCACCTCAAACACCTCAACCAATCATGCAACATCAGCAAGTTCCATCCGTTTCATAAATTATTTTACATACGAAAACAAAAACAAATAAAATTACATAAAATTAAAGCAGAAGAAGAAAAGAAAGGACCACGATGTAAGAATAAAAGAAAATGAAGAAAAAAAATGTGCAAAATGAAAAACGATTACCTCAGAATTTTTCTACCAACAAACGAAGAAAGAAAGATAAAAAAGAAATCTAACAAAAAATGAAATGCGGCAGGAAGTTAGAAACTAGAAAGCTTCACTGTAGAAATTCTTCAAGTAAATCCAATTCGACTGTGTTCATCCAACAAAAGCATGAAATTTCAAGGACTTTTAGTTTTCCGGCTTAATTTATAAAAAAAAGAACGACTTTATGTTATTTTTAACTTTTTCACATTTCCTGAAGCAAGATTATGAATTTCTTGCTCTCATCAAAAGTTAACAAGACTAAAGAAAGAAAAAATCATTTTTATCGTTTGCTAAATAAACCAAGAGAGAAAATTATTAAAAAAAATAGAATGTAAGTAAAAATCGTCATTTTTTCTACTTAAACACTGCATAAAAAAAAAGAAACTCGAAAACAAGAAAAAAGAACAGCCTTTAAATGAATTTTCCTTGTCGTGCCTCAAAACAAAAACTTATCAAAGAAACCTTAATGAAGATTGAAAAACGTTTTCATAAAACGTTGAGAGGTGAAAATTCAAGAAAAAAGATTTTCTATGCTTTCATTAAAATGTCGATGATAATGAAAAAGAGGTCACATTTAGATATTTTTACCGTGGGAATTTATTTTCTCGTTCATTTATTTGTTCTTTGACATACATATAAAAAAAAATTAGGCGCTGTGCGTCGATGACTGTCTGAATTAGAAGAACTTCAGTCATTTACAGAATGGCTCCGTCATATTATTGTGTTCGTTTATTCTTGTACATAAGATTACATTTAAAATAATATCATGTTGCATAAAGAAAAACAAGAAGAAGAAAACCACCGCTTTTGATAAGATGAGAAGAATCGTGAAGGGTTGAAGATTTGTAAATTTATCATGAATACGAATGGATCTCACACGAGGATGAAGTCACTTCTGTCGCTTAAAAGTGATTAGAAGTGAAATCTTTCATACCATTTTTTTATTTTAAATTTTATTTTATCTGTAGATGTCTTTAAAAGATAAATATAAATAATTGGCGTACACTTGAGATGAAGCTTCTTTCAATTAGATTAAAATTCAATCATAATAATAATAATAATGATGATAATTTATTATAAAATTTTGATGCTTCACTCAACATGAACACACGAGACTTAACAATTCCATCAATAAGTAAACAACATCAACTTTATTTCGTTTTTTTATTACGTAAAAGAGGAAGAAAAATAAAATTAATTCACAAAAGGTGCTCATTTAGTTTTTAATGGCAAATTATTCTGCCAATCTCCGTCTTGAAATAGTTTATTAATTGTGTAACTTTTTACGCTTTTCTTCTGACTTTGTATTGTTTTAAATTCATCGTGTAAATTTTTAAAAGGAAAGAAGAAAAAGGACGGAAAGGAACAAACAGAAAAAAACCAAATTTTCTTTAAGTTAAAAAACAAAACGAAAAAAAAAAACAATTAAAAGTTGAAAAAGGGAATGTTGAGGGCTTTGTTGATTAAAATTGTGTGCAAGTGAGCAATTTAAGAAAAGCTCGAAATTGTGTAGGATTTTGTTGTTTACGTCAAAAGCTCGATTAATTGTTCACGTAAGTGATGTTATACACTACGTTACGTACGTAAGGTTTTAGCATGAAAGCAGACGTAACATAAGAATCCTACATAATTAATGAAAATGAATGCTGTAGTTGTTCTAAGAATGTTTAACTCATAATCGGCTAAATAAAAAATATTGGAATAAACTTTCAATCAACTACGGACATATTCAAAATTTATTCTCTCTAATTAATTCGATTCTATAAAACAAAACAAAGAACCTTTATTGGATAAATAAATTCTTAGACGTTGAGAAAAATTGTAGGAAAAATTAAAAATGCAAAAACAAAACGATGAAAAACCAGTTATTCACTGCCAAGAAAATGAATGTAATAACAATAACAAAAAATCTTTCCGGACTCGGCTGGCCCTCGATTGGCTTCGATTGAGTGAAGGAGTTGTAATCGGTAAAGTAGAATGCATTGTAACTTAAGGAAAATTTCGGTGGAAAGCTCTATGGCGACCCCATTTCTTTGTAGATTTATCTCCCCAAAAAAAATTATGTTTTTTATGTAACCTGTAAAATATGATTGATTTGATTGTAATCAACGTTTTCTTATTAGTTAAAAGAAATTTTTTATTTTATGCTCTAAAAGCGTGTCGAGAACATGTTTTAGTGTTACAAATTTCATAAGTTAAGTTATAGTTTTAATTTGAATTTCTCTATCGATAAAATTTAAATAAGTGATAATTGAATAAGTCTCCTAGTTTCGATTTAGAATGTATTTTAGATTTCAATTTTGATTTGTGAATATTAGGTATTCTCGCGAACGACGTTTAATGTTTAAGTAAATAAAAATTCTATTATTGAAAAAAAAATTAAAAAAAAATTATGAACATACTTAATTAATCCCAAACTTCACTACATTTATTCGAAACCGTTTTGTGACGTAATTAAACACATTTAAAAGAAAAATAATTTCATGAATACAGATGAATGATGAAAATGATCAGCAATAAAATGCAAACAACAAAATATTTTGAAAAACCAAAAAAAAAAACTTATTTTATTATTCCTTTGTTCATTCTACTCCCAGGTAGATTTCTAGATGCTAAACACAAGAAAGAATTAAATCCCAACATGATAAAGCAAAGGTAGGTAATTAAGTTTAATTATTGTTTATAAACATCTGAGGTATTCATTTATTAACAGTGGTTGGTAAGACGTACTTGAAACCAAATTACGGTTGATTCATTTTAATCGAAGTTTTAAATATAAAAAGAACAAGGAAAGGAGGCTCCAGATTAATGAGAAATTTTCGTTACATTCCACAATTTAATTGAGTTCAATTCTTGTTAACTCTTGAAAAGTCACAAAGAAAATATATTAAGTAAAAGGTTAACATCATTAAATAATTTATTATCGTGATTAGTTTCACATATCAAGTTACGCTTTTTATTATTTCACTAAAAGCTGATTCATGAACAAAGCGCGACTAATTTCCAATCGATTCTAAATTAATTCGCAATCAAATTTCTAAATAACTCATAGAACATTCAAGCAATTCTAGTTGCAATCAACAAATCCAAACCTAACATATTGTAATCACAGCAATAGTTTCTTGTTTCGTTTTTGCCAAGGTTTCATCGAAATAAAGCATTTAAATTTAAAATAAATTCAATTGAATTCAATCAAAATGTTTAATTCCCGCATTCACAGAATGTAAATACTGTACGACGAGAATTAAATTGTTTTTTTTTTTTGTTTCTTATCGTTTGACGTCTTAGAAAAAAAATAAGGAAAAGATTAAAGATTCAGTTTCGAAGACAAAATAAACAACTGATGGAAAATTTTAGTTACAATATAAAATCAATTTAAAGAACAAAAACCATTTAACTTGTTTAATTTACTTATTTAACCATCTCAAGTCACGACAGAAGACGAACCATTTCATTTAAACGTTTTAACCAGCAATGACTTTAACTGTCGACCGAACCATACCAGCCACATTATTAACGACTTCGCCTGTCCTACTTATGATTCTATCAATTGATCTTCGGAACGGTCTATTTCCATTAGGAATAAAAAAGTTGTCGATGAGACTCGGTTGGAAATCAGGTTGTGGTTGTTGTTGTTCAATCTAAGATGAGAACAATTGAAGAGAAGAAGAAGAAGAATTATTGTGATTAATTTGAGTATTTAATTACGTCATAAATAATTTCTTACTGGGCGTCTTTGAATAGCCGGTAAAAATGGAATTCGTAGTCGTGGTGTTGGTGGTGGTGTAAAGATCTTCGTTGTTCTCCTAAATGGAGGCTCTGTTATGACAGAAGTTCGCACTGTTACTGGTGGTGGAACTCGAATTGGTGTTACAGAAGCCTTCGGTGGTGGTCTGACAGTTTCTTTAGTATTAGCATTCGTTGGTTGATTAAATGACGGTTCAGTGATGACAGAGGTTGTTGGTGATACTCGGAATGACGTTTCAGATGCTTTTGTTGATGGTTTGAAGGTTTCTTTATTTGCGACATTTGTTGGTTGATTAAATGAAGGTTCAGAAGCCGACGATGGCCTCACAGAAACTGGTAAAATTCTGTAAGAAATTGATGACGATGTTGATGGAGTTTCCGAAGTTGTCGATGTAGTTGTCGTCGTCGTTGCCTTAGGGCATCTAAAATCTCTACTGCCAGGATAACAATCAGGTGGACATCTTTGATCAATTGATCGAGGCTGACAAATAAAACCTGAAGATTCTTCTTTGATTGTTCTGATGGACGATGGAGCTTCAGCTTTTGGTAATTCAACAAGAATTGATGGACTTTCAAGCTTCACCGTTGTTGCTGGAGATCTTTGAATGAATGTTGGTTGCGTAATAGGAACAACTGAAGGTCTTTCAGTTGTAGTTGTTGGTGGCAAAGTTCTAAGCGTAGTTGTTGTTGTTGATCTTGGACATCTTTCATCGTATGGATTGGTCACACAATTTGGTGGGCATCGTGGGTCTGTTGATCCTTCTGTACAAATGAATCTTGTTGTTGTTTCGATTCTTCTAGTTGTAGTTGTTGGTTGAGTTGTTGTGGGACGTGGGCATCTGGGATCAAACGGATTTACAAAACAATTTGGTGGACATCTTGAATCAGTTGATCCATCAAAGCAAACAAATCGTGAAGTTGTTTCAATACGTCTTGGAGTTGTTGTTGGTCGAGGACATCTCAAATCATTGGGATTAATGAAACAATTTGGTGGACATCGTGGGTCTGTTGATCCATCAATGCAAATGAATCTTGTCGTTGTTTCGATTCTTCTTGGATTTGTTTGAGCAGCTAAAGACGCTGTTGGTATTGGATTACCTCTAAATTGAGGTTGAGTTGTTGTTCTGACACTTGTTCTCAATGTTCTAAATGTAGATCGTGGTGTGGGTCGTGACG
The DNA here is from genome assembly GCA_900005825.1 of Clunio marinus. NCBI lineage: Eukaryota > Metazoa > Arthropoda > Insecta > Diptera > Chironomidae > Clunio > Clunio marinus. Next base: position 658,206 of record CVRI01000056.1, read on the forward strand.
TTATTCTTGCTGTTTGTGTTGTGATCCAAGTTGATGGAATTCTCGTTGTTCGAGAGTCTAATGAGGTTTATGTACAATCAAACATTATCGTGATTAGAAATGATAATAAAAATGTACATGGAAATGCTTACTGTCAATTGTATCAGATGGTCGTGGCTTCACAGCATTTTGTTCATCAAACCAGTTCTCAAAATTTTTTGTATATTCGCCTGTTGGGTCATAGCGTGCAGCCAAAGCCGTGTACAAACGTGGATGTTGATAATAAAGTCTTGTAATGACGTCAAGTGCTTTCGTTTTCTGAATTTTCGTACACTGACCACAACGTGTTCGTAATGCATCAGGCAACACTCCTAACACAAAAATATTTTAATTAACAAAAAAAAAAGGATTCAACAAGTCTTAGACTCAAATGACCGTGAAAGTGACACTAAAAATAAATCTGCAAAAGTTGTCGTCAGCTTTGACATTTAATGTATAATTGAACGTGTTGAATTGTCTTCTTTTTCATGACATGTATCTTGTTGCTATATTTAAATTATTTACTTAATGATTGCGTACATCAAAACTTCCTATTTCCACATCAATACTTTCAAACATGAAATTATGAAATCTTCTTCAATAAAGTTAATTTGTTATATAATTTTGTTGACCATTAGAGATTCTTTAGAAGTCGAAAAAAGTACTTTGATCTAAACAAAACTGTTTTGTTATTTGCGCAAGTTAATTCTTCTTTTCAGTGTGCAGCACACGATTTTCAATCTTTGTTTGTTGCTTTACATAGAATTCTTCTTTCGACCTTGATCAGATGAATTCTGAGGCGAACCAGTAAATAAACAAGCAAGTATTAAACTTACTTGGATTGTTATCAATCGATGTTTACCCTCAAAATGTTTTGTTTCATCTTACAATGTTTTATGTTTCAATTAAATTTTTATTATGGTAATAAATTTGCATGAATACCTTCTCAACAAAGACGTTTTATATACGCACGATTAATCGCGTGCATTTTGCAACTTACTCTTCAAATCTTTTCCTTCAGGCGGACATGGTTTCCTGTCAAGCAAGCAGTCAACGTAATTGTTCAGTAATCTCGACTTAAAAAGCGCATCGACATCAAGTGAATCGTAGCGACTGCTGTAATATTCTTCTTGACCGTTTGTTGCCGGTATAAAGTTCAACAAAACTATGCTTAAGCAAATAACATAAGACAGAACTTTCATGTTTATTTTTCTTCTTCTTTTTTAATTTTAATTAAATGTTTAAGAAATCATAACTTAAAGTTCATCGAACTATGATCAAGAGTGCTGATTGTGTAACTTCACTTTCGTCAGCTTATATTTCAAAAACAGTTTTCGATTGACATTCACTATAGTCAATAATCATCACCAAAAAAGCCAAAGTAAACTTCTTCAATGTTATTACAAAACTTCTCACTTCACAATTCAATTTTTATTCCTCCAACACTGATTTTAATTTATTTATTGCAATATTCAACTAGCATCGACCACATAAAGTTGTAAACTAAGAAGCAAAATAAATTACGAGCGTTTGAAAAGTTATTTTGACACGACAGATATTTAGGTAAACAGCTAGTTGTAGATGTCGATACGAAACCGAAACGTTTGTGTTGAATCAAACCGAAACGTGAAGTGTTAAAGTGACTGGAAAAGAAAAGAGAGAAGAAAATCACTGAGAGAGTTGTTAGTATGGAAAGATAGTTCGGCCTAGACTTGTGTACATGTATAAATATTGAATAATAAATTCTCTACATCAACAGTAATAAAATCCATTGAATTCAATATTTATTCATTGCATTTTGCAATTGATGATGTTCTTTCAATCAAAATCTTTTCATCTCGACCCGTCTCAGCTACCAATTTGGTCGTTAAATTACTCACCGCACATGTCCTAGAGCATCAATGATTCATAAGAAACAAAATTTATGGACTTGTCTTTGTTGAATCTTCTGACTCAATGTTTTTATTTTAATTTGGCCATATAAAAAGAAATTTGTATACGAGCTCGCAAAATGCAAGTGATAAAGCATTTAAGAAACAAGACCATGAAAGAAGCAAAGCAAAAAAGTGCAAGTGGGATCGTCGCCTTGGATATCAAGATACGTGTTTAAAATCGTTTTCAATAACTTTTTTTTACGAAAACAAAACTCAAAAAAAACTTTAAGTTCACTTGCAGATTCACATTCAAACTTTCCGCCTGTCAAAGCTTGTATCGGGTTGATTATTATCATGAGAATATTTATGGGATTTAACTTGGTAAGGCAGATCAATTCATCGTGAATTAAAAATAAATTGTTGTTATTTATGTGTGTACATTTTTGCTCGTTTCAAGCTTTTATTTATTCCAATGACGTCACAATACAAAACATTGGAGGACAATAATGAAGAGAATTCTCAGATGATGATGATGATGATGATGCTGATGATCATGATTCATGATGATTGTTATTGCAACACCATCAACTTCTTTTCTTTGCCTTTTTTCCGCTTATTTTGCCTACAGCAAGATCCATAGCACTTCTTTTCAAGGTCATACAGAAAGAAGATTTCATCACAAGTTGAATGCATTATTTTACGAGTTTAATTGCAAAGATTGAGATAAGTGGAGCATGGTTGCAAACAAGAGTAATGTTTAAAATGTGTGGGATTTTGTACGATTCAATGGGTTAATTAAACTAATTTTTAAACGATAGTTTACTTTTTATTATTTTATTAAGAGATTATTCAAAGCACAAATATATGAAACAGTTTGAAATTTTTATGTTTAAAAATTCTTTTTGAAATTCATCATAAAAATGCAACTTAGAATGTTTAGAAATTGTAGAATACTTGAAATTATATGAAACTTGTCGTTTTATCCATTAAAACATTTAATTTCGTTTAAATGTTTCAAGGTTTATAAAAACGTTTTTAAATTCTTTAAAATGTTTGAGAAGAAAAGAAATATTTAAGTAAATTTGTATGAGGCTGAGAGATTCTTATATTATATTACATTAAACTTATGCGTTATCCCATTCATCATCAGATTCATATTTTTGAACGGTTTTGGTTTTAACTTCAACATTCTCATTACTCAAATTCCAGCCGTCATCAGATGGCGGAATTGGAGATTTCTTTTTCGTATCATTTTTATCTTTAGTGGAAGGCAAATTCCATTCATCATTTTCATTTGGATTACGTTCTAACGTAACGAAAGCCTTTTTTGGAGCTGGATTATCGTCCCAATCATCTTCATAACTTACTATCGGACGTTTAGCATTGACTGAGTTATTATTTGTAAGGGAATTAGAAACTTTAGCCTCAATTTCATCCCAGCCATCATCATCATTCGGTGGAGGTGGAGGTGGAGTGTGACTTTCTTTCTTATCATCCCAACCATCATCGTCATTCGGTGGAGGTGGCGTGTGACTTTCTTTGTCACCATCCCAATCATCATCATTTCGTGTCTTATTAGATTTTTTCAAAGCTTCATAATTTGATTTCTTAGGAGGTGCATCCCAATCATCACAATCATCATTATTGTTGTTTTTATCTATAAAGCGTTTAGTATTTTCACTTTTCTTTGGTGATTTTTCTTTCTCATCATCTGACCAACCACTTGAAATAACTTTAGTTACAGCATTTCTTGAGTTACCATAATTTCTATCGCGATTATTGTTATAGTTTCCACGATATCCTCCTCGGCCACCGCGTGAATTTCGATTATAATGAGATGATGAAGATGAAGCACCATCAGCATCACCCGATTTTGGTTCTTTACAGCGGAAACATTCTGTACGGAATCGGAAATTGTTAACAGAACATTTGGAGCAATCCCAGTCACCTTCTTGTGGTTCACGTTTTCCTGATGGTCGTGATGATTGACGATTGTTAAAGCTTCGATCACTTCCTGAGCTACGTGAACCCTCACGACTATTATGGCCATTAAAGCTTCGTTCTTTATCAGGACGACGAGAATTATTTGGATTATAATTTGAAACTGGTTTTGAAGTCTCTTCGTCTGACCAATCATCGGATTTCAATTTCTTTGAATTAACTGATGATTTTTCACCATCCGACCAATCACCGACATTTTTTGTAGCTTGAGTGGAATTAGGTTTAGTGGTGATAAATTCATCCCAATTAACATCATCAACTGCTTTTTTGGTGTTTATATTATTATTATTATTTGAAACATCTTCATCAACATCCCAATCGTCACCATTCACTTGAGATTTTGCAGGCTTAGATTGAATTGTTGAATTTTCTTCATCATCACTCCATCCACTACTGGTTTTTGATGGAGCTTTATGTTCTTGCTTTCGTCTGGGATCAGAATTTCCTTGAAAACTTGCACTTTGATCGTAGTTTCCTTCTTTAGAGCGTCTGTGATCGCCATAAGTGATATTTGCTTTCGTTATTTTAGGTTTTTTATAACTACCAATCTCTGGCATTTCAAATGAACCATCAAATGGAGGCAACGATGATAAATCATATCCTAAAGACAAAGGATTCTTATTCTGAGCACCACCACCAGCTTCCATAAGACGACGCTTATATTCAAGAAAATTGAAATATTGTATAGAATGATATTGTTGAGTTATGATGTCGAGCTCTGTTTTGGTTTCATTTTCTTTTCTCATTGACTGTCCAGTGTTCCATGTATCCATAGACCTAAATGGCGCAAACAAGAAAAAATGTTTACTTATTTACATGCACCATTAATACAAGAAGAAAACAATAGCATACTGCACTCGATATGTATTAATTTCAGGTTCTTTTTGCTTTTTATTGTAATTGTAAGACATCGTGATCAGATTTCTTTTGATGTAAGCAACTAATAAAAATCTTTTTGCAAGAGTTAGGTATTTAAAAAGAAATCAAATTTATTTAACTCTCAATTCAACTATTTTTTTAGGAATTAAAGGAAGTTCGAATAATTCGTAACAGTAGCACTTGTTGAATAATTTTAGTTTCTTCTTATAACTTTAATCTTTCTTTTTTATCGTAGAAAAGAAGAAATTTAAGAAACAATTAAAAATTGCGCATTTTTGAACTTTTATTTTATTGAACTTTAAAAGTGCTAAAAGTAAATTTTATGCAAATTTTTTAAATTTGATTTAAATACGTTGATTCTCAACGTTGAAAAAATGTATATTTATTTAAGATATTCTTCTGCTCTTTCATAGCAGCTTCTATTCACTGTGCAAACTTGACACGGACTAGTATCATAATTCTTAAAACACTTTCTGTTTGTCGTAAATTATTCCCAACAAATTTTCGTAACATTTGTTTTTGCAACATGTTTAGGTAGAAATTTCATTTCGGACAATTTTTCTCTTATGAGAGCAACAGAATCAGCAAAACATGATCATAGCTATGGAAAGAATCTTATTTTACATATATCTGATGAGCTTCAAACAGAAATATAAACATTTATCACTTTCTTAAGAAAACCATAAAAAATCATATTGGAAGCATCTACATAAACTGAAACGATATTTGAGTAAATAACATCAAGTCATAATATTTATTTGTATATTCTGTGTTGTGTTTCTCAATGCCATGAATTGCATCTCTTATTGTATGTAGATTCTATTATGTAAATTCTTTTTATACCTGAAATGTTATGTAAACATTAATGAAAATCATTCAGATTTCTTCTATTTTGTTGAATGATGCGGATCTAAATGTATTGAAGAAGAACTAATTTCAAACATTTTTATCAGTAAACACAATTTATCAGCATTTTTTTATTGTTATCATTAGATTCAGTTTAGATATGTTCGAACTTATAGAATCAAAAAATTTATTTTTCAGTTTTCTTTGAAATGTATTCAAGATACCCGATAATTTGTTTTATATTTTTGGGCTTGTTGCTTGTTGTTTCAGGGTTACCGCGAAATCTTGAAACTCTTTCAAATCTGCACAAAACTAATGATGCTAGAAACTTCATTGTTGGAGGTCGTAAAGTAAAGCACAAAAGAAGTGATCGAATGTCACTTGATTTATTGAGAAGTATTAAAAGCTCATTTGATAGTAAGTTAAACTTTTTAGGCAGCTGAAGGCCAATTTCCGTACCTTGTTTCGTTGAGAACGCCATGGGGTGCTCATTTCTGTGGTGGTGCTATCATAAACGACAGATGGATTTTATCAGCAGCACATTGTACATTTTTCTTTGACATCCCCGAGATCATTGCAGGGTCGGTCAGATCTGACGCAGGTGGTGAACGTTATGCAATTAAACGCATTGTTAATCATGAGAATTTTGATTTCAATCGCGATCCATTCACTGACGAGTAAAAATTGCATTTCATAATTTCCTATTATTTAATCATTGCATCAATTTAATTTTAGTATTTGTTTGCTTCAAACAAATCAAACAATTCAATTCAATGATTTAATCCAATCAATTCCATTAAGTCGTAATCGGATTTTTCGAAGTTCACGAGGTGTTATTGCCGGATGGGGATGGAACGAAGGTGGACTTCATTTAGATCCAGAAAACTTTTTCCCAGTCGTTTCAGAAGATTTAAATTACATCGAAGTCAGTGTTTTATCACATATTGAATGTACTTCGCGACTTTGGTTGTTTGCAATGTATTTACAAGTAAATCATGTTTGTACGTTTGCTGGTAGAGGTGCTGGAGTTTGCACTTTTGATTCTGGAAGCCCTGTTGTTGTTGATGGAGAGGTTGTTGGAATAGCAGCTATTGTGCTTCCATGTGCTACAGGTATTCCAGATTGGGGGCCTCGCGTCAGTTCTTATACAAGATGGATTGATGCAAATTTAAGAAATTTTTCATAAAAGCAAAATAATTTACGTCAAATAAAATTTAAAATATTGTCTGAAAAGCGAAGAAACTCATCATGTTAATTGAATTCTTTATGCATCTTTACCATATTTCTTAATGGACAGATGAGACAACTAATTTATTATTATTTTTCCTTTAAAATTCATCTTCTAAAAATTATTCGCGAAATGAGTAGAGCGAAACAAATTTTTCATTTATTTATTCTTGTTATTAACATACAAGGAATTTCTTGATTGACCAATTTTTCATAGATCGGAAATTCTCTCACAATTCAAAAGATTAATGAATTGAACAGATTTTTAAATTTATTTTGATAAATATTCGAAAAACATTCACATCAGTTGTGAAGATCGGATAAATTAAACATGAAGTTATGTATGAGATGCTAAAACATTCACGTCATTGAATTTGTTGTAAATTTTATTGTTGTCCATTCACAAACTTGCCCAAACATTAACTTTCAGCTGCCTAGTTAGGTGTTATAAAAGGAATAAAAATAATCATGTCATAAATGTTAATTGAGAAGAACAAGCATTTATTTTAATCTTCGTCGTAAAAGCCAACAAATTTATAATTTGTAGGAATCAAAATAAAAAATAAAAGCATCGCGTTCAAATTTTGATGAATGCATTATTGTTATGAGTTTGAGACAAGTTTAGATGAAATGAGACACAACCTTGATTCATTGAAAAAAGTCTTCACAAATTATCTATAACAACAAACGAGTAGAAACAGTTTTAAGTTTTTTATTTATAAACACGAGTTTTTCGAACCGAATTAAATAGCGAAAAAGAAGAAGAAACAACTCACCTGGAGTAAATTATGCAAAAAAGTTTAAAAATATCGTGATAACTTGATACGAACAGCTCTTGAAATACATTTTTAATAAAATGTCACTAAGCAACATTTAGATATTCAACAACAAAATTAATGTTTGTCTGAAACTTCAAACATATCCTGATAATCAATCCTCGAATTTATTCTTAAAATGCATTTGTTTGTAAGTCATTACATCCTCGAGATTCATCTGCGTAGGCACCTTGAAATATTCCAGAATTGGATCGTAAATGTCAATGGCACCACATTAGATGGCCGACCTCAAATTTTATTATCGTCCAAAAACACGCAGAAGAATCTTGCAGAATTCCAACGAGATTGTGGTTAAGGAGAGTCATAAATATTAGTCAAAAACAGATTATTGTGTAGGTCAGTTCCGTTCGCTTCACTCTCCATTTAAAAAAAAGAAATATCGCTTCGTTACAAAGAAAGAAAAATTTATTCAAAAATGAAACTAAGACTCTGCAAATTGTTTTGCGATCAACAGTTAAATACATATTTCCACTCCACTCATATTTTAACTTGTTGATGGAATTAATTGAGGTTTTGTACACATGCACCACTTTGGCTTTTCTTTTCTTTTTCATCCACTTCTTATAAGAGAAGCATGATATTGAGAGTCTCGACTTCTCTCTGTCGCTTTCATTCCAACAGTACATAAATCTTGATGTTTATTTAATACAAATAAGTAGATATGTATATCTGAACAACAACAACAACATCAAACGCAGTAATAAATTGACACAGAAGTCTCTGCTATGTTCATTCGCTCGCGAGTGATTTAATTTTTCAGTTTGCAACGTGATTCCATCGACAACAGTTGAATATGTAAAGAAACTCAAACATTTTTTTTGGCGAGTTCGAAACGAATAAAAAAAATTTGTGTACATTAGGAAGTTAAGAAAATATTTTTGTAAAAATATCTTTTCTATTTTTTAATTCAGATAATTGCAAATCAATTTTGAAGTGATTTGAAAATTCAAAACAGAAGGAAAAAGAAATCAATTTTAATCTAGATTTCAAAAGAAACAAGCAAAAAAAACTTAAGAATTTATGAAATCAAGAAAACAAAATTTGTTTAGTGATATGTAACAGGTTGTGATAGTTTATTAATTAATTCTGAAAGCGATATATCTATTTGGCCAACTTATTGTTAAAATGAAAGTTTCTCTTGCTATACTAAGCTTGTGTACAATCTCATTACACTTGACACCCTCAACGGTGGCTCAGAGTGCTGAGAAAAATTATTATAGTCGACGATATGATTCACTCGATGTTAATTTAATCTTCAGAAGTTCAAGATTATTAAACAATTATGTTGACTGCTTATTGGATAAGAAACCATGCCCACCAGAAGGCAAAGATTTAAAACGTAAGTGTTACGCTTGACATGCGGGATGTTTCATAAGTCGTCGTCAATCGTAAAAGCAACCAAATTCATCGGAAGTTTCTTCGAACGATGAAAATTTAAATTCATTTAAATTTCAATTTCTAGATATTAAATATGTTTTTGAGTCGCAATAAAAATTCCTCGAGCTTTTGCGAGAAAATTTCTTATGCAAATAATTATTTATTTTTTCTTTCAAGTCCAAAAGTATTTAGGCCAATGAACATATAAAAGTTATCTTTGTCAGTTTAATATAATCCACAATTCGTTGGGGATGGAAGAAGTGTTGATTAAAGGCCATTGCTGATGAATCTTGTATGGAAAAATATTTTTCTTTGCTATTCAATTGTTTGACGCTTTTGTCTGCAGTGTTTTAATACCAATCAAGGTTGGTTTAACTTCGTTTAACTTAACCACAGTTATAATCTTCAATTGTCCAAGCTTCTTTTTAAATATTCTTATTCAGAATGTCTAACAAAAGATATCATTAATTACTTCTGTCTAACTTTTTACAAGGCTTTTATTTTTCATTTAATAATTTTCTAGCTGGTAATAGAATAAAATAATATTTCCACTTAATTATTCAATTGGAATTCTCATAAAGTTACTGGAATTAAATATGTTGATATAGGCACTTGTTAAATCTCATGTTTTGTTCAACCAACTGTCATTTCATTATCATTATTAATATTAATTGTTGAATCGTGATTCTATTACGTTCTAGCGTTGAAGTCTTTTATTTGTTGAATCAATTCTGATGACAACAAACTTTCAAAATTTGTCATCGCATGAACTTCCATTTTCAATTGAAATGAATGTGGAACAATGAACTGGCGCGTGGATTTTTATTATCTATTCATATGAGTTCTGTTGCGGTTTCATAAGTTAAAAAGAGAAACAATTTGGTAATCTTTTACACATGAAATGACATCAATGTCACCTTCATGACATGAACCCTAACAATTCTTAAGCTCATGATTAGATTTGTCTTTTTTATATTTTAATCTCATAACATTTTTCTTAAAGGGGTCTTGCCTGATGCTCTACGAACAAGGTGTGCCCAATGTACAAAGCTTCAAAAAGGAAAAGCCTTGGATGTTATCACGAGACTTTATTATCAATATCCATCAATTTATACAGCTTTAGCTGAAAGGTATGATCCAACCGGTGAATATACAAAAAATTTCGAAAACTGGTTTGATGAACAAAACGCTGTGAAACCGCGACCACCAATTCCACAAGATCAATCACAATTTGATGGTAAGTAGGAATTTGAAAGAACATTCGTTTATAAAAAAATACTCTAATCAACAGTACCTGACAATGTTCAATTAGGTCAAGCACCGGGAATTGAGAATGTTAAAAGAGACGATATATCAACTCAACAAGCTGTTAGAAGAAGTCCAAACATTGGAAACTCAAATGTTCGACCGAATCCAAATGAAATTCCAACGAAACGAACCAGAATTCCTTCAACATGGATTACAAGTAGTACAACAACCACACGAAGACCTACAACAACTAGAGCTCCACTGAGAACATCTTCACCGGTCAACAGACCCATCACCGTTCGATCTCCATCTGTTACAAGCAGACCTGTAAGTTTTCTAAGTAGAAATTAATACAACTTCAAACACTACATCAAAATCATTGACATTTCACATTGAAACCTTCCTACATTAATAAACAAATGTCTATACAAATCGTTTTTTTTCTCTTTTAATTTTTAAAGCCACAACAATCACCGCAGACAAATTTCTTGTTTGAGAATATTTTTGCACCACGTCCCGAAGGACCAATCACGAAATCCATCAACAGATTTCTTGACACCACTGGGAAAGTCGTTAATGATTTTGCTGGAATGTTTCGAACGACATTTCAAATCATTACAGGAACCGGATAATTGACATCTTATAACTCTATTATATTTATGTATATAATATTTATGTAGTGACTTCAATTGTAATGATTCATCAGAGTTGATTAAATATGTAAGTCATGTTGGTGATTTTTAAAGAATGACGTCAAAAATGTCGGAAATGAAGGTGCCTTTTTTATCCAATGATTTGCATATTTGATATCTTTTTGTTAAAACTTTATGAAATGAACACTGACATCATTTATGAACACATGACAAGCAGAATTTTTTTCTCTTATTAAATATTGTCATGTCTATTTTAAATAATTTATTCCATGACTTGATCCAGAGATATTATTAAGTATGTATTACTTATCTAGAATTTTTTCGTTGTTGCCTTAAGCTGTATTTATTTTCTCTTCTTCTTTTTTTTTAATGCTTCAATGTATAAAATTAATGATTTTTATTGATTACTTTAATGTAACTCTAATTTCAGCAGCAGCTAAATCTAACGCCGAAATGGGTTAATCTTAACTCAAAAGTTAATCTTTAGTTAATCTAACTCTTTCTTTTCTTCAATTGCCTATATCGACTTAATTTACTAATTAGAATCTTCATGAAGTCACAACAAATCTAAGATGAAAGTTTTCCTTATTAAAATTATATCAACACCTAGAAATTAAAAAGTCATTATTTATAAATTTGAGTTATAAACTCTTTTTTTATTTCTTTTTCACAATAAATCAATTTTTTTTACTCGTAAAATTATTAAACAAATTTAAATCAGATATATTGAAGCTGGATATATGTGTATTCGTAATGCAGAATAATAAAGATTATATTTCCACTTTATGATTCTAACAAGATTCATTTTTTATATTCAATCCTTTCAACTTTCACCTCTTGTGTCGCCAGGTCAAGTTGGTACACATAAGTTACGACAGTTGAGCTTTGAATGTCCATGAGAACAAATGATGGAATGATATTTGTATCTAAAGCACTAAATGCACCAGTCGCTGATCCAGGATTTATGTAGAATTTGTTCTCATGTTCGTAGGCTTCAAATTTGTGAGTGTGGCCACTGATAAGAATGTCAACGTCGAGTTGTCGCTGAATCAAAGCTAATGCATCGGGACTTCCCCAAGGAACAATCTGATGACCATGACAAAGACCAATCCTGAATTGTCCAACAGTCACTACTTTTTGTTCTGGGTAGCTTAAATTCTAAAACACAATTTCATAAAGTTTCCGCAAACACAAACTAAAAATTATTTACATCATCAAAATCTCCACGGACGACGTGAACGTCACTTGCTAGACTTTTTAAATAATCAAAGGATTCTTTTGTACACAGATTTCCAGTCACTAGAATATGATGAATTCTCCCAGGAACTAGAAGTTTCTTAAATTTACTTGGAATTGATTGTGATCTGATGAAGAGAAAAAAAGTTGTTTTGAAAATTTCTAACAATTTTTGTAAATTCTTGCCTGAACGGGATATGCAAATCTCCTAATACCAAGACCAACTGAAACGAAGTTTTATGTTACACATTGCAATAGTATTTGAAATGATATATTTCGTATTTACCATGATTTTTTAAAATAATAATTTGATAACAAATAATTCTGACGATTTGCGGGGAAAGGCGATTGAATTGAAATTTTGAACAAAATAAGTTCAAAATGTTTCTGAACTTTAAGATCAAAAGTTTGTTGAAAACCCTTACAATAGATGGCAGTAGTGTCCTATGAGTTTCGAATCAAGAAATTTTTGATGATTTTAGAGATTTATTATGTAAGCTAGTTTTTCAATATACATAAAATTAAACCACTTCTCATTATTGAATTAGAAAGTATATAAATATTTTAACAGAACTACAAATGTTATTAAAATGATTGAAATTGACAAACGATTAGCAGTTGATGTCCTTGTCAATTCTTGATATGGACCAATTTTAGATGCATAAGCAAGAAGAATTGGAATATTATTTTGTTCATAATTTCCTGCAAATAAATGTGACCACGGGCCTGAGGAATATATGCCAACATCTTCTCCAGTGTGAGTTGAACTAGACCTTGGAACATTTGAAGATGCTTGTCGTTGTGGATTCTTCATATCAATAGTTGTTAAATCAATTCGAGATACTGAATCACTCAAGACTGTTTGATAACCTGGGCCGTTGCCATAAGTCAGAGTTTCATAAGGTAAAAAGTCAACGTCACTTATGCCTGCAATCCCTAATATATCTTTACCTCTTTGCGGGTAACCATTATAAGCCATTGGATGACTGTGATCAGAGGTCACAACGATCAATGTATCTTCTTCATTGGTCATATGACGTGCAATATCGATTGCTTTTGAAAATTCAGCTGTTTCTCCTAAAGCTAAGTGTGGTTTGTTGTCATGATGTGCGTGATCAATTCTTCCACCTTCAACAAGCAACAAAAAACCTTCCTTATGCTTTTGTAACATGCTTATTGCTTTGGCAGTCATGTCAGACAGTGATGGCTCTTGATACTGAAGACCATTGTTGTCAACATCTATCTGATACCTGCAATGAGTATCTTCAAAAAGACCAAGCAAGTAATCCGTGTTGTCACTATCGACTTCATTCAACTCTTGTCTATGTCCAACATATTTCGCTTTACCATTTTTATTCCTTTCCTCCAACCATTCGTCAATTAAATTCCTTGCATCACTTCTCAGCCCTGGTCTTCCTTCTTCATCAACAGTTGTTGTGTTAATAAAACTTCGTCTTCCGCATCCCAAAATTACTTTTACATTCTTGCCAACTTCATCGTGAATTAATTGATGAGCGATATCAGTAACGTTTTCGTATTCACGACATGCAGATGTAATTGCAGCATTATGCTCCCAATCACGATGCGGTACATGACTGTAAGCTGCAGCTGGTGTTGCATGAGTTACTCGTGTAGATGTTACAATTCCAGTTGCCATATTTGATTTTTGTGCCCAATTGAAGATTGAATCGACATGATCTTCCTTATAAATCAAACATTGTCTAGTAACAACATTTGCATTCACTCCAATTGAATTGTAGTTTGTTTTAACACCAGAGAGAAAGGCAGTTGCAGTGCAAGCTGAATCACCGACTTGTGCGTTGACGCAGTAGGTTTTCGCCATCCCAAAATGTGGAAACTTCTCAAATGAAAGTTCTGTTTCTTCCCCTCCCAGATACATTCTTGTTGCAGCAACTGATGAAAAACTCATTCCATCACCAAGAAATAAAATCACATTCTTTGCTTTATTCATGTTAATTTTACTGTCTAGTTTCATCGTGATGAAATGTTGAGCTTTATTTCTCCAAAATTCTGATGAACCTTCCATAACATTAATAACCGGCGGTGCAGATGCAACGGCTTTGCTATGAATTTCGTCTTTGCCCGAACAAGTCGAAACAACTAAAAGTACAAATAAAAATACTTTCATAGTGCTCGAATTCACTTTTACCACTGAAGAATTTTTCGACATATTTCAGAGTTTTATTTCATTCAAATTTTAACTAAACCATCTCAGACGGATTGTAAAGTACAAAAACAAATCTTTGAAAAAATGATAAGAAAAAGTTTAAATATCATACACGTGAAACACTAGAAACTTTTACAATCACTTATGTTTCACGAGACTGCCATTTACTCAAATAAAAAATTGTTGATTTTTCCGTTTCGTGAAAGCACAGTTGAAATCATTTTATCTCAAAATACTAAAAAAACGTGATCTGATAAGAGGTTGCAGCTTTGAAATATTCTTTTAAATATTGATGCATCAGATAATTGTTTTATAGATCATTCAACTTGACGGCAAGAAAAATAAAAGAAATGATAAATGCATAAAAATCATTTCAAGCAAATTGCTAACTTCGACATTATTTAATGTGTTTTCTATTTATTGCAATACTTAACTAAATAATCACTAATTTTCCACGAAGTAGTCAGTTACTCAAATAAAATTGTAATAATTTTCTTTTGTATATCGCGAGAGAGAATCTGTAGACAAAGCATTTGATTGGTTAGCTTGAAGTTTTTTTTGTATACAATGAAAACAGCGTGATCTGATAAGAAGCTGACATTTTAAAGCTGGGTATATAATTTATTGAAGTGTTAATTGCGTTATAAATCATTTAATTGAACGGTGAAAAAAAAACATTAAAAGCTTTCACAATGGAATAAACGAAAATCATTTCAAGTTGTTCGTTTGCTCTAACAACGCCAAATATATTTTTTAATTATTTAAATATTCACAAAAAGTTTTATTTTAAAAGCTTCATAACTCCGATCATTACAATAATAAGAAGAATTATTGGAGTAAAACTACATGCTGCACATTTCTCATCGACAGCATAAGGACCAACTTCTAATATGCGAGCCATAATTACTGGGATTTCACTTTGTTCGTAATGACCTTTGAATAAATGCGCCATTGGACCAGAAGCCCAAACGCCAACATCTTCACCACCGTGAGTGTCTCTTTCTCTCAGAACCAATGAAGGATATTGGAAGAATGGATCTGTAGTGTCATAAGTTTCAGGATTAATTCGATTTCCTTCTTCATCATGGGTAATTTCAAATCCCGGCCCATTTGCATACGATAATGTCATAAATGGAATGTCATCTACATCAGAAATGTCAGCCATTCCGAAAACGTCATTACCACGAGGTGGATAGCCGTTATATGTGAACACATGACTGTGATCAGATGTTACAACGATGAGAGTGTCTGACGTGTCTGTCATATGACGAGCAACATCAACTGCACGTGAAAATTCTTTTGTCTCGTCTAAAGATAATCTCGAATAACCATCATGATGAGCTTGATCAATCATTCCACCTTCAACAAATAAAAAGTAACCATTTTCTTCCTTTTGCAGCATTTTAATAGCAGTTGATGTCATATCTGTAAGTGTTGGTTCTTGATGTTCCAAGTTTCTATTAATAACATCTAAATTGTATCTCATGTGTCCGTGTTCAAACAATCCTAGCAAGTAATCAGTTTTCGAGATATCAACATTTCTTAAGCCGTTTTTATCATACACGTATGTTGCTACACCATCTTTATTTCTTTCTGTCTTCCATTCTTCTATTAAATTTCGTCCATCACGACGATTCCCAATTTGATTTTCTTCATCCAATTCAGTTTCATTTCGGAAATTTTCGCGACCACCACCAAGAATTACTTTTAAGTTGCGACCCTCGATATTGTACACAAGTTGTTCAGCAATATCCATATGTTCTTTGGAATCACAATTGTCACGTTCCATATTGATGTCACTCTCCCATTCACGATGCCCCATATGAGCGTAAGTTACTATAAAAAATATTTTTATATTTAATTTAAGATTTCTTTTTAATCAGTTTTAAATATACCAGAAGGCGATGCATGCGTGATTCTCGTATTCGTAACAATTCCGGTGCTTTTACATGATTTCTGTGCCCATCTTACTATCGAATCAACGTAGCTTTCTTCATCAGTATGTGCTGTGCAATTTCGTGGAGTTGCTCTTCCATTAAGACCGATGACTTCATAATTTGTTTTGACGCCGGAGAGATAAGCTGTAGCAGTACATCCCGAATCGGCTACTTGAGCATCGATACAATAAGTCTGAATGTGATAATATTTCATTGAAGCACTTGAGTGTGAATTATCTTATCTTAAATTAAGAATCATTCAGTTAAAATTACCTTAGAAAATCCAGTATACGGAAACTTTTCAAACGATAATTCGATTTCTTCACCACCCATGTAGACTCTTGTAGCTGCAATTGTAGCAAAACTCATTCCATCACCCAAGAAAAAAATAACATTTTTAGCTTTATTTGTGTTTTCTTGTCTGTTTAATAATTCTTTCAGAAAAAGTTGTCCATGTTCCATCCAATATTCAGGTTGACGTTCCTTTTCATCCTTAAATGAAAATGTTCTGGGTGCATTATTTAAAATTCTTTTATGATGGTATTCATCTATTGTGTGAACTGGAAAATATTAAAAAAAAGAGCTTAAAATTAATTCACTGAAAAAAGAAGATAATAAAAGTTACCAGTTGATAGCCAGCAAATGGTGATTATCACAAAACTCATAAATGTCTTAAAAGAATTCATTTTCATTATGAATGTTGACTGTTTGGAAATTAAAACAAAACTGAGATGTGGTTTGTCGTTAAAGCTTCAATCCATACAGAGGTAAATCAAGTGGTTTTCGATAAGCTTTTAACAAGCACATAGATTAAGTTGGTCGTGATTTCGGAATTCCCTTGTTGATTTATATATCACGTCTTTATCATCAGAAACGACAATAAAAGTTTGTGGGGTTTGAGATAAGAATATTTAACTTAAATGGTGTCCCATTTAAAAGATCTTTACGTTTGTGCACAAGTTTAAGAAACTTTTATATTAAACGTCACTTTTTTTTCTAAAAACAAAAGAATCTTTCATAATTTGCAATTAATGTTTAACATTGAAATATTGTCCATGAATTAAAATTGATTAATACGTACTTTGAAGCTGTTTCAAGGCTCAAAACAATTAACAAATGCAATAAAACAAAGATTAAATAATCAACATCAATCATTCAAAACTTGAAGATAAGCTGAAAAGAAAATCCCCATGGAATTTAAGTTGCCACTTAGGACGCGTGGGTGCTGTTATCGTCTTCCGTGCTATTTAACAACACAAAGAGCAGATTAAAAACATTTTCTTAGGAATACTTTAAGACTTTTATTAAGCACCTACTAATCAAAATCAATAAATTTTTCATGGTCACATTCACTCTTCATCGCACATTGTCATGCCATTACCAACGCAAGACGCATATCCCATAATATGTGGAATGACATGTTGCTCCATTGTTCCTTGAAAGAGATGCGACCAAGGTCCAATAGCCCAAAGCCCAACATCTTCACCTCCATGTGACTCAAAATTTACGGGTAATGTTGATGGGAAACGGAAATTATTTTGTTTCCATTGTTCGCTCATGGTGTTAACATCAACTCGTTTACCGTCTTTGAAGTGTTGCGTATATCCTAAGCCATTAGCATAGGATAAAGTCATATAAGGCACATCATCGTCTCCAATACCAGCAACTCCAAAGATATCATTGCCACGATCCTATTCAAGAAGTAAATTAATTATTTTGATAACTTAATATCGATTAAGAAACTTACAGCATAACCAGCTATTGTCATAACATGACCATGATCAGCTGATACAACAACAAGTGTATCTTCTAAATTCACTTTCGCTAAAGTAGCTTCGACTGCCTTTGAGAATTCAATTGTTTCATCAACCGCATATCTTGCTTGGTTTTGATGATGAGCATGATCAATGCGACCACCTTCGACGAACAAGAAATAACCATTTTCATTCTCATTAAGAATATCAATTGCTTTTAAAGTCATATCAGTTAATGACGGATATATTTCTTGTTGATTTTCTTCCTGAATGTCAAGATTGTACTCAATATGTCCGCCATTGAAAACACCTAAAAGTTTTTTCACATCCTCAGGCTTAAGATCCATTAATTCTCGACGATTATTAACGAAGGTTCTCGATGGATCCATTGCCCTCCATTCATCAATTAAATTTTTACCATCAGTTCGATTACCAAAAGATCCATGCTCGCTAAATGATCTGTCAATTAAGTTCATTGATCCACCACCCATCATAACTTTAAGTCTCTGAGCAGCTTCATTGTGAACTAACTGTTCACCAATGTCATCAAGTAAATCAGAATCACATCCAGCTATTTCAAGATCGATATTATTTTCCCAATCGCGGTCAGTGATATGAGCATACATAGCAGATGGTGTTGCATGAGTGACTCTTGTTGTAGTGACAAAACCAGCATCTTTTCCCGCATTCATTGCCCAGGTTGCAAACGATTCAACTTTCTTACTGTCGTCATTACCATCTTCGCAGCTTTTTCGAATAGCTCGTCCATTTAATCCAATAAGTGCGTCATTAGTCTTAACACCTGAGAGAAAAGCTGTTGCTGTGCAGGCAGAATCCGAAACTTGAACATCAACACAATAAGTTTTGATACTCGCAGTGTGGGGTAAGTCTTCGAAGGATAATTTCATGCTTTCATCGCCCATCTGAATGCGAGCTGCTGTAATAGTAGGATGAGACATTCCATCTCCAATAAATAAAATAACATTCTTAGCTTTTCCAGTGTTATGAATTTCTTTCAACTTCATTTCTAAATGATCTTTAGCTTGATTCAACCAATATTCGCTGGTTTTTTCATCTTCATTCATTTTTGCACTTCGTGATGATGAGAATAATTTTCCTGTATGTGAATCATGATCAGGATGCATATGATCATCCAACATATCTTCAAGGTATTCGCTTTCAACTTTATGAAAATTTATTCAATTAATTTATCAACTATTTATGTAACATTCTCTAAACTCACCATATCGATATTTATGTGGAGTTGCGAAAGAAACAGAAACAAAAAAGAGAATTGCAAAATGTTTAAGCTTCATCGTCGATTTAAAACTTTTCTTTTCAAGCAATGGAGAGTAACTGGAGTTGATTCTTATTCAAAACTTAGCTTATCATTTGATAATGAAAGTACTTCAAAAGTTTTGAGGGCTATTAACACATTTAAACAAATAAAAATTTGAAGTGAATTCTTTTTCAGTCTTTTTTTATGATTTGGTTTTTGTAATGTTTGAAGCGTGATTTTCACGTTTTCCACACTAAGTTATTTTGAATATTGATCTCGAGCAGACATCATGACAATTAAACAACTCATGATGGTTTTAAGAAAAGATTTATAATGCTGAAAATGATTTGATAATATTATCATTGGGCATTGGCATTACTGATATTAAATACTCAAGTTTGTCATGAAAAGTTATCAAATTTTGAATGCATTTACAACACCAACGTGACATCCACGTTTAAACTTCATTAGAACGATGTTTTGTGCTCACAGATTAAATTTGAGATAAGAGAGCTGATGGAGACTTCTTTACATGAAATAAATATTGATTTTATCTTACATTTTATTATAGAGCTTTAAAAATTTATTGTTACAAAGATAAAGTTTTGTGCTCATTTCTGCATAAAATTCCAGACGAAAATATTTACATATTCGCTTTTTCAAATATTAGGTCATGACCTATTTAATTCCCTTTGTCACGAAAAGCTGTAATTAATTTTAGTCTCGTAATAAGACTGCAGAAGAATGCGTTGAGTTTTGGTGGAATCGTGACAATTCCATTTATTACCTTTAACCTACCCTCAACTGTCAATTGTCCGTTGTATCACGCCATCCAGGTATGAAGAGAAATTTAATATCTCAGAAATTTCACCCTCGGAACGAGACCATAAAGAAATTTTAATGGCTTAATTTTGTAGACATTATCCTCAAAATTATAGCTTAATTCACATAACGATAACCACTAAGCGCGACATCTCTCGTTGAATTGTAATTAAAAGTAAACAGCACCCACAGGGAATCTGAAAACTGTTGTGTAATGAAAAAAATACGCCATAAAGATATTTAATTTCTTCCCATTATAAAAAATGGTTCAAATTTATTTTTCATTTCTTTTTTCTGTGTTTTATAATGTTGATTTGAGTTTCTTATTTTTTTTTTGCATTAAATAGATTTTAATTTCAATATTTCTTTACTGTTTTCTTAGACAATTACGATTAAGTTTTGTTTTATCTCATTTGTATGGATTCAATCTCTTTTCAACTTCAACTGTACCATACCAATAAAAACAAATGTTAATTTAAAAGGCATGAGAAGAAGAGTAAATTTTTCTTTGGTAACAATAAAAAGGTAATCGGGATAAATTTAATTTATGGTTAACGCATTTGTAACATCGTCATGAAATCTCGAATCGTTTTTCAACTAACTTAGCGTGATATTCTTCGATTCAGAAGCATTTTTATTCGCAACAATTCGTGCAGAACGAACACACAACCACAATCCGTAAATTCCGCTTTCTGCACTCTGATAACAAGCTCACACTTAATTCGCTGATTGATTGTTGATGATAAGACTTGTTTTTGGTTTTGCTTAGCTTGTAAATATTTCACTGTGTTCATAACTGTTTTATTTTAAAAAGGGAGGATTTTTTTTTATAAATTTCTGTAACAAAAATAGTTTAACAACAACATTATTATCGGAAACATTAGTTAGTGTTCAAAAATAGTTGTAATCTGAGTTATAAATATTTGAGGAAAGTCTTTAACAACATGCAAAATAAAATATTTCCATTTTTATGATAATAATTAAGTGCTTTCCACAATTAATGGAATTAATAAAATCTGCCGCATTGATTACTTCAACAAAATCACTTTACCTACGCACTTCTAACTTTTCATTTCACTTTCTATTAATATCAGAAATCTCAAGCTAATCAAACAATTTCAAATCACGCACAACCCACGCCTACTTTCTGATCATTTTTCAAAATTCACTTTGGTAACATCAGCAGCACGACATACTCTATTCCATTTTTGCAAATAGATTGTTCATTCATTTATGTGGACAAAATATTGAATATGAAAAACTTTCAAACGAAAACTTATTTTCAAACTAAAGGAAGGAAAAATCTTCAATTTCCATCTCCACAATTTCATTCTTTGTTTTAATGAAGAATATCATTTAACATTATATTAAAAAGCCGAGAATATATTTCTCGATCTAAGTTCCAATTTTGTTTAACTCTGATTTTGTATTTTCTTTGTGAGCTTTTAGAGCTTTTTTCCTTTTGAGTTTGTATAAATTCATTGAAAGTGATTACTTATCTATTTTCTGTTAAGCATTATACTCGACATTATACGCTTTATCACTGATTTATGTAAATAGTCAAGTTTTCAAATAAATTAACTCAATTATTTTCCGAAATATTTTTTAAAATACTTAAAATTCAAATCATGAAATATTTAATTAAAATTCCGAACATTTTTCAAGAAAATTAAAAGTAAACTTTTAAAGATTGTGAAATTGAAAAAAATTAAACTGCGGAAGATTCAAAATTCAGATGAAATTTTTCATTCACTTGTAAACCTAGAAAATCTTAACTGTGATAAATCTAAAAGTTTATTTTGTATTTTCGAATATCTCCGTACGTAAGCTAAGCCTTCAGGCTTTTTTCTTTTTCATATTTTGTTAAAATAAACTTTTCAAATTTGGTCAGGAAATTGTTTATCTGTTTCAAATGTTTTTCAGATTTAATCTTGTTTTATATGTTAGTTAATTATTTCTTTTGATAATTTTTTCAATTTTTTTTCGTGTTTATATTTCCTTAATTAAATATAAAATTATGTGTATAGGCAGATATCTTACAGACTAACGAATCATATTTCAATAACTTTAGTCATAAATTACAATATTATAGAGGAGAGCTTTCGGCTTATTTTTCGTAAATTAATTTTAATTTCAATCGTCGAAGATCAATCAAATTTTTTTTTCTCCAATTATGTTAATCAACCGATGCGTGAACTTAATAATGTTAAAATAATATTAATGAAAATTTCTGTTAAGATTCTAATAAAATCTATGGTGATGTTAATTTCCACTTTCATTTTGCATAATTTATTACAAGGGGAAGAATTAATTTCTTGACTACTGCTGACACCAATATACACTGTTACTTAAATATTTCATTGTTATCTCACTATTGTGCTTTCATTAATATTTAATAATAATTCTTTGATTATATTTGACTCTAAAAATTTCATGCGCATTATTCGATTTCTAGTTGCAAGTTCCATAAGCTAGATTGTAGGTGTAAGGAAGAGATTTATCAATATCTATCAATATGAGTTATTATATTTTTTATTTAAATGTCAATAGTATAAATTTGAACTAAAAATGTGTCGAAAAATACGAGAGAAAATTTATCATTTTTCATCTTTTCATGGTTTAAATATTTCTTTCTTTCTTCACGAATTTATTTTATCGAAAAATAAACGTGATGTGACGCATAAACGTCGACTGTCGGATTTCTTTAATACGGTAATTTGTTTAAAAATGTTTTCTGTGTGTCCTTGTTTGTTTTCGGTTGTTTTGGGTGGGATAAGCTTTCATAAATATAAATATTTATATATATTTGTTTTCTTTCAAATGTTGGTTTGCAATATCGAACGGTGAAAACAAGTTAGGTGAGAAAATTGAAAATTATCTAGATAATTAATCTGGAATGTTTTTCTTTTCATTCATAAATACATAAATTTCTTTTTTAAAATGCTTTTCTATTCCAGTTTTTTCCGTCACTTCTTGCTTTACTTACATTCAAATTGGATGATTGAAGAGTCATGTTTTCAAATTATCAAGAAACTACTCAAAGCTGCATCTTTGAAAGCGTCCTTAGTCAATCAAGTTTGTTGCATTTGTGAACAAACTAAAATGTCAGCATTGAAATAATTCATTTGTAAGGACACATTTCAAGATATTTCCCTGGTATATTCCCTTTGCTGACTTCACTGCTAGTCAAGCTTCATCATTTCTTCTTCCACACTAACATTTAAACATTCATAACACAAACTATTATGTGTTTCAAAAGCGCAACTGAAGTGAAGTTTGCTTAAATTTTTTATATTTCAATTTGCCTTTTCTTATTTTTAAAGCTGTATGCTTGAGTTGATAATTTTTTAACAACAATTTCTTTGAGGAAGAATCGAAAAGAAGCAAGTTTAGCATATTTTTCTAACATCCGAAATTACTTTCATTATGAAACATGATTCCTTTGTGAATTATCTGGTGGGTGACTTTTATTTTTATTTCGTCTACAGCCTTTCCACCTTTGATGGATATTTTGTCCGTTTAGTATCTTGTTTACACAAATGGAAAAATTTTTACTATTATTTTCATCTAGAAAATGAAGTCGTTTCAATTATTTTATGCATGAAGTTAGTGTCTTTATATTTACTTTCTTTTACAATCCACAATTGAGTGTTGAGCGAATTTTTTTCAACACATTTTGTAGTTCGAAATAATAAATTTTATGTTCTGAATTCAAAGAGAATTTCATTTTATGATTCATGATGTTTTGTTTCATATGCTGAAGGTGTTGGAGCAGCGTCAGTGGAATCATAAAAAGTTATAGTTTTTAAGATGAATGGAAAACTTTTTTCTTGTTAACTTAAGTGAAAAAAAAGTTACGAAGACTAACCAACTGTGTTTGTACTTCTAAATGATTCCACTTACGCTTCAGTTAATCTGAATATTTTTTCTTTATCTAATGACAGCTATGTGCATTACGAAAAATAGTTTCATCGTCATGCTTGTGCTTGTTTTTCATTCCTGTTGTTGAAACTTCAATTCAAATTTTCTCTTTCAATAAAAATATGTTTTGTATCATTTTTTACCAAAAATAATATCGTTCCTGGCGCCGTCTTTTATAATTTGTCATTCAATGATTTTTATGTTTAATATTTTAACAGAATCATAATCTTGTATTTTCATCCAATTTCCTCCATCGATGATGCTCCATAAAATAATGTTCATGTCTATGTTGATCCTAAAATTCAATGGATAATTGAACCAGTCGATCATCAATTTGCTTATCATCGGTATCATAAACTTGTTTATGGCAAATGTAAGTAATTTAACAAGATGTTAAAAGTATAATGGATAATCTCAATGGAAAATCCTACAAAATGTTATTTTTTCTTCGGAGTTTTCCATCATAAAATGGAAAATCCTTTTCTCCAATTCAAAATTCATTAATTAAAGATTTATTCAAATATTTTGTTTATAATCTTTGCATCACTGAGATTGTGCGACAAGGTTGAGCTCGTGAGAAAGATCAATGAACAGGCTTTATGGGGAATGCCTGTTCACAAAGCTGACACTAGGTTCTCGCCATAAGTATCATTACAAATTCTATAATTTGAAAGAAGACAAAAAAAAGCAAAACATAAAACTTGGAAATTTTTTTGTCCAAGCTATTTCTTAGATTTCATGAAACTTGCCATCGTAGTTGACCATGCCATCGCCATCAACATCCGCTTCTTTTATCATGTCTTCAACTTCTTCATCGGTCAACTTTTCACCCAAATTTGTCATTACGCGACGCAATTCTGTCGAAGTTATAACGCCATTGTTGTCTTTGTCAAAGACTCTGAAATCGATAAATAAAAGAAGATTAGTTTTGTCATTTAGTGTCGCCTTATATTCACAGATATAAAAGCTTGTACAATGGGAAGCAATTGAATGGGGGAAAAGGATTATCAATAAATGCGGTCGATTTATTATGATGTAATTAAACTAGACAACAAAACCATTTACAAAATAGCTTTTCTTATATTGTTAGCTTAAGATTGTTCTTGAAGGGTTTGTTGGGTTCAAAGAATCGTCCAAAGTCATCATTGTCACAATTTTTATTTCCCAAATATCAATAAATTTAATTTAAATTAATGTCATAATAATAAAATTAAATCTGGTTAAAGATATTTTCTACCCATATTTTATTCGTTCTTAAACTTTTCTGGCTGCATTACGATATGACAGAAAATGAAAATTAATGGCAGCTGAAATCGAATGGGTAAGCAACATTTCATTTCATTTCATATCTGTGCTTTTGTGAAAGCAATTGTTGGCAGTTGCTGTCGCTATTCCGTTTGAATTTTCTATCTTTCAACTCCTTTTTCTGTCGACCCGTTCATGCATGCTTATATATCAATAAATTGAACCGTTGGAAAAACAAACAGCAAAAATTTGCTTCCTTCATTTCTAAATATCCCAATATGTGCCCTTGAAAAATTGGGTTGGGTATAGAAGAAAAAGAAAGAAAGGCAAATAAAAACGCCAAATCAACTTGACAGCTCTTCGAATGGAAACAGTCGAGAATTTTCCGATGAAATTTATCACCAAATCTGCAAAAATGGAGACACCAAGTCTTGAATTCTACTTGAAACAGCATCACGCAATAACAAAGAAATCGTTTTTTGCAATTCGAAAATTCCTCTTGTTTGCTTCCTTCATTGAATTACGATTTTTTTTCATTCTCTTTCTCATGGTTAAATGATATTATCTTTTAACTAAGATGGCAAATTTGGAATAAAATGACATAACAGTGACTTCATCTTTTTTATTTATTTTTGCAAGCACATCAAATTCTGATATTTATGACGATTTCTGCTTTTTGCTTTACTCGTTTCAGCAATGAAGGATATCAAACTAAATATCTGATAAATTATTATTGAGATTTTTTGTCATTTCCTTTATGCTTCTTTAATATTGAATACACTCGGAATGACACAAAAACTTCTAGTTGAATGATAAGATACGAAAAATCTCATGATAATGATAGCTTTGCTACGAACTGACATAGATTTTGTGCTCGTTGTTTATGTAACTGACAAAGGCAAAAGTAACCTTCACTTACAAATGTTACATCATAATTTGAATCAGATGATCCTTTTTACAGATCATACTCCTACAGCACTTCTTTTTTCTTTTGCCAGATGCTTTTTTTATCCAACGCAGTAAGACTTTGTAATGAAAAATGAAATTATGACAACATTCATGTGTAATGTCACTTACAACAAACACAGAACTCCATATGGCGCAACTTCAATAAACTTTTGAATGGAATGAACTTAAGCACAGTTGTTTTCTCTTTGTGAATATGTAAGTGACACTAATGATGTCATCAATCATCGTCAAATCAGATGTCACAATATGATCTTTAATTTATACTTGAGTTAATTCAATTTAAACGTTAATAAGCAGAAATCTCTGTTTTCAAAAAAAAGAAAAATAAAAGAATGTTTTTTGTTTGAAAAGGATTTTAAAGAGTTTAGAAAGATTTACGAGGAAAGCCTTATAGAAATCTTTTCAATGTCAACATTTTAAGCTGACGCGTTTTCTACATACATTCAAACATTTCAGCAAAATTCTATTAAGAGAAATCAATTTAGTCTTCCGGAGTCATCTGTCAAAATATAAAAACTTCTCTCGATGAAAAAACCAATTCACAATGAACCTCATCTCATTATGCATGCTAAATCCACTATTTTCTGATATTAGAATTCAAACTCACAGAATTTTTTACTCGAATAAATTTTTGATGTTGTGCTTGGTTTGGATATCTCTCGAGAGAGTCAAAATAATGTCGTTTGCTTTCATTCGATTCCGTTTCAGATATTTCGTTTGACAACAAACAGAAACAAGATGTAACGATATTCAGCATAATGTTTTCGTTAAGCATATCATCATTATTATGTTTTTTCTTGCTTTTTCTTTTTGTCACATAATAGATAGTATGTAGTAGGAGGGTTAAAGACTGACAGCGGTTTCGACAGATCATTGTCAAGATTGAATAAATGAAATTGAATGATTCTTCTGTATACATGATCAAAAATACTTATCAAAACGGAAAATAGAAAACGAAAACATCACATTAAGATAAATCCCTTGTTAGAGGATGTTGAAGAGTAAAGGAAATTGAATTATTGGATATGAAGTCATTGGAGGTTTTGTGTTTCTTATATAATTTTTTGTCAATAATCGATATCGATACTCACTTGAAAGCTTCCTTCAGTTCGTCTTCACTGTCACCTTCGCGCATTTTCTTCGACATCATTTGAAGAAACTCGTTGAACTCAATCATTCCGTTGTCATTCTGATCGACATCATTGACCATGTTACGAAGTTCAGTTTCTGTTTCGTGGAAAATATAAACTTTGACTTAATTAAAGTAATTGAGTTTATTGGATTTTTTTTTGGCATTCTGTTATGTAAATTGGGTGAGTTAGATTGGAAATTAGTATAATTCACTTCAATAAATTATTTTTCTAAAAAGTTTTTTTCATGTAAAATGTGAATTAGTTTTTTCGACATGGAATTAAATCAGAAGTCAAAAGAAAACAAATTAAAGTCTTAAAAGATTCGAAAAATGGCAAATTTACCTGTCGGACGTTGTCCTAATGAACGCATAACAACTCCAAGTTCAGCCATTGTTATCGATCCATCTTCGTCCTTATCGAACAGCATAAAAACTTCCTTGAATTCTATCAAACGAATAATGAAAAGAGAATTGAAAGAAAAGTGTTTTTCGTCACGGTCATGAATCCAACAAATGAGTTTTCGAAATTGAATGTTGACAATAAAGTTAAAAAAAAAAGCAGAGAAGAACAAGAAAAATTCTAATTGGATTGGAGTCGAAGGCGTCTGATGGTAAAGTTTTAATTTATTCTCTGACTCTGTCCACAGTCACTTTACTAGTAGAGTAGCAATTTTATTGAAAATGGAAAATTCTTTTCCTCTCGCTTTCACAACTGATTTGTGCTTTACAAAACATTAAATTCTCAATATTTAATGAACATTTCTGGCGAGGTTTAAACTTCTTCGTTGTCCTTGCTTTACTGTTCGTTCATTTTTTATTTAAATAAACTTAAAATTGTTCTTATAAGAGTGACGACAAAAACTAAGCGATACTATTTATTTTTATTTAATATCCGGAGCCATATTGGGATAAAACAGAAGATGAAAATTGAAAATTGGGGCCAAAATTTAATTAAAAAATTGAGCTCAAGGTGATTCTCTTTTTTGATGGAGATACTGCAGGAAAAGCGGCTTGAACTGATATCATTGTAAATCCAAACGAGGTTGGAAACAAGATTCACTTGTGGGCGTTGAAAGAAATTTATTGCATTTTCTTCCAACTTTTCCGTATTCAACAGAACACAAGAAAATGGCAAACAAAATGTGTGTCAAGTGAAAAACATTTCGAAGATTTCCCATTCCAAGGTGAAACTTCCATATAAAAGTATGCAACATAATTTTGTTTTAAATTTTTCTTGATAAGAAGGTCAAATTGAAAATAGAATTTAATTGCACGTAACTTGAAGTAGAAAAGTGAAGTTGCATAACAAATAAATTGACTGCTTTACAATGTTTTTATCTAAGAATTACAATTTCTTTTTGCATAATTCCCTTCAGCGTTTGCATAAATTTATATGACAGAAGTATTTATGAGCGCAAAATAATCCTCGTCTAATTTAATGCCAAGGTCTACAACATGTCAAGTCCAAAGAATATCTTTAAATGTTTAAAAAACATATTTTAACGTTCATTAAAGTCTCACCTGCGACTTGTTCCTCGGTTAAACCATACTCCGACTGCAATTGAAAAGAAAATGTAAAAATACGCATTAGCATTGTAAATTTTCACAAATCTTCATGGTTAATATAAAAGTTTCTTCATCAGATGCACGCATAATATCAAAAGAAGATTCTTTACAAAATTAGGAAAATTTTCCACTTCCATGGGTGCAGAAATGCCTGAAATCAACGAGGTTCGTTGAATATTGTCAGCTTGCAGTTGAAAGTTTCTTCTTCTTGTTAAGTAATAGAAAATAAAAAGTTTTAAACTTTTCTAAAGAGACACAGACGCTTCAATTGCTCGTAAAATCAATAAATATTAAACATTTTGATCCCATCATGAAAATGTGTTGCATAAGAGCTGAACTTCTTCTTTTGCTCATCACAGGGTTGACTTGAAGTTGAAGGCAAATCAAGCGAGTAAATCACACAGATGATATAACAATCGAACCACATGTGTGATTACGAAGCACGTACTTTCATCGTTTCCTCGACAGAAATGTTTGAAGACGAAAAAGAAAAAGAGAGTAAAAAAGCATACACAGTGAAAAAAACTTACAGATGTTTGCCGCACATACGCGCTTGACACAAGTGATTTGATGCGAACATATTCACGTCTGTAGATTTCTTCGTCGGCTTTACTTTGAGTTGCCATCGCTTATTTCTATTTATTTTCGTTTATATTTAAAGGAAGTTTCTTCGCTTTGCCATTCAAGTTCAATGAGAAGAAGAAAAACTCAACAATTCAATAGCAGAAATAATTACAAAGAGTCTGTGGGCACTGCCAAATGTGATGATTTAGAAAGTCATTCAAATTTAGCGGAAAATGATTTTCACATTTTTATCATTTGACTTTGACATTCTCGTTCGCACTGTTTTCATTGTTTGAACCATCAACCAAAAACTTTTGTTCCTGATAAGAAATAAAAAAAAAACTTATTGTCACTCGCTTTGTGAGATTTTTACGCTTTTAGCGTTTCAATTCATGAGATTTTTTCTGCTGTTCATAAACAACAAATGACGCGTCACAAATTTAAGTTCGAAGCTGTTGTTTGTTGCACGAATGAAAATATATTATTATGATGACTTCATTAAAGTTCATTGACAGCACCGGAAGAAGTTTTCTGTTTTAATGTCACCAGCGGTATTTTTGGAATTTAATCAGATTGACTTCTTGCGTGCTTCAAGTTTATTACTTTTCATAGAAAAGAAAATTAAATTTTCTTTTTTTAGCTCGAAGTAATAAATTTAACTTATTAAGTTAATTGAGAGGGAAAGTCAGCTTAATCTTTATTTTCACAATCAAGTCTTCAATATTTTATTATCTCGCTAATTGAAAAATTTTCCACAACAAGTCAACGCGAAAAGAAAAAAATCAACACTGAGATGTTCGATTGCTGAACAAAATATATCTGAGCATCGTTCTTTAACAAAAAAGTTTTCTCATTTCCCGCTGTTTGTGATATATTCCCGTCATTTTATTGAATATATAAAAATACAAACGAAAATTTTCGCTGTAAACAACATGCCACTGTGATAATAATGAGCGAGAAAATATCAGTTGTGAAAAACAAGAAGAGAACGAAGAAAATCGTTTAACGATTGAAAACAAAGATAGAATGCGATGTAGACTGCTCAAAACATCGAATTTCTTGCCATTCTTGTCAAGATTTTAATTTGTGACTACACATCAATATGAAATGATTATTAACGAATATTTTGTATTAATTTTCCGACGGATGAGTGTCAGTTTCAAAGCAGAAAAATATAAGAAGTGATGATGTCAAACATTTCTTGTGAAGAATTCATTATGAAAAGTTTGAAAGCGAGAAAGACACAATGACAATCAACGTCAGGAATGCTGTCTAGACAAGCAAATTCAAGATTTTAATAGAAAAACTTCTACTGAAATATTATTAAGGTAAAAGTTTTGATTCGTTTCGATTAAATTATTTCATGACTTTCCTTCATACATCTTTTGAAAGAAAATTTTTAAGAAAACATTTGATAAAATATTTTATAACAATTATTAAAATTCTTTTAGACTGTCTACTTTGAATTCCTTCACCAGCGACCTTCAATACGAAGAAGTTCATCATTGTACTCGTCAAAGAATGTCATGTTTCCTCGGACTTCGAAGAGAAGACCTCTTGTCCTTGGAGGTTCCGGCACTGAATTGTTAAAGCATTGTTGGAGTGATTGATTCACTGTTTCAATTGTGACCACATCATTTAGCTCAAATGTTTCGTCGACGCAGGCATTTTGGCTTAATCCAAGGTATTCCAAGTTGGGTAGATTATCAAAAGCATTCGGTCCAATGGCATTTATGTTGTTGTATTCCAATCCAATAAATTCAATGTTCCTGTTGTTTGCAAATATTCGTCCACTGAGAGTCTCAAATCGATTGTCTGAAGCAAGGAGAATCCTTAAATTTGCAAGTGGTGCCATCATTTCTGGAGTTAGAGCTTCAATGCTGTTACCAGAGATTGAAAGATATCGCAAATTTACTAGTCCAAAGAAGAAAGTGTTTGCAATGAATTCTATTTGATTAGAATAGAGATTTAAATGTGTGATTGTTGATCTAACAAAAAATGGTGATCCAGTAAGTCTTGGCATGATATTAGAATTTGCAAAGACGCCTCTAATTTGAGTAGCAAATGTAAAGTCTGGTGGATTTATTCCAGACACACCAGCATTGGCACCTTCAATTGCTACAATGTTTGGGAACACTTGAAAGATATTTGCAGGAATGGCGTTGACATTTGAACTTTGAATGACAAAATTTAGAACATCTGCGTTTGTTCTTTCTGATTCATGTTCACCTTCGATGATGATGTAATAAAAAGGATTGCTAAAGTCGAATGTAACGTTTCTCACGATGCAAGCGTAGTTGAAAAACTCGTTGATTGGGTACATTCCAAATTCACAAACCAAACGAACTTCAAAAAGTTCTTGAGAGCTGACATTGTTGAAAAAGCCCACGAATAGCAATATCAAAGTTAAGCAAGTTTTTGTCCACATTGTAAGTGACGACGGGAAGAACAGTGACTGGTCTTTGTCAAAAATTTATCATCTGCTTTTATACTTTAAATTTCTTATCGATAAAAAAAAAGAAACAAGACAATAATATTTACAAGTAAGTTAGTTGTCATGTCGTTCTATCTCATTACAAGCTCATATAGTGAAAGTAATGCTTTTGATGTACAGACTATGTTCAAGTCTTGTTATATCATCAACGTAACATTGAATGTGCTAATTGCTTGTAATTATAAATGAAAATTATATAACCATTAAATATCTTTTATCTCAGTTTTAGACTTCAATATTAGACGACTGTCATTTGTTTTTAACACAATGTGAAGAACAAAAGTTTTTGATGTCAACAAATGGATTTCATTTATGAAACAATGCAATGCCCGTGATATTCAAATAATTAATTTAATGTCATGAAAATTTGAAGAGGCTTAAAACTTTTTATCTGTAATTTAATACTGAAAAGTAGGTAAAAATGATGAAACAAAAACATTTTTCAAACCAAGCAAGGAAGTCAACAGGGAAATTTGACTTAGCTTATTCATCTTCTAGAGAATATTCTGAAAATTAACTTTGTCTGTTAAGCTATGATTACTATGACAATGATAATCTTTTATTGAATTATTTATCAGTCTTTTATTGAGGTAAAAGTTTTGATTCGTTGATTGGATTATTTCATAAGATTTTTGCATAGTTTGTGTTTGATATAGAAATATCTAATGAAATGACCATAAAATTCTTTTAGACTGTCCACTTCGAATTCCTTCACCAGCGACCTTCAATACGAAGAAGTTCATCATTGTATTCATCAAAGAATGTCATATTTCCTCGAACTTCAAACAGAAGAGTTCTTGTTCTTGGAGGTTCCGGCACTGAATTGTTAAAGCATTGTTGGAGAGATTGATTCACTGTTTCAATTGTTATGTCTTCATTAATCGTGAATACTTCATCGACGCAACTATTTTGACTTAATGCAAGGATTTCTAAGTTAGGAAGATTATCGAAAGCATTCGGTCCAATGGCATTTATGATGTTTTCATTCAGTCCAATAAATTCAATATTTCTATTATTCGCAAAGACACGTCCACTGAGAGTCTCAAATCGATTGGCGGAAGCGTAAAAATTCCTTAGGCTAACTAGCGGTGCCATCATTTCTGGAGTTAGAGCTGCAATATTGTTACCTTCAATTGAAAGGTAACGCAAGTTTAGTAATCCAATGAAGAAAGTGTTTGCAATAAATTCTATTTGATTGGAGTAGAAACTTATGTCTGTTATTGTTGATCTAACGAAAAATGGCGATCCAGTGAGTCTTGGCATGATATTCGCTGAAGCGAAAATCCCTCTCAGCTGATTAGCGAAGGTAAAATCTGGTGGATTTATTCCAGTTATACCAGCATCAAATCCATAAATAGCTACAATGTTTGGAAACACTTGAAAGATATTTGCAGGAATAGCGTTGACATTTGAACTTTGAATGATAAAATTTCCAACGTCTTCATTTGTTCTTCCTGGTTCATGTTGACCTTCGATGATGATGTAATAAAAAGGATTGCTGAAGTCGAATGTAACATTTCTCACGGTACAAGCGTAGTTAAGAAAATCGTTGATTGCGTACATTCCAAAATCACAAAACAAACGAACTTCAAAAAGTTCTTGTGAGCTGACATTGTTGAAAAGGCCCACGAAGAGCAATGTCAAAGTTAAGCAAGTTTTTGTCCACATTGCAATTGAAGTCAAGAATAAATGTGACTGGTCTTTGGCAAGAGCTTGTCATCTGCTTTTATACTTCGAAAAATGTATCGATTAAAAAATTTTTAATAAAAATTGAAAAACAAATAAATAAACAACATAAACACCTGTCATGTTATGTCATGTCGTTCTATCTCATTACAACTTGTAATAGTGGAAGTCATGTTCTCAATCTACAGACTAATAGTTGTTAAAGAACTTTTATCGTTAACATGGACAATAAATGTGCTAATTGCTTGCTTTGATAAGTAAAAATTACGTAAGGTAAAAAGTTCTAGAAATTAAATGTTTTTCATCTTTGAACAGGACATACATAATGATTCTAAAACATTTTAGTGTTTATTTATCAGTTACTAAATCTGTACAAACATATAGTTTGACCTCTAAACATCAATTGAATGTTATGCAATTCCAAAAATACTTAAAACATTTTAAACTTTAATAAATTATTTTTCATCAAAATTTCAAATAACAGAAAGAAATACAAAACTTCACTAAAAGCTCAAAAGTTTTGAAAGAAAAAAACAAATCTGTAGAAAAACTTGTGACTTTTGTGCAGCTGTGGCAATTTCTATTGATTTTCTTTTTATTTCTTGATCTGTAAAGTCACTAAAAGAATGTAACAAGCAAAAATTTTGTAACTCAGAATTTTATTTAAAATTTCAGCAAAGGAAAATTATTCAATGCGAGTGATTAAATTATCATTTTCATCGAAAATGCTCAAACTTCCGACAACAGTTAATGAGACTTGAGTTCCCCAAGGGGAGTTCCTGAAACATTCTCCTAAAGCTTCTCTTATGGCAGTCAAAGTGACGTTGTCGAAATTTCCGTCAATGCATGCATTGCCTGAAAGTCGAAGTGATTCCAAATTTGGGTTAATATTCAAAAAGCTTGGGCCAATAGCTCGAATGTTGTTTCTCTCAAAATGTGCAAGTTCAAGATCAGGGTTGTTGGCAAACATGCGACCTTCAAGTTCTTCAATCCGATTTCCCGATGCAACAAAGTTTTTTAAGCTCAGAAGCGGGCGAAGCATTCTTGGAGTTAAAACGGTTATGTTGTTGTTTTCAATTGACACAAAAGTTGCTCTGCCAAGATTAATAAAAGGATTTGGTCCAAGGCTGTTCATTTGATTCTGATACAAAATCAAGATTTCAATGTTGAATGCGAAAGTAAAAGCAGAGTTTCCCAGCGTTGTGATGTTGTTATCAGCAATATAAACTTCTCTAAGACGATCAGCAAAATAGAAATCTGGTGGAATGAAGTTGATAGTACCACAATTGATTACTTCAAGGCCTTCGACATTTGGAAAAACATTGAAAATATTTGCTGGAATTCGATTGATTGTTGAGTTCCGTATGCGAAGATTGATGACATCTGCGTTGGTTCTACCTTCAAGATGTTCGCCTCCAACTCTTATAAAGTAAAATGGTGAACTGAAGTCATAATCAATATCAGTCAGCGTGCAAGTGTATCCGAAAATGTCCAAAATTGTTGCATCTTCATACAAACAATCAAATTCGAAACCCAATGCTTGTCCATTAACACAAGCCACAATGCTTATTAGAGCTAAGAAAGTAAGACTCGTCTTCGAACACATTTTGAAGTCAAAAGAGTGAAACTTAATATTTTCATTCGCTTGCACATCTTCCTTATATATGCTCAAGAATGTTATCAGTTGTCATGTTAACAAGTCGATTAAACTACTCGTATCATTCTTACAAGTTTGTAGACATGTTCAAAAGCAAACAATTTAGTCGCATCGGACTAAATTTTCATAGACTCTGAGATAATTTTCATTTGTTCGTTTCAGTTTTGTTTCTCTCTCAAAACACGTATCACGCTTCGTGCGATGATACATGAACATAAATAGAAACGAGGAAACTAACGATATTAAAAGAAAAAACGATGACGTCTCTTGTGGTTGTCGATCAACATGAGAAAAGTGGGAATAAACGGCGTCAATTTTTTTCTCTTTCTTTTCACATTATAATCTCTCCCCGCATTACAAACGCTCTCGTGCTTCGAATACTTGTTTATAAATCCTCAACAGCGGGTAAAAACCTTTCGACTTCAAAAGAATTTTCATTAACACAGACGTTTTGTATGTTGAAACTTTTTTCTTCTTTTCTTATCGTATTTTTTGAAATTTTGACTCAATTTGTGTGGTGAAGAGCGAAATCTTACAGCTGACTTCCACTTTAAAGGTCGGGAAATTGTTTATGAAAGAAGAGAAATGGAGATAATTCTTTTAAGGAATCGACTCGCATGAATAAGATTTAAAATTGTGGTGTGTTGATAAAAACAGAAGTTTCGCAAATGTCAATCAAAAAACCTTTCTTTCGTTTCTCGACGATTTTCAGATATTTTCAGATTAATAAATTGAAAAAATGAGAAAAATCATGTTCCGTGCGATAGCTTTTTATGACTTCCTAACAAATTTCATTTTAATATCGTGGTTTATAAATTAATTTACTTTTCTGAATGATGTTAAACATGTGGTCGAAAAAGAAAATTAAAAATAGGAAGAAAAAATTAATTTCGAATAATTCATATTATGAAACATAATGGATCGTTTTCATCGTTTACAAAATTCATCTTCTTATTGTTAACATCAACATGGGTGGGGATGGCAAAAACAAAAATCGATTACGATTTAATTAAGAAAATTTGATGATTTTTAGCTTTTGTTGTAGCTGCCTAAGCTTGACGGCATTTAATCGATTCTCCATTTCGGACAACTGTGTGAAAAAGGTTTCGTAATTTTTCTTTTTTTCTTCTTCTTACCAAACCATTATTTCATTGAATGATCTTAGATTCAATAAATTAATGAAACAAACATAAATTGAAAGTAGTAAGCGATAAAAATTGTCCAACAATTACATCGTTTAAATAAACGGAAGGCATTTCTCCACCCACGCTTGAATAATATTCAATTCAGCCTCATTCATCAATTGAATGTGACTTTTGATGTATTTTTAATGAAATAAATTGTTTTGATTTTACTTACAATATCGATTTTGACATACAAGTCGTAGACTTTCTTCTTATTTTTCTTGTTCCGTGCACCAGCTTTTGGTGGTGGTGGGAGATACAAATCGCGATCTGAAGATGGAGTCTTCTGCAGTGATCCTTTGGAAAGCGAAAGACTTCCATGCTTTCCTGGAGGTGGTTGTTTGGCTGAATGTGCCGTAGCCTTCGCTTGACCATGACCACCTTTGTGACCTGGTGTCGGAGTTTTCTCACGTTGCTTTAAGTGACTACTTCCATCTGCTGGCTTGTTGCGTGCCTAACAAAGCGTATAAATAGAAAGAAAATATTTTTGTGTGTTCGATTAGAAATGTCTTAGATCGATTTCAGGATGTTTGTTTAAACAAAAAGAAAGCCATTCCAATTCAAATACATAAATTTGTGATTGTCATGGTCAACATAAAGTTATATAAAAGTTTATCCAGATGATGCACAATTTCTTCTTTTTTTATTTATGTCTACTACAAAAGGTTAGAAGCTTTTCAACCAATTTTATTATGCGATGAAATTTTATGTCTCGTTCGAATTTTGAAGCATCTTTCATGACATTTACTCTCTGTTATGCTCGAACCTCGAGAACTCAGTAGATAAAGAAAATTTATTGAGTGACGAACATAAATTTCAAACTCATGAATGAAATTTTTTCTTCTGTGCGATTTTTCTTGAGTCATTTTTTCCAAGAAGAAAAATAGCCGAGAAAAGACCCGACCGGAACAAGGTCGGTGAATAAATTATGAATTAATTTTATTCTTCTTTCACAGCTCTCTTAAGGATGATAATTTTTTCGTCATGTTCACCTGATGTATTCTTTATGAGGACGATACAGATGAAGAAAATTATTTATGTGAATCGCTTACCGGAAAATGAGTCCAGAAAATGCACTTTGTGGTTTTAATATTAATGACGTTTTTATCATATTTAATCAAGCTCATAAAACATTGTTTCGAAAGCTTACAACATTATCGCTGTTGTATCAAATAAATAAATATGTATAGGAAGAAACAACAAATCGTATGATTGCTTCCATTAAACCCCAGGAATTCTTTCAGCTTAAACATTATTAACGATTGAAAGAATTTATCGTGGAATTTTCTGCTCGATGAAAGCAACGAAGAATATATTTTAATTACAAATTTTTTTTTCCCATGATGAATGAGATCTCACTTTTAATTTCATTTCAGAATTAATACACAAACATCTCATTCATTCACACTCGAAGCTCTTTATTTGGGATTTAAGCAAATCATGTGAGACATCCGAAGCGTTCGTGAACTTGCGACTAGAAAAAAAAATCATCAGACATTCTCAAGCATTCCTCTTGGCGCTATAAAGCAAACACAAAAATATTTGTTACACATCTCATAAATAATAATAAAATGTGAGAAGAAACACAAAAATTTCTATAAGCATTTTTATACACGAAATAATCACAAACATTTTGTTCAGATAAAATAAGAGCAAAATGTTAAAATGTATCATATTTACGACAATTTTTTTTATACATGAAGGTTTAAGATGTATCAATGAGATTAGATTTTTCTTTACAAATCTCATACTGTTGAAAGTGCTTGTTTAAACAAAGTATCTTCATATCTTGATAATATTTCGTTACTAAATCCTTACGTTGCGGAATTATTTTTTCTCCTTCTCTAACACAAAATATAAAAGCAACCACACTAATTAATTCATTTCCTCATACTAAGACATTAAATATAGAAAGAATGGGAAAACATTTTCAATGATTCGTTTGTATAAATAAAAGAAGTTCTAAGCGGAAA
Organism: Clunio marinus; assembly: GCA_900005825.1. NCBI lineage: Eukaryota > Metazoa > Arthropoda > Insecta > Diptera > Chironomidae > Clunio > Clunio marinus. The sequence goes on from CVRI01000056.1 coordinate 696,772, forward strand.
AATATTTCTTTTGTAACTTGAAGCGCCATCAACATTATCAAGTTTCAAGAGACTTTTCGATTCTTTATTAAAGCGAACAAATAATAAACACAAAGTGAAATTAGGTACTTCAATTTCTTTTAATTAATGAAATGCTTCTATATAAACATACATACTGAACTGTAACAACAGTTAATCAATTTGTCAACAAGAACGAAATAATGTGGCGAAGGGAAAAATTGTTACAGTTGTTGGGTGATAATAGAGACGTTTATTTCATTTCACTCCATTTTCAAATACAATTAATGTTCATTGATGTCGGCGAGATTGTATTCCTTCGTTTTACAAGATGTTTATACCAACATTAAGTTACGATTTGTAATTTTATAATTTGACGTGTTTGAATGTCGAGATTTTTCCAACTTAATTGCAACCCCAGCCATAAATTCTATCTAGTTCTAGTTTGCGAAAGTATTTTAAGTAATTAAATGACGCCTCAACTTTAAATAGCATCACGATTTCGGGTTGTCTGCCATCATTAGTTTCATTTTAAAAGTTATAAACGTGTCTCCACCTTCGATTAAAATCGACTGGAAAAAAATATGAAGAAGCGAACTATATGAAGCTGGTTTTTCTCTTTATCCACAAACGGCGAAAAGAAAAGAAAATTGTGATGGCTTTGATTGTGTTTAAATATAAAATCCAAATGAAAATTCAATTTTTACTTCAGTTGTACAGAATTGTTTGGTTGACTATCAACGTGATCTTCAATAATTTTTTTTTTATAAAAAAGTTGTGTCTACTTTTTGATTGATAATAAATTATAGAATTTTCACATCACCATGAGTGCAGTTAGTAGAGTAAAAAATATTTTTTATTAAATTAAAAAATAATAATTGAAATAAAAACGATAAATTTAAAGCAAAAAATGTTTAAACAGCATAAAAAATTGTTTTGTAATTTTTATCTACATAAAATTTATCTTTTTTTATTTTTATGTTACAAAAAGGAGCTGGACGAAGAACAAGTCCAAAGTGAGTTTATTAAAAGTGATCATAATTAGTGATATTGTTTCTAAAATATAAATTATTATCCTTCGATTTAAAGTGCTACGACGGGCATTTTCAATGTTTGACTCGAGTAAATCAGGAAAAATTGAGAAGGAAAAAGTTCGAACAATTCTGAACACATTGGGCCATACTTATGACGATAGCGATCTTGATGCTTTGCTCGAAGCTGAAGACACAGAAGGTAAAGTCGGAACCTCCACACCCATAATTTAGTTCTTGCAATTAATCATAGAAACGATTTTTATATGCTTTCGTTTTGCAAGCCCTTAATGGCTTCCACATTCTACAAACTTACACAAAGAGATGAATAAAATGTTTTATGGTCGCCATCCTTCTTAACTTTTTTATTCGTGAAATGATTAAAAATTATTTCGCCGTGACATGTGTGTAAAATTATGGGTCTAATAAATTCACTTCACGGAATTTTTGTCTGATTGTTCGATTGAATGAAAGCCGTGAAGAATGTCAAGGAATACGAAAACACTTTCGTGCTGATGAATTCATCAGATGTTTTTGTTTTATAGGGAAAAATGTCATTTGACGAGAATGGTTTCATTGAAATTGGCGACATAACTTTAAAGTATTTCATACTTAGAAATTCTGATTCTAGTAATTTATTGACTTTTTTTATAAATCCCGAATTCTTCTTACAAAAATTTTAAAATGTCTTAATTTTTAATTATTTTTTTATTTGAGTTTGTCGTCGATTAGAGTGCCAGAATGTCGGATTTCTTGTTTTTTCTTAATTCATGACACACTTTCTCAGAAATCCACTTTCAATAATTAAATAAAAGAGGAAAGCAAATAAATCACGAATAAACAAATATCGTCATAATTGGTTGTGAAAATTTCATTGCAACTGAAATTGAACGTATGTTACAAATTGGGTTAACTCCTGCCACATTTATGATGACTCAATTTTTAGTTTTAATGCAAGCTATTTTCCTCATGAAAAACTCTTCAACGCTGTCAAAAGCTTCATTTTTTTTAATAAGTGCACTTAAACGAATAAAATTTTCATGACTCAAATTTTGATTCACAATTTTTTTAATTGGATTTGTGTTGAAAACGAATGAAGATTATTTTTTAATAAACGACACACACGCTTAAGCAGTTCGACATAACTGGAAATTTGTAACCACTTCATGGCATAATGGCAGGTTTAATTTGTTGTTTTTGATTTGTGAAGTTGTCATAGATTTTGTACATCTAATTTGAAGATTGATGTGCGTGTTTAGTTCGCATAAATCAGACAATATGTATCTTTGTCAATAAGATTAATAAAATAAATTTAGGGAAGATAAGTTATTAATCTTATCAGAAAGGGATTTTGAGGGTAGCACTTTAAGATTTAAAACTTTTCTTCTCAAAACTTTACAGATTTGTAGCTTTCTTAATTACCATTACGCTATAACTTATAGACTAAGTATTAGTGCTTCGATGTCTCTATCAAATTCAATATATCGAAAGACTAATTTCTTCAGGCATCGTGATACGAGCGGAGAAGTATTCTCAATTATGGAAATATATGAGTTTTTCTTCTTTATCAATCAATCAATCAATCTTATTTGCTTTCCTATCAACTTGGTTTCTTCTTTCTTTTTCCTATCCACAACTTTTGTTCATGTTTAGTACTGTGGAATATTCGAGAGCGAATCAAATTAATCATAATTCATTGGGTTAGTCATCAATAAATCAAGACAATTAGCATATAAATGAGAGAATAATTAAATGGATATTGGACGAATCACTTCAACGCTTGATACGCGAAATGGTTTTTTGGAAATGGATTTGCTGTTCATCTCAAATCATTTTTCATTATGTCAATAATGTTCCTTTGATTTCATTCCCCTTTGTTGTTCTTATACTAAGTTCTTTTTATTATGGCGTTTGCCTGTCGACACCACGCTTAACAGTTGGCATAAGAACAGCATAGCTAGGAAAATATTACCACGAAATCACTTTCCAAACACACACGTTCATTATCGATTTTGGAGGATTGTGATAAGAAATTAAAAGATTTTTTTTTGGTTTATTGACCTTGAACGTGTCGAAATTCCAACAAGAAAATGTGAAATGAAATATCACGAAGAAAACATTCTCTTCAGACTTTTTTTTCTTATTTTTCTAAGCCTAGAAACGCTTCGTCAGTTGATTTATTATTGTTAGTCAAAGTGTGAGAGAAAATGATTTACTTTTGTGAACATGTGTGTGTGTGTGTGTGTGTTAGTAAAAGTTTTATTTGTACAATATAATTTTACTATTCATCCCAAATTTAGGGAAGCAAAATCTTTTATAATTCCATTACCTAGATTTCTCAAACATAAAAACATTCTTCCTTATTTCTTTCTTTTCTGACATAAAGAAAAATTGGGTCACATGTGAATAAGTGAAGGCAAAGAAGTGGAAAAATGTCTTATTGGTAATAGAAAGCATCACATAATATTCCGGATGTCGGAAATTCTATTATTCAACTCAGCTCGACAAAAAAATTCCACTTCGTCTTGTGTAACATTTTACAATTTTTGAGACATTTTCGATGGTCAACATCCATCAATTTCATTGTTCGTGTGAGTGAATGTTGAGTTTTGTACTCGAATAAATAGGAAACATGGTCTGTCACTGATGAGTGAATTGTGGTGTTGCTCTTGACGCCCCAGTTTTTTTTAACTTCCTCTTTATAAAGCATGAAAATATCGAGGAAAAAAAATAATTAAATTTCGCATCTGTTGATTTTTTCACAAACAAGTTGACGTGATATGACTCCAGGAAATTTCTCTCGTACCTTGTCTAACGAACGTTTAAACATTTCCATAACTCAGTTTCCGTTGTGAATTTGTGATGTAATAAAGTGGTTTGAAATTACTCCTAGACAGAAAATAACTTTGACCTAATAAAAAGTTTTGCAGCTTTAAACGATGTTATGTTCAACAATGCATGCATGTACTTCACTTATTAAGTTTTAAGCAGATTGGAGTTAAATTCATGAGCAAAACAATTCTTCAAAAGCTTTGGTTTTAAACTTTTGTGGTATTTTTTAATGTACTTGAATTGTTATAGCCTTAAAAGGATTGCTTTTAAAACGCACGATAAAACTTTCTCGATTTGTTTATTCATTTTGGGAGATTCAAACAAACTGAGATTTCAAAGTTGAATGTTGCAAGCATTCATATTGCATGATGATAACCAACAATGAAATTTTAAATTGAAATTAAATTCAACATAATTTTGTGTTTCTTAAATATCGTTTTGAATGTAGAGCATGAAAACTTTCGACATTGAACAAAACCTTAACTCATTTAGAATGACATAAATGAAACGTAGACAATTTTAATCTTCTTAAAACTGTTATAAATATCTTTCATTGTCTTGAGAAAATATGAGTGAAAAATGGTGATTTTAGAAGGGAAAAGTTTTAACTACATAGGAAACGAAGTTTTTGCTTGTACAATAAATTTGACCTCATTTAATATTCTTGCTGTTCCTTGTAATATATTTCGTGAGAACCCATTCATTATTTAGTATCGCAAAGCGAATTGATAGCTTTTCATTTTATGCTGACGCTTTGAAGTTTAGTAGAAATGCATGACACTCTGAAATTGTGGCTTAGAGTGACAATAAAATTAACAATATTAAATCGTTTTGTTTTACTGATCTCTTGATATGTAACATTAGCTTGTAATGAAACGTAACATTTTGTTGAATTAAATTGAACTACATTCATAAGTCACGTACACATTCTAAATGAAATTGATCACTTTATGTTCTAGCTTTGGGAGGTCTGGGAAGCTTTAAAAGTTCATGAACTCAAAAGGCCAAAAGCTTTTCACCGAATATTTCATTTCATAACTCAAACTTTATAAATTCAGAAATCAGACAGACGTGACTTAACTATGAATTGAACCCTACTCAAATTTAAAATGAAAGCTTAACAATAGCAACAGAAGCTTGTAAAGTTTTTTTTGTGATATCTAAAATGAAATAAATGCTCCTTTCCTTTATGCCTTCGCTCCCCTCCCTTCCTACATCATTATTTCTATGAATACGCAAAATAGAAGAGATGAAGGCTTTTTTGAGAAATCAAAATGATTTCATTTTTGATATTGAATGAAATGTGCTACATTAAGTCTAAAGTTATAATTAAAACTTTCCCCTTCAAGGTTAAAAATGTTAACATTTCAAAGTCCAAACAGATAGCAAATTCTATCTCATATTTAAGTGAAATTTGCAAAACAAAATTTGCTTATTTCGAATGATGAAAACTAATGAGAATTTTTGTGAAAAAAGAAAAAGAAGCTTTCTGTTTGCTTTTTTCAGCTTCAATTTATCTCAAATTCTTTTGTTTCAAAAGCCTTGTTTTCATGATTCTTTGTTCTTTTTTCTTTTCCTTTCCATTTATAGGAAGAGGCACCTTAACTTTTGATGAGTTTTGTCGAGTTGCTGTTCACTTTTCTGACGAAGACGACGAAGCTTTGCAGTAAGTGTTCTGTTTGTGATGTTAAGGAGAGTTTTCGTCTCTTCCGTCACTGTCAAGAAATGATTTGTGATATAAGACGATAATAACATTTCATTTTTCACACAGAAAAGAGTTGAAAGAAGCCTTCCGGCTTTACGACAAAGAAGGTGAGAAACGATATTGAAGTGGAAAAAAGGTTCCAATTTATAAATCATGTCAAATTTCCTTTAAAGGCAATGGTTATATCCCCACATCATCCTTACGAGAAATTTTAGCTGCTCTTGACGACCAACTGACTAGTGATCAGCTTAATGGTAAAATGAAACTTTCCTGCCACTTTTTGCGACTTGAAGCGTCAATCAAAAGTTTCTTTTACTTCTTTTGTTTCATGTTTTTAGAAATGATTGCAGAAATCGATACAGATTCATCAGGCACAGTTGATTTCGATGGTAAGCGTTTCAATTTATTTTAATTAACGCTAAAGGTAGAAAAAAGTTTAGTGGCAAAAAGTGCCTGAAGAGAATGAAATTCTTATCATGTATTTGGGAAACTTTTATAAATTATGTATCGAACATTTAACGTAATGTAATTCAAGAAGCGCTGGAAACATGAATATTTTACAAGAGAATTGCTTTTGAAGCGGATTATTTGAGTTCTACGTTTACAAGCTTGAAATAGATTGAAAATTCTTCAGAAATAGTTTCAACAAATTAACTTCTGAGAATACAAAGTGAAATTATCAGTACGTTTTGAGTTCATGTTACTCATTCTCTGGAGAGAAAAATATTAAATTTCAAATTAGAACTCTTGTTTATGCTGAATTTATTTTTGACAACAGCATTCTCATGACCATTGGCAGAAGTTTAGAAATAAATTTACTACAAACAGAGCAAATTTAAAGAAAGTCCGAGTATGTATTATTGTTCTTACTTATCTGACCTCGAAAAAATTGTTTTGTAAGGAAGTGGAACTCAATCTTCATTCATTTTGGATAAAACAAAAAGCAGGGAATGTTGATGGCTTAATAATTATCAACTGTTTCATCTGTTGTTCGTTTCAGAATTCATGGAAGTGATGACAGGAGATTAATGACAAATGATGGATGCTAAAGATAATCCATCAATTACTTTCATTTATCTTTTATGTATCAAAACAAAAATCTGATTTATGTACTTTCCTCCTACATCAACGATAATTTTATTTCTTGACTTGATATGATTTTCCTAAATTTCAATAAACGTGCATCAACATGTGGATCAAATTTAGTAACCTCCCTGCATATTTCATAGATAGCCATTTAGAGGCAAAGAGAGAGAGAGAGAGAGTTACATACAAAGACATAGTCTTGGTTAAATTGAGTGCAACAAGAAAGGTTTTTAAAGGTTTAATTTTATGTTTTATGTTCCCTACTTTCACCTATACAATACGTTGGATGTTGCATGAAATGTTAAACAAACGATGAAACAACTCGTCTGTCTCATCGTCAGTAACTTCAAGTCACAAGTGAGAAGATGGTGTGCAAAATCTACTCGCTAAACAAGCTTCAATAAAATAAAGTTTACGATGTGATCTATTTCTATTCTTGTATATTTAGATGTCGTTAATTTGTGGACGTTTTGATGTTGTAAACATTTTTAATGTTTGGCATTTTATTATTGCCAAATATAAATTTGATCCTATTTACGTTTCTTATGGTTTACTTTTTATCGTTTTAGAATTTACGGAATTTATGAGACCGGAACTTGACATAGATTACTACAACTACATTGACGAATTACTGATCGACACTCCCGTTATTCAATCAACAATATATTCAAACTTGTCAGGTGCAAGGATGAGTAAATTTGACAAATGTAAATCCTCTATACTCTTAAGATCCACAGGAAGAACGATAAAGTCATAAAAAAAATCTCCAAAGTATTGACTACTGTCACTTTTTGTATCTAAGTTATATATTAAGATACAGTGAACTCTTGATAAGAGATCTTATCGAAACAAATTTCACTCAATAGTAAAACAAAATTTCAGATGCCTTCAACTGTTTTCTCATCAGGAGTTGACTGTATATTGTTGAAAGCTTTTGGATTTAAAAGCTTTCATTTTTTATGAACAAAATTTTAAGTTTTTCTTTCAAATATATTTGAGACATTTAAATATCACCAAAGCTATGTTCATTTCATGGCCGATTTCATATATTAAAGAGTTAAAGTTATCTTAAAAAATTTTCATTCAATGAATAAATTCAAAGTTCAATTAATGTTCTTAATTTCCTGGGTTGAAATTGAACTTTTTCAATTGTTTAACCTTTTCTGCCTTGCTCTTTTAATAAAGTTTATAAATTTAATCAACAAACGATAACCACATTGATTCATATGTTCATTTCTTTTTTCTCCTACTCAGGCATCATCTACTGATTATACTGGTTTGATCATATAAATAACTTATATCAATTACAACCCTGCCAGTAGAAAGAAATATTGAATAAATTAAAGTCAAACCAAATAAAACAGAAAATATATCTCATTTATGCTTAAGGTTCCTTTCATTGCATAATTTATGTGAGAATTCATTAGACACGAGATCTAGAAGAGTTTCACAAGAGTTTCGACTTTTCGAAAGTAAAAGGTTTATGTTTGCTACTGTAATATTTGAAACTCACGTAATCGACTTTCAGAGAGTTATTTTGATCTTTATATTAGATTTAAATACTTCAAAGAAAGCAAAGAAATCATGCTTATTTGAAACAGTAAATGGAAAAATTTTCTTTTAAGTTAAGCTTTCAAAATTTTCAACAAAAAATTAGAAAACTTTTAACTTACAAAACTCAACCAACTTTAGCGAGAATCTTTGATATTTTACTTACAAAATGTCCATAATGTGGATCACCCTGTTAAAAAGTAAATAAATTTACCGGGTCATAAAAAGGAAAGAAGAGAAAAGAAGAAAATCTAATTAATCAAAAACAAATGAAAAATAAGTGGAAAAAGTTTCTTAAAAAAGAAAACAAAATTGCTGTTTTAAAAGTTTAATTTCAAAAATTTTGTAGATAACTGCTTACATAACAAATTTTTTAAAAGATTTGTTGTGAAATTTCAGAGACTTGGTCCGTACTCTTTGTTGCTTTTATGAATTTTCCAGAGCAAAATTTTATCGATTCATTTAACCCTTGTTTAACGATAAAAATGACGGACCAAGTCCCTTGTCATAGTCTATAATTAAGCAAATTGTCGGAAGGTAAAAGAAATGAAATTACATTTTTCATTAGCATTATTTAGGAATGCATTTCAGAGGAGTTTGTAGCTTAAAACTAGACCTTTAATGCAGCTAAATAATTTGAATAAAAAAAGAATGGTTTGCCATCCAATTGTACTTCCTTCCGTCTCAATGACCTTACCAGAATGGCGAGTGAACACTTAACATTTTTAAGAAGCGAAAAATTCAAATATAAAAAGAAAATTCTTTCCAATTTTTCGCAGCTACTCTCTAGAGTGTCGAAGAAAGGCATAAATTTTAAAGCCAAAAGAATTTTGCAAGTTCGTATAATAATAATTTTTTAATTATGCTCTCAATCATTTAAATGCTTCCTTGGGAATTGCTCAAATGGGGAAGGGGCGTTACAGCGACTAACAAATGTTTCTTCAAATCGTGGAATTAAAAATATGCTTTAATGCTTATTTTCATCTTTGCAGTTTACTTTGTGCTATGTGATGTTAGAAAAATTATTGCCAATAAAATTGTCACATGAAAAGTTTTTTGAAATTGTTCATAAACGCTAAAAAATCGTTTGTGGTGGTTATGTGGAAAAAATTATATGAAATCCACTTGATGACTATGTGAGTACTTTTTATGTATCAGCTGTTCAATTTAAAAGTCTCAATTTTTTATTTAAGATTTATCACTTCCGTCATGCCTTTGCAACGAACAATAAAATATTTAATAACAAACAAATTTCATTCAGTAATTAAGCTCTGAATTAAACAAGCATTAAAATTGTTTTAAATATTGTGATCACTTTAGAATATATTGTGATACGTTTTAATTATTAAAATAAATAATGAACTTAAACAATTTTCAATTTCAAACCAATTAAAATTATTAAGTTATTTTCTTCTTAATGAACTGTGGCTACAACATTTATATTTTGTGAAATTTAATGTTGCTTGAAAAACCATAACTAAATATTTGCTCAAACAAAATTAAGTTTTAGATAAATATCTAAACAAATGAACAAAGTGGAATGTTATGCAGTATCTAACAGCAATGAAATATATAAAAAAAACTATTTAACTCTGACAATGAAAAACTGGCAAACAGGCAATAACAATTTAAATTTAACTAATAAGGGAATTTTGTAGATTGATAGGAATGTGGGTGTGAGTTTATGATTCATGGAACAGAACCCATATCACTAAATGTTGTAGGTGGATAATATCATGAAACCTTTGTGTAATTATGTATGTGAGATATGAAACCATAGTGTCAAGGTTTTTCTTGCTACCAAAATGAGCTGAAGTTATTTGGGAAAAGAATCTTTTTTTTTGAGTCGTGCTAAAGGAATTGGTATCAAATGAACTCCAGCAGCTAGTAGAGCTTTAAAACTAATCTAAATGCATGAAAACTTTGTGAATTTTAATCAGTAACGAAATTTTTAACAATGGAAAAGTTAAGTTAACAAACAAGTATAAAATGTCAAGTAAATAACATGAACAATGAAGAGAAATCGGTTAAAAAAATCTAATATCAATAAACTCGCTATCAACTACAAGAAGGAAATCGTAAAAACACTTTGTTCATTAACGTTGCAAAACAGCTTTGACTTTTCTTTTCTTTTTTTTATAGCTCTTTCTTTCTCAGCAAAATAAACATTCTTGAGTTTATTTTTGTACCTGGCTCAGAGATCTAAAGCTACTAGTGCTGACGCTCCTGGCCTGCGAAAAGATGATAGATTAGAAGAAAAAAACTTAATTAAAATTATAGTTTTTCCTAAGAAGAGGATAAAAAATGATAAAACAAGGAGAAGGATAAGATTACGGAAAGATTTTTTTTTTGATGAGTTACCAAAAATAAATGTTTGATAAAGTTTTTAGAACTGGGATAAACTTATAAAGTGAAGATGAATGCGATGAGATTTATTTAGAATGAAGGATAGAAGTTGTTTCAATAGGGAAACTTCAAATGAACTGTCGTTTCTCAGCATTAAAGAATTTACCCGAAACAAAGTAAGGAAAATATGTTTGAAAAGGCTGATTTATAACTGGAAAGAGGCGTGGAAACTTCAGCAAAACATTGCTCTCAAACAAGGTCATTCGTCTCGTATTATTTATGTATCGTGTCTGTGACATTATCAACAAAGTATAAAAGGACAAAATTTATACACCTAACAATAATAGACGGAGCTTTTTCACACAAAATGATACAACAACAACAAAGACTTAGAGGGAGAGAAATAAACAGAAGTTGTAAGCCAAAAATAATAGAAGAAAAAAAAATAGAAAGCTTTTCCACTGTTCATCGTTTACGATTTTTCTTCTTGATTTCTTGAGGGCACGGCTACATACAACATTCTAATGGATATTCAGTATATATGTATACAGATTGCACACTTTGTGTACGTGAAAAGAAAACATTGCGTGTCTTCACGCTTTCTTCAAGGTTTCTTTTTTAAGTTAAAGCTTGCAATAATAAAAAAAAAATTTTGCATTATCAACTTTGTTTGTATTTACAAATCCATCACAACAAAATGTCTAAATACATTAAGGTTTGCAACGTTGAAAAAATTTACAACATAGAAAAGCTGAAAAAAGAGGCAAACGCTTGTGATTGAAGCTCATGATAGAAAGAGAAAGCGAGAGATAAGTATTGAAAGGAAGAAAGGCTGTTTATTGGTGGATGATATCAGAGCTAATTTTGCATCTGGGCATTTGGGATCATCATCATAAATATTTTTACTTTCAAGCTTTTCTGCTCCTTTCACACTTTATGGTTGTTTGCTTAAGATTCGGTTACAAGGATAAAGTTAAACTAAACAAAAGGATTAGTAAAGTTTACATTTCTAATTTTAAGCCTTTGAAGGAAAAAATCGCTTGGGGAAAATTAATTATTCGAATATTAAGACAACGTTCTTCTTATGTTGAAATTTTCACATGTTTGCTTCATGAGTGATGATAGTGATTCATTTTTAATGAAGGTAAACTTTCTTCTTTCTTCAACATTCTCAGCTTTCACGTAACATTTTAAACGGTGACGTATAATTTCTCAGGTAAACATCATCGAGGTTGAAATCTCATTTTAATTTATTATTATCGCTGGTGTAAACATCTTTCGTTGTGTTTTCTCAAGTTTATCAAATATGTAACGCTTCTGGAATCTTAGGGATTAAGCATGGAAAGCGCTTCTGGCAAATAGTTTGCAAACGTGACATTACTTAAACACTTCTTAAGAACCAAGCGTAAGACCAAGCCATGAATATTTGAATAAATTTGTCTTCCTACTCCACTAAACTTACCCGCACCCCGTTTCACTGCCACATGTTAAACAAAAACGAGAACAAAAAGAAGGGGAAAAAATATTTGTAGAAATGTAACAGAAGTTGTGTCTGCATTTGTTCACTTGTAGTTTACTTAAATGCTGAATTTATAATAAAATGTTGTTTCTCAAAGTTCTACAAATGCTTCATTTAGCAAACATTGCGACATCAGTTTTCCCATCATTGAGATATTTGCGAGAATATTTCAATTTTCTTTATGACATCGCATGTCATTAAACCAAGACGTTTATGTTTAACAAGTAAGAAGAATTAGAAAACTTTTTCTTCTTCGACGATTTATAGAGTTTTTAATCAAGTTGTTTGTAGAATCAAGAAAAAGAAAAGGTTTAACACGCAATTCTGTTACCAAGCAAAGTGAAAGTATTGACGAGAAATGTTTAAATTTACACCTCCTCGAATGATATTGTCAGTTGTCATCTTTACCTGTATGAATTGTTAAAACAAAAACTTTCACCATTTTGCTTAACATCATCATCCGTTTTGTAAGAACAACAAATGAAATGTTTATTTGTGCGTGGTAAGAAACAATAAGGCAAACATGTCAAAGTAAAAGGATATAAATGTGTGTCACGGTTTATGAGGATCTACCTTGCTTCGCGTCCTTGGTGGTGCAAAATCTTCCTTCGACTTACGTCGCTTATCTTTCAGAATCATACGAGCTGCTGCGAATGCCATTGTTGATGAAGTCTCTTTGTTTGCTTAAGAAATTTCGTATTTTTTTATGGTTGAACCAAGAGAAACTTTTTTATGAATTTCTTTTTTATGAATTTTATTTTTTCTTCGTCTTTGAATTTTGATGTTTCAGAAACTTTTGATATTTAACGTTTATTGCCCAATTTCAGTTATGAGAAGCAGATAAATATTTAATTGAACAATTTTATTATCTCGAAAAATATTGCTTTTCGGTTACTGTTTTCTTTTTCTTTATTCGTCACTTAATCAGTTATTTTTATATCACTTGTTTTCTTTGGAGAAAATAAATATTTTTGATTGACTTTGAAGGGAGAAGTGGCGAATATTATCACTTCTTTTATCACTGGAAATATTTTTTAATATTGACATTAACGATTTCAGATTGAATTTGATTACTTCTTCTGGCAACAACCAAAGTATTTTCTTATCGAATGTCTCGTGTTTGAGATAGATCAGGATACAATACGCACAAAACTTTCGATGTCCAACTTGTTTAAGCGGCACTTTTCGACATATTCGTTTCTGTGGGATTAGATGAAATAAATCAGAGAGGAATCATTGGTGAAATAAAGCTTATTAGCTTTTATCGATCGTTTCTTTCAAAAGAGAAAACATTACATAATGCTAGATACGTATCTGACTTTTGCTGTTGAGAGTTTTAAATCCAACTTAGCCTTGACATATTTTTTTGTGGAAAATAAAGGAAACCAACTGCAATCATTATCAATTGCTACATTGACACAAAATCGTTTGTATTATTGCCTTTCTTTTTTTCTTGGAAGTGAAAAACTTTAAAAATTGATGAAATAACATAAACTCGAATCTCTTCATAACATTTTTTGTTGTCTTCCATTTTGGCAGAAAATTTTTCTCATTGTGAGAATTCTTTTTGTATCGTTCGTTCTGCAAGCTAAAATTTTATTTTTATTTTTGTGGAATTGAAGACGAGACTAGAAAAACATAAACTCATTTGATCTTTTTCGTGACTAGATAGCTTCATTTTCTTATAAATAAAAAAGCATTATACTAAATATATGAAATGCCATTTTCCACGCTGTGATGCCATAACGAGATTACGTGGATGAAAGATTTCATCTCTACTAATGCATAACTAGTTATTTTTAAGGTGCTTTCATGGCTCTCTTATCAAATGCAGATAAAAGGATTGGCGTGATTATTATCAAAATTGAATTTATAGAAATCTTGACACTTGAAGTGACGTTTAATCTTTCGCCTTGTTTCTCAAACGTTTAGAATTGTATTTAACATTAAAAATGAAATGCAATAACATTTTCAGATTCAAATATCAAAGGAAAGTTTTTTTTTGATCAATAAATTAACAAAACTTTTGAAAAGTTGCAGTTGCTTGCAACGACGATATAGAGACATAAACACGATTCTCTGCATAATAAACTTTATGTTCGAAACTATGAGTGTCTCTGCTTTCTCGCCTTTGTTTGTGTGCCTCATATATTTTATGCAGAATTGCAAATTCATGGATACATTTGAGTCGTTAAAGTTTCATTTTATGTTTAAATACAATAAGACAGAAAAATTTTGAGATCTAAAAAGTTTATGTCGTTAGGAAACCAAATATTGTAAGCTGAGGATGTGTCAGAGAATTTTAAACTTTCAAAGCTTTTATTTAAGCTTCAAATAATCACTTTCTTTGGTTTGCAAAAAAACTTCTCTAATTTTGATTCTATTTTCCCTTTTTTTGGTTTCTTCTTTTTATCTCTTCTCTTACAAACATTTATTTTCAATTAGAACGAACAAAGCCATTTGTTACGAGTGAAATGTAATAAAATCAAGCTCTGCAACACTCTGAATAACGAACGTTCGTGATTTGTAATAATTTATATTTTGGCGGTGCAAACAAAAACAGGAAAGCGAACAGCACAGCCAAACTTAGCCAATAAACCTTGTTTACGTGTCTGCTGTAACGATCACAATAATTTTTCTACCCTCAACAATGATTCAACAACAGGAAAGAGAATCTTGCAATATATTCACATTCACAAAAAAACTCTAAATGATTTAAGGGTGTAACTTGAAACAAGTCATTTGTCTGTTGGATATTACGGCGAAAAACGAATTGCAATGATTATCGGTACCAAATTTTACAAATGTGAATTGTCAGAAAATTGCTAAAATAAAGCGAAAAAGATTTTTTCTGCTGCTTTATTTGTGTCCAAAGTGATGGAAGGCTTTCATTTACTTTTCAATGTCAACGATTTATAAACGAATAGAATGAGAAAAGGAAAAGCCGAATGAAGTAACAAAAACGATAATGTCAACGATTTAGATCTCCCTGTCCTGCTACAAAAACCCACAAAAAAATGCAATAAAAGCCATTCCAAATGTTTGGAAGCAAACGACTATTCTAAATTTATTACGCGATCGTAAAAAAAAATTTAAACAACATAAATTTGTCATGTGCGATCATAAAAATACATGGAAATGTTATTTGCATGAGACAAAACATTGAACATCGTTTACATGTTCAAAATGTTAAACATTTTCTTTTTTTGCGCCTTTGAATTTATTACAAATTTGAATCATGGCATAATCACATGGAGCTCATTTTGAATGTTAGTAAATGAAAGATAATTGAATGAAATTGCCTGACAGAGACACATCGTTTCGGGAATAATCTCATGTAGTCATGTGGCCGTCGCTGAATTGACATGCTTTAGTGTCGGATTGCTTATGTAAAGCAGGCAATTTATCCAGCAACTTTATCGTGAAGTAATTTATTTCATTAAAGCAATGATAAGAGAATAATTTTCATGGACGATGTGGAAAAGGTCGTTTAATTATTTCATTCAAATGAACAGACATTACAGTCAGACTTTTCTTTTTCATTTTCCATGATAATTTTCAAAGCCTTTCTATCATGTAATTATTAATTATTATATCTTCTCGAATGCAAACGTAGTTAAAAGGAAATTTTGTCATGAATGATTATAAACAAATAAGTAAGCTTTTGAAAGCTTCCGTTCCATAAAATCCATTGAAACATTTAGTGTGCAAGGGAAAACTTAATAATACTGCTTTGCATTTAAATCTGCAAATAAACACAGTTTGAAGGCGTTAGCTGTTCATAAACTCATTCCTCGTGTTAATCCTGATAACAAAATTGAGTTTTCCTTATCATAAATTTGTTTTACTTTTTCCTTTCCTCATAAACATTTAAAGGAAAATAAAACCTCTTCTTGTTATTTAATAAATAACTTACGTCAATGGAAAAAATGAAAATCTAAGCTAATTAATTATTTTCTTCTGATTTGTAGTTAATTTGAAGCGAAAACTTTTTCTTAAATACCTGCTTGATTGCAACAAAACCGTGTTAAATGCCTGGAGCAGGAAATACGCTTTCATTAGAAATTTTTTGAGTGAGAAGGCTCTCAATGGAGTTTTGCAACCCATGTCAAAAGATTGCGTGCTTCGCACTTGAAAAACGGTTATAAAAAGCCATCAAATGCTTTTACTTTCAGCAAACGACCATTAGCGATATGAGAATAAAAAATTGTTCTTAGCTTTGCGTTTGTAATGGTGTTTTATTCACATGAATTACCTCACCTAAGTTTGAAGTTTTCAAGCAGAACAAAAATAAAACTTCACGTTTATGATAATAAACAAAGGAATATAAATTATTCGAGCTCGAAGGCAATTTTTGAGATCGTAACTTTCATATTTTATTATAACAAAAATTTTATAATTTTGTTTTTGCTCGAGAAACTTTCAAAAGCTTTGTAAAGTTTTGTTATGGAGTCTTGTTAAGGTCTAAATAATCCGACATACTGAACTTGCTTTCCTTATAATAATTTAAAATTTAATAAGAAAAGTTCTGAAAAACACTTTCCTTAATATTTGTAAGGAAAAGTTTATTTAACTTTGATATGCATCTTTTAACTAGGGCACGTTTATCCTTAACAAAAAGGAATAAAATGTGTTAGATGCTTTAGTGAAAATAATTAAAAAAATCCTATTTACATAAATTTATTCCCAGTTTAGCATCATCATACCGTCGCCTAAAATCCTTTCCACTTTTCATATTTACTTAAATTATTTCAAGAAGACAAACACAAAAACATTGTTCTTGTTAGTGAAATCCTTTGGTTTCTCTCCTTTTCTTGTCTATTGTGGTGAATGGTTTAAGGAAAAGAACTAAAGAAATTAATTGATATTTTTTTGAGTTGTTTCGCCAACCCATCCCATTTTTTTCTTCTCTGGTTATTGTGAGGTCGATTTTATCTTATGCTAAGAGCAAATTCAAACACACAAAATGCTGATATAGCGAATAGTTAGAAAAGCTTAAATGGCTTTTAGAGAATAACTTGAGAGTTAAATTAATTTCCCTAATTTCTTCATTTAGATCTTATTCACGTCCGTGTCTGTAAAAGAAGTGAAAGTTTTAAGAGCTTTTTTTGTTTTGTTTTGTTTTGTATTGGGATGAAGAAGCTATACACTATTGAGATTAACTTAGAAGCTTTTTGAAAGAAAGATAGGATTAGCATTCCTTCTGCTTCGTTAGATAATCAGGAAACTATACACACGAGCTCACACTTGAGTGCAATGCACACGAGAAATAAACAGAAAAGCATTCCTAAAGAGCTTTGATTACGTGATAAGAAAGTTTGAAAATATTTTTCGTAATATTTCAAGTTCGCAGAAAAGAATGAAGAGCCGGCAGATTTGAAAAAAGTAAGCTGTTTTCTTTGTTTTTCTATCTTCTTCTTTTCGCTAGAAAATCTCGCACAGACACCATTAAAAATCGATATGAAGGTCTCTTCTCCACTCCCATTCCTATTTTTTCCCTTTCTGATTTCAACGGAATTAATGCTTTTGCTGCTGAATCTGTTTATGTGTGTGGCATTATTCAAAGGCAAAGTGGTGTTGTGATTATAAAAAGCAAGCTTGATATTTTATAACAATAAAAGCTTTTTTCTGATTGAATGCACGCAAACCATCGCAAAGCACGAGAAATGCTCACTAAATGAGTCTTAATGGACTCGGTTTTCATTTGAGTTTTTATGCGCGGATCAGGTGTGGGTGGTAGCGATGGTGGTTGTAACATGCTGAATGAAAGGCATGCGGCTACATTTTGTATTGAACCCTCAGCTAACATTGCAATAATAAATCAATTACGACAACGATAGAATTATTGATAAATGCTGGGAATTTACTATTTAGAAAGGGACTAATAACTTTTCAATTGATTTAAGGGTATCCCAGCGTTCTTATTCTAAATTTCTACTCTATATCATTTTGGAATTCAGCCAAAGGCATCTTATTGATCGAATAAAATATTAGCTCCACTATTCCAAACAGCTAATTAAAAAGATATTTAAGAACACGAGTTGTAAGATTCAAGGATAAGTTCCAAATGAGCTATTATTGTTGATGGAAAATAATTTCTATGACCTTCTAAAGGATCATGTAATAGATCACTGGAATGAAATCTGAAGGTAACTTTTTCTTTCATTTCGATAGAAAAAATATTACGTAACGTTTTGTAATAAACTTTCCTTTCTACATCAGCATTTCAGTTTGAAACTTGAATACTTCCAAATAGCAATTCATATTGAAATCGAAGAAAATTGTATTTGAAAATTTGAGATTAAAATCAATAGTGAATTGTTTGTTATCACGAATAAAAGCGAGTTTTATTGATAATATAAATTGCGTTTAAAATGGTATTTCTTGACTTCGCTTAACTACCAATGAAATCGATAATAAAATTAAACTTGGAGGTTCGAATATTGTTTCGTAAGACAAATATCAATTCATGCGATTGTTCAAGCTTATTTAAGTTCAATTGTGTTCTTTCAATATACACAGAAGTTGAAAGAATTTAAAAGACTGGAAAAAATGTTTTCTTATCGAGAGAATTTCTCTTATTATAGCTTCTTATATTAAAGACAAGAGCACATTATATGACAGTTGAGTGATTAAAACTAATTCCTAATTATTGCTCCGAGAGACAATAAATTATGAAGCTTAAACATTTGGAATAAGCATTTCTCAAGGCTGATGGCAAAGAAAATATAAACTCATTTTCCAATTTAATGAGCACAATTCATACGACGCAAACTTCAACGTTGATGTGAAATTCAATTTCTTCCTCAACATCATGATTAATATTTTCTTAAATTTCAATGCAATTTTATTGCTTCGAAAGTTTTGAAAAATAAGTTTTTGAAAATGAAGGAAACCTCATTAATGTTGGAATGACTTGGTGGGAAAATAAAATAAAATGCAGAGAAATAAAGTTTTGAGATGAAAATACAATTTTCAGTTCAGTAAAAGAAGTTGAAAATTGTTTGCTCATCATATAAAACTGTAAAAACCTTCAAAACATTTTTGGCTGTAGATATTAGAGAAAACCTCGAAATATGTTTTCATCTAGTAGATTTAAAACTTTTTATTATAAAATATAGAAAACTTTTCCAGGAACAAGGAGACTCCGAAAAGTTTCCAACAGTTTTTAAAGCGGAACAAAAAGTTCCACAGTTAGTTGTTTTTATTGAAACTTATTTCATACCAATTTTCCTTTATTTCCTTTATCGCGGTTGCTTGCTTGAGCTCATTTGAAAATTTCTTTAAAAATATTGTACTTAAATACTTTCATTTTAAAGCTTGGATGAGTGTCATCTTGAACCGTCATATTATTGCGGCATTAAATTGAAGAATCAGCAGTGTTTCATTAAGTACAAAGAGATGATCGTCAAAACAATTTTAAATTAAGAAACTCATCATTTTGTTATTGCTTCTGCTACTCAGACATTTTGCGAGAAAACGAGAAAGATCTTCAACATAAATTGAGAAAATATTTCGTGTAACCGTCTGAATTTATCTTTGATTATTTATCAAAAAAAAAACAACGAGAATTTTTTTATGTCTTGTGCATCAGCTGCTACGTTTGATTTATATTTTTTTACAATATAATTTCACGCTATTGGCCTTACCACTTCGACGTTTAAAAAGTTCCAAAAGTTATATAAAATTTCAGGTGTGAAAGAATTCGACATTTCTAGAGATTTATTTCATTTTGTTATGGATGAATATCCGAAAGGACCTTCATTACATTCTTTTGGATAGATGGATATCAGCAATAATACAAACGATGATGAAAAGGCTTCAGGTGAGTAACAACAGCAAAATCATTACGACACAGGTTTGCTTTTCACAAAAGGAAAGGATTTATCAAGTTTCTTATTCATATGTCCATGTCCATATCTCTTCATGCATATCATTAAACCCTGTCGAGTTTGTTGAGAAAACTTTTACCATCCCACTGTCTGCATAAAGATACTATAATTTTCCCAGCCTATCACATCTCGACAATCTTCAATTTTTCTTCATTTTTCAATGGCGAAGGCACTTGAATACACGCAACCAGATTATCTTTCGTTCTTTTTTTCTATTCTCAAACGAGGAGAGAAAAAAATCAATAAAAATCACTTGCTTGAGTTGTTGGAGCAGTAGAGAAGCACGATGTGTAAAAAGCACGATAAATGACAGCACAAAGAGTCGCATAAGAAGTCGCTTCATAGCGATAAGACTTGCGACAAAATATCTTGCGATTTATTTATTTGATATTTATTCATTTCTCAAGCATCATCATCACGGCAATTTCTAGCTGCTTTGCTCTCTGCCTTTCCCTCTTTTACATTTTTATGTGATGGCATTACATAATCACAAAAAAGAAGAAAAAAATGTTGCTTTAAATTGCGACAGTAGTGACAATAAAAAATTGTTTGATATATTTTTTGGCTGCTTCATGTTAGCACATCGACAAGAATTTTTTTTCTTGTTTTTCTATGTTGTCCATTCAGTACCATACTGCAAAGCTTGGGAATGAAATAAAAATTTTCTCATGAAGCAAAAGACCTTTTAAGGGAAAATCCCTTCGAGGACGATTAATAATCCCGCGTAGCAAGGAGTGATAGCAATCTTGATAATTCCTTTCCGTCGCCGTGATTAATATTCTTGTGCAAAAATTAAATTGAATTTTTATCGCTCAACTCTCAAGAATATTCTCACGACTTTTATTTATTTTTCTCACCGTGTTTTTGTTCTCAACAGAAGCACAGCTTGTGATTGCCAAATGAAGTGACGTTAACAAAATTAATTATATTTAGTATCAATTCCGAAAAGGCTACGATTTTATTTCTATTTATCACTAATAATTAACTTCAGTTACTCTTCGTGTAACAGCTTATTTATCCTACTAATCAACTATCAATATTGTTGGCTTCATTAATAATCGATCATGTGAATAACGCTTTTCAAGTAATGATCGAAATAATTGCCGACATTGTGTTTTATAAATTATTCAATTAACACACAACAATAAGTAGATTTCAAAAGTAAGAACCCGATTCCTTTTTTCTCCTTTCTCCCTTGTCAACGTAGAAACTAAAGTTTCCAAAGACTTTCCCTCTTTAGAATTTTTCACTAAACAAGTGAAGCTTTTACACCAAATTATTCGCAAAAAACTTTTTCCATTTACTGAATGAAAACTTTTTTTTGCCTTTTAAAGCACAGATAAAAGAAGATAAACTTTAAAACTTTTTTATTCTTTACTCGAACACTGAATTTAAAAGATAACCAAACGCTCAAAAATCCACCGGTGTACTGACCGAATTTTTATTACCGTCTATTTTGTTATCGCTTTTCCATTTCCACTCCGTGAAAGTATAGTCCTTTCCATAATGGAATATTTTGAAGAGAAAAAGAGAGAAATTTCCTTGACGAAGATGAACTTTCTCAACCTGTGATAACAAGTGGTGAAAGCGTCAAACCAAAGTTTATGAAAATATTTTATAAAAATTCAAACCAAGATTATAAATACAGATTTGAAATTATCAAAAGACAAAGCTTAGAAGTGTGCGCCTGCTTAATTTTCTAATAAGGAAAATAAATAAAAAAATTATGAAATGACTGGAAAGGGAATTCCCCAAAATATTTCACTAATTCTCTCACGAAGCTTCCTTTCTCTCTCAAGGAATTTTCCTGCACCAAACCAACATTGAACGCATTTTTCCTTCTTTCTCAATGTTCACAATCCATTTTTTATTAGACAGGTTTGTAGTGAATTTTTTTTGGGAATTTCGCAAGCTGGAAGTTATTATTAAGCGTGCGCCAATTCATTGTCGTTCTCACCATTAATAAATAGATAGAAATTCACCGTTGATAAAGAATCGAAATTCTTACCCATTGTTAGGCAGCACATAGGAAATTATTGGACGATTTATGTGTACGATACATCGAGATGTATGTATGATTATGTATGATTATGTCGCTGACAGCAAGCGTGCATTTGGGATTTGTATGTCGAATGCGAAATGGATTGATTAAATCGATTCTCTCTTTTGTTTTAATTTTTGAATTCATTTGGAAAATTATTGTTAGTTTGGTTGACTGAACAGCAAATTCATTCAATGGAAGCGTGTTGATAAAGACTGTTATTACATGTTATCTTTTTTGTATTTTCAATCTATTGTCTTAATATTTAGTAAAACATTTTTTATACATTGTAACATTTTGTTGCTCATGAAAACTTTAATTTTAATATAACGAAACCTCGTAAAAAGTTTTTTTTAACATAACTGTATAACATTAATTACATGAAGACTTTTCGAAGAAATCAATTAAACGTATAAGTTATGACAACTTTAGAAGCTTCTTAATTTTTTTAGCCATCCTTAGTCGTTTTAAGACGGTTTTAAGATAATTACCATAACGTTTAAAGGGATCTCAATGTCAAGTTCACGGTCTTTAAAAAGCTTTTTGCTTACAAGTTTTAATCCAAGAAGAAATGAAGGTAAAGTTTTGTTTTTCTTTATGAGCATACTCCTGAGCTTGAGGTAGAATGAATTATAAAGGTAAGATTTTATCAAAAGTTCACTAACCATAAGTTTTAAAAACCCTTACGGATAGCAACGAAAGCAACGAAAGCTTTTTATGAACATAAATAAGTATCTATACTGTTTTAGGCCTTCAAACATAAGAAATCGGAGTGAAAATCAACAAAATTTATAAAATTTACGCTTACCTTAAGCGTGTAAAATTTGTGGCTTACAAAGTAAGTTAAACCAAAAATCCATTAACTTTTTTAGTAATATTGCTGAATCAAACATAATTTCCTGTTTCGTAAATTTATTAAAGTGGAAAGATTCGCGAAAATTTACGATGATTAGTCAGGACATGTGATGTTCTGATGAAAATTACTGATCAATTTCAGAAGATTTTTAATATTTTAAAGTGTAAATAATTTCACTGATGGAAGAGAGTAAATAACATGATCTCGAACACGTATTTGAAAAACATAAATTTATGCTGTTACACCCATCAACTTGATATTCATTTAAATTAAAAGATGAATCTAGAAGTTTTAATTTATTAAAATGGCAAACTAGAGTCATTGGATATAACTTCAACATTCATCTCTAAACGATATTCACACCGGTTTTACATATGAAATGAGCTGCCAATTGTAAGCTGATAAAAGCTTACCAAATGTCATGATGTTGAAGCAGTAAATACCAGAGAATAAAAGATTTTAGATTTAACTACCAAATGGAAAGCGTATGTCATTTGAAGATCTAGAAATAACTTTTTCACATTCCCATTTCTATTCATGATCTCAATTATTTTAATTTTTTTGGTTCGAGAAAAGCACACGGAACGAATTAAACATTTTTGAAAGTGCACATGAAATCGCTTTTTACTGAAAAAACTTAAATTTGATACGATTAACTTTTTCATTCCTTCTCTCTCTCTCTCTCTCTCGCTCTATTTTTCCTGTGTTCATGTTACGTGCCCGTAAGATTTGTAAAATCTAAAGGAATGTAAATGAATTTATTCTCACCCAAAACCAAAATAAACTTAAAAAGTTGAGAAAATGTATGGAGGGAAAATTCCAGGTTTGCATGCAAAATTTTAAATTATTTTTCAGAATTTCAGCCACATTGGTTTCATTTCGAAGAAAGAATTTTATTTTTGTTCTAAACCCTGTTCTTTCAATTTGAAACACATAAATTATACGAATGTGGAGTGAATGTCTATGATGCTTTGCGCGATTTTTTATCAGATGGATTAAGGTACTGTACAACATACGATATTCGAACTCGCTCCACCCACAACCGCTTTCATATTTCATTGTGCAGATTAAAAACCTTTAGCTTTCAAAATAAATATTTCAAATTTATTGTTCCAGTTCCGGTAGAAAATAATATCTTAGAAATTTTCTAACTGTAATTATTAATGTGGGATGGACGGGGAAATTTACATCGTATAAATCTGGATAAATATTGACTTACGGAATGAGAAATGAACAAGCAATTTAAAAAAGCTTTGCTTTTTCTTTTCATAGAAAAGTTTTCATTTCAGCTAATATCAAGTTGTCTTGGCGTATTCATTGCCGATTAACTCTAATCTGTATAAAGTATGACTTAAGGGAAAATATTCAATATCTGCCAAACATAACTAATATTCGACAAGAAAATCACAATGCTTTGAAAGTTGAAACACGCAAAAAAGAGATAAGCTTCAGTTCATCTAGATAGATCGCGGTATGTTCATTAGGTTCACCTTTATATAAATGTAGTGTAGCATTAGAATGTTTATGATGATGACAACGTTCAATCATCACTATCTTTAATGAGGTTATTCGAATGTCGAAAATATTATCATTGTTATTACATGTGCATGTTCTATCAGATGTTACCTGGTGGAAGCCTAAATATATGTTTCAAACATGAACAATACAATTGAAAAACTTCACTGGATAAAATTATAAGTTATTACATATTACTATTAATATTAATGTTATTAACGTTATTAACACGTGCTTTGGTTAGTCTCGTGACAGAAGAGAAACATTAGAATTTCATTTACTTCAAAATTTTAAAATAATGTGAGAAAGAAAGCTTTTCAAACTTTGAAGATATTTTAACGGAATTATCAATTTCAAAAAAGAGCTTTCGATGAGAAACTTTCAACGCTCTCGCTATCTCTTTCTGTTTGTGCTTTCGATAGACCGAGTCACACAAGTCTTAAATATAACAAGCATGTAAATATCTTGCTGGTATGAAAAAAGAAATTCAACTGAAAAGGGAGGAAAAGAAAATGAGTTTTGTAACTCAAATATATTCAAAAAACATATCATCATAATTACAAACTGAAATGAAGAAAAGAAGAAAATTCGAAGAAAGGGAATTTTTTCGTTACTTACAAGTTTTTGAGAAAGTTATAAACCCTAAGAGCATAAGGGAAACTTGAAGGCATACCGAGGGCTTTCATCTCATTTTTCGTGGAAATTGAAGAAGAGTTTCTTACAAAACAGAAATTTATTTTCTTCTGTTATATTTATGAGTGACGAAACGACATGACGATGACAAATGTGAATGAAGAATGAATTTTGTTGGTTGATTTGGAATTTTGATATCTAATGATGTTCGTCTTTAGCCGCTTTCTTGCCTCTATGATTACTTACCTGGAAGAAAAGAAGAAAGAAAAGTTTTTCATAAGTTCTAAAAGTATTTTTTTTACAGTTAAAATATCTGGAAAACTTGTTTTATTAAGCAGAATCTTGCTCATTCTAACACTAAGATAACAATGCATTTGAACAAATAAATTATAAGTAGACAGCTTTAGAATCGTGATAAAAATTTGAATTTCAAACATTGTTTTTGTTGCAATGATATTAATATTCAAGTAGGGAAGGAGTCACCATAAATTCTAGCGAAGTAATTATGAATTTAATTGAATAAAAATTAAATATAACTTTTAATTAGAAATTGCTTTTTCTAAAATGATTCCATGAAAAACTGCTTTTCAATTAAAACATGAAATTTGTGGTCTTCCTGTAATTAAACATTATTCATCATTTCAATGATAAATTCAGGCAACCGCAAAAACTTTCTAGTTGCAAAACTTTGTTGATTTTAAATGAATGTTATAATAAATATAGAAAACCGTTTCCATCATTAAAACATAATTAAAAAATAACAATTAATATGCTAGGATTTTTTTTACTTCTGCACCTTTGACCACATTGCTACATTGTCCGTGTTTTTCCCCAGAGTTGCATTTAAATTGATATCATTAACAATTTTTTCTCATGTTTCGCATCTCAAAACAAGTTTAAATTGAAATCATTACATCTTCACAAAATATAAAGTAAGTGAGTAAGTTAAACGGTTTGAGAATGAAGTTTAAGGTAGTCAGGAAATTCCAGTTGCGTTGACTTGATTTGAATTTAAACCTGTTTTAATAAATCTTCTTTACTTGTCAGATTTTAAACGTTCCGATATCTAATGAGTGCCAATATTTATCAATAAATAACGCACGCGTTTCATATTATTTATAAATATATATATTTACTCAAGTTCGAGATCAAATGTGAGTCGAACTTGTTCACATCGACTTTTCAACTGTTTGTAAACTTGGCAATCATCATTCAAAGCGATAAACTTCAATAACTTCGAATTCATTCAACGTTAATACAATATTCAGGCTCCAAACTTATTCAAATATGCATTAAAATTCACTTGTTTAAAATCACCGTAAAAATATAACAGTGATAAATCGAGGGATTACAAATTACGACTGTTGTTCAATTCTTGAATCCATTACTAAATAAATAGGATTACTAAAGAAATTTGTTTTCACGATGAAGAATTTCACGAATTACCTACTTATAAAAATTGTTTTATGGAAGAAGAATTTTTAAGGATCAAAAAAAAATTTCTGTTGCTATTAAAGCTTTAAGCTTGCTATTTAAATTTCCAGAAGCTTTTAATTTTCAGGATTTTATTCTCGCCAAAGTGACGGAAGTGTGAAATGAAATTTAAATTCACTCACCGTATCTACACGACACAACCTTGAAGGCTCTTAAATACATATATGAATGAATGTATAGCTTCTGAATATTTAATCTCAGACTAAACAAAGAACATTCATATAATCGACAAACGAAATTAAGAAGCTTTAGTTCGTTTTGTAACGTGTGTGCAGAAACATCCGTTTGACAGAGAATTAAAGTATTTTTTTCATTGTGAGTTGATTTCAATAAACTTCCCAAGATAAATTTTCTTCTTATGATCAAGTGACGAACATTAAAAAGTTTTAAATTGTCGCTTTCTAAATTGAAAGTGTCATTTCTTATGAAGAATGTGAAAATTCAGATATAAAAATCTCTTGAAAATGACAACAACATCGCTTTAAAAAGCATTTTTGTATTGTTATAAAATGATACGAACTTTTCAATTCAAACAATTGCAAATTCTAAGTGTCATACATAAGGAAAGAAAAAAGTTTGAAACATTTTTGAAGTTGAATGTGGAAAATCTTGATGTGAAAATAATTTAATGAAAATGTTTTGTATCTACTTAAAACTTGTTTGGTTTGAATGACGATGTATTTTATGTAAAAAGTTGAGAAAGGTTTTTTAAAGTATGAAAGTACATTCGATGACGATTTTCATGCTTTTTTTAATCCCGAAAATGTGTTCTTTAAGTGATTCCAATTTGTAGCCTTGAAGGAAATGAAATTTGATTCATTTATTTAAGCTTGATTTGCTTTTCATATTACAATATAAAAGCATGTTTGCATGAAACTGGAAATGCTTTGCAAATTATAGCGTCTCAGAAGCTTCCGTCTCTCCAAAGCTTGTAATCAAAATGAAAAAGGAAAACTTCTTTTTATGATAGAAATGAAAAACATTTTCATCTTCAAATACAGAACAAGATAAGTAAACGAAATTCATACAAGAGTAAAGGCAAATAGTCAGTCACGGAAGGCATCCTCAGGAGAAAGAAACCGATTTCAATTTCTTCGTTTGAAGTTTCATCATGTTTTGTTCGTCTTCGACCATAAGAAGAAACTGTTTCATTTCTTATCAACAAAAAATCCTCCCATCACCCAACATAAGAAAAAGAAAGCATTGAATGAAATCGTAAATTGAAAGAAAGGAAAAAAGAAGATTTTATCCCAAGAGAGCTTCTTTCGAAATTATCAAAGAAAAATAAAATTATTTTTGGTGTTTTCCTTTAAATTTACATTTAAATCCCTGGCCAGAGCATCAAAAATTTTCCTTGAGCTTCTTTAATCTTGCGAAATAAACATTTAATGTATAAACGAAAAAAATATTTCTTATGGTCAGCCTTTTAAGCCAAGAAAAAGAAGATTTTTCTTATCAAATAAAAGCTTCACTCTAAGTCACACTAAGTAGAAAGACAAAAGAGAAAAATTCGTCTTTCACAAAATTTTCTGTACAAATTCTTCATAGCTGGTGGCGAATCTAATCAACTCTTAACTGTGACTGTAACTTTAAGATATTTATTTGTGAGAAGAATCTATCGAGTCAGATATTTTTTTATTATACTCAATAAAGTGAATCAAACAAAAGATTTGCTGAAAAATGCCCTACCGGGATTTTATCTTTTTTTCGCCTCTGTAGGCTTAGGAAAATATTCGTTTTCTTGCTTGAAGATATATGAGAGAAAAAGAACGAAACAAATAACATGAAATCATTAAATCACTGAAGTCTTGAAAGGCAAAGTCCGTAACACATAACAATAAAATATCAATATTGTTGATTGAATTGACTGACCATGAAAGACTTCTTTCAATGCTTTTTCAACGAAAAATCGAATACAGAAAGTAAACAAAAGAAAGGATTTCCCAAGTGAAACGAGAAAATGAATAAACAGAAGATTTTCCAATGTCACTTCAACTAGCTGAACGAAAATATTTTTCAAAATAACTTTGTCGCAGTTTCAATTTTCCAACTCGGTGAAGGCTCAAATTTTTAATTGCAAATTTCATGATTCGTTGCGTTTAACATCGAGCCCAATAAAATATTTTCCAATTTGATGTTTATTTTTATAAACCTTTTTTAGACATTTTCTTATTTTATTTCTTAAACCTCCTACTTGACATAGGTGAAATACAAGAGAAAAGTCTACGTTTAGCTCGCACTGGATAAAAGGAAAAGTCGAAGTAAAATATCGGAAGTACAAATAAAAATAAATTACTACGTTTATAAGCGGAGCGACTTAAGAAAAGAATAAACAACCCAAGCGTCGCCCCTCGTACTGACATAGCCATGAAAACATCAATTTTCTTAATTTATGTTGTAGCAACAATTGTGTTGCTGTCGTTTACTCCATGCTATCTAACCAACGCATTAAAGTTAGACAGAATAAAGAATTCAGCTGTAGGTAATAATTTTTAAATGTCAAGATGAGTTGAAATGGAAAGAAATTAAAAAAAGAAAGAAAGAAAAAGTTTAATTGATTCCATTTTTACTTTGTATTTGGTTGTAGTAGAACGATACATGAATTTATTTATTATTTAAGATGCTTTAAAACTTAGTGGAAATGTTGCAAAAGGCGTTGCTGTAAAAGTTCCCGATTTAATTCCATCTCCACAAAACTTGTACCGATTATCAAAACAAACTTTAATTGGTCTTCCATTTGAACTTTTACTGTCGGGAATCGATCAGTTATGTAAGTGATATATGAATTCATTATGTAAGTGTATCAAATATCGAATCGATAATGGATAATTTAGGTTCAATCGCTCTTGCTGCTGACAACTCTACCGAATCTTACAAACAACCAAAGATAGAAGAAATGAATTATGTTTTGTTAACGGAAAGAGAAAACATTTCTATTCCAATCACTGAATCTTTAAAGCTATGGAATCACGAGCAATTTGATGTAATGAAAAAAGTTGTCATTATGGTAACAGGTTGGACAACTGATGTTAATGAAGAAAATTCCGCAGCAAGCGAGTTATGGAAAGCTTATCATTCAAGGGGTGACACAAACTTTGTGTTTGTTGATACGGCTCGTTATGTTGATACTCTTTATGCATGGTCAGCTTTCAATACTCAAGAACTTGGTAGAGGATTGGGAAGGGGCTTGGCTGAGCTTATCAAGGTCGTTCCATTAGAAAACATTCACTTGATGGGTCATTCGCTTGGGTTGGTTTTACAACACGTAAAAGAGCTTTTGAAAACTTTTTGATTAACTTCTGTTATTCGCTTTTATATAGTGCACACATTGCCGGTACAGCTGGAAAAACTTTTCAAGAAATTACTAATAAGCAATTGCCAAGAATCACCGCTTTCGATCCAGCAAAAGTAAGAAAAGTTGTGAATTTCCTGGAAATTTCATTAATTAAACTTTTTCATCTCTTTTCTCTTTTATTGCTTCTTCATCAAAAGCCATGTTTCAATGAAGGTAAATTGAAATTATGTTCTTTCTTTCTTCTTATGAGAGTAAGGTCATTAATGCTACATAACAAAATGTTTTCGTTACAGGTGAAAGTCTCTTAGGAGTTGGCCGTGGTGATGCGGAATTTGTCGGTAAGGATTTTACGATTTCGTTTTTTGCTTTTGATATTTAATTTGACACAAGTGACACTTGACTCATGATGAAAACTTTTTCGATCATGATAAACCATTTAGACGTGATCCATTCTGATGCTGGAGGATTGGGAAAATCAGAAGCAATTGGTGATGCAGGTCAGACATTTTACACGATAATTGAATTATTTACATTTTATATACGTTTCGTCCTTTTCACTTCCACGAAATTCAGATTTCTTTCCTAACGGAATTGTGCCTCTTATGCCAGGATGTCTGACAATTTTCTGTTCGCATTCAAGAGCTTGGGAATATTATGCAGAGACCGTTTATAAAGGAAATGAAAGTAACTTCATTGGCAAGAAATGCGGATCTTTGCTTTCTTATGAAATCGATGCATGTATTCGACAAGAAGTTCCAATGGGTTACGCATGTCCACCCACAGCAAAAGGCAATTTCTTTTTAAAAACATCTTCGAAATCTCCATTTGGACTTGGTCAGAAGAACAAATAAGTGAAGTTCAATAACTTTTATTAACACGAAAAGATAAATTTTCGCTTCCAAACACCCTAAGGACCGATAAATCACTTTCACAGATGACCAAACAAAACCAGATAATGTACATAAATACTTTTTATCAACAGCAACAAAATAAAAAAAAACTTTTATTTTATTCGTTTTACTCTTTTGTTTTGTAATCAAAGCTCAACAACTTTCACCACATCGAAACCTTTCCACAATATTCTTAATCATTGCAATGTTTGCTTTTGCCTTTTGCCCTTTGTCTATGTTATTGACATTGATGGAATGAGAAAAGGCAAAAAAAAGAGAAAAAAAATCGAAAGTTTCGATGGATTACAAACACATCGCCATTAAAAGCATTTCATCAAACAAAATCTGAGTTGGTTGATGCTTGCTTTGTTGGTTGTTACAATTACTTATAGAAACGTGGAAACACTCTCATGGTCGATTATTATCCTGGGTGTGATTAAACTTTGACATTAAAGTGATGAATTGTTTGCTTATCAGCTCAAGCAGCTTTTAGGATAGTGAAAGTTATTTGTAAACTAACCGATTGATATCTTCGATCATTACTAATATTTCTTTTTTCCTTTTAGTGTGTAATATTTAAAAGTTTTTATGATGCTTGGGGATTTATGTTTAGATTTTATCCTCAATCTTATAGCTTTCATTTCAATCATCACATCCTGAAATGTTTGATGAAATCAAATGAACCTTTTGGGAATTTGGACATAAAAGTATACACAAAAAGCTTTAGGGTTTTAATAAATTAATTAAATTTCATAATGATAATAAGCTTAACTTATGGATTCTTTGAAGAGCTTTCAAATTATCACAGAAAATAAGCTTAAAAGTTCCCAAATTAAAATTAAAGCTTTTTCTCTGACTTTTCTTATTTGAAAAGCTCGAAAACTTCTTTAAAACGATAATTTCAATTCTTCTGCTTCTTTTCATTCATGATTAGAAATTTATAATATTTTTAAATGCTTTTACTGTAAAGCTTTCAAAAGCATGGAAATAATTATTCATTAAAGATTTCCTTTAATCGTTTAAGATAAGCTTCAACGATGTTCCGATTAAATTAATTGCTGCAAGATAACACTTCAAACTTTCTATTTCTACATTTTATATTATAAAATACAAGAGAATGTTAAGATCTGCAAAGGCAGCAAATTGAATGCTCAATAATTTGATAAAGTTCGAGAATTTCTTTCTTCCTTGAGCCTTTCGCACGATTTATTTATGTTAACAAAATTTACCTTCAAAAAGGTGATTTCTCATCTTCTCTGACTTTCTAACTTTATTTTCTTCCTTACTCAACACCCAAACCTTCCTGATAACATGCCATTCAAGAAGTCAAGCGAAAGAGAAAAAACCCTTCTTCAGCTATTTTCGTAAAAAGGGAAATTAATTTTTAATTTGCGAAGTGATGGTTAGCTACTGAACAAGTCGCTCTCAAAGGAAATTTATGATATGATGGGTTGAAGGTATTTCGTGTTGAATACTCTTTTGGGAATTTTAATCTTCATTTCTGTCATTCGTAAAGAAATATTTCTTCATCTTCGTTTACTTAACAACACAATTGAGAGTTTTCTTTTTCATTTTGAGGCAAGGCAGTCATTGATGTAATTGTCAGTTGTGAACGATTTGTAGACGGAGCACAAGCACCTAATTTGGGGAAAACTTCGCACTAAAGACATCTTAAAGAAACCAATATTGCTTTGTGGGCAAGTGTTCTTAACACCAGATCATTAGTCTACGTTTTATGGGATATGTGCGTCAATCTAAACATGTTTCGTTGACAATAACCGCGGCACCTTCTTTCTCGTTTCGCCAGAATCATTTTGGACTCTTCAAAGAAGATGAACAAAAATTGATGTTTCATGAGGTTTCAGACCGTCGTCACAATAATAAAAACTTTTTTTTTTCGCATTATTACTGAAAAAGTTGGAGACAAATCGACGAGTAAGCGAGAAACATGTGATGAAGAAAAAGTTTTATATCACTCAAAGATATCCAATGTTAGGTATCTAGGAAAAAGTTCAAAGCTTTTGTTTTTATTTCAGCTGACAAACACCCAAACAGAAAGAATTTTATTTAGTCAGCGGAATTTTCCATCTCATTTGGGAAAATGTGAGAAAACCGAAATTATTAACACGCGCTCATGGGCTTAAGCATGATTAACTTACATTTTATAGTTTCGTTTGAGATGTAGACATGGCATCGATCGATCAGCATGAAAATTATTAAACGGATGTGATAGAAGTCGAGCTTATTGTTTTCGCACATGCCACAAAAGTTTCAGTAAATGGTTTATAAGATTCTAGTTAATAATAAAAGCGTTTGCACGATAGCATTAACAGGAAACATTTCTTCTCCTTTTATGCCTTATCAACTGTTTCGTTTTTATAGATTCGTAAAGAAATGTCGATCATCATAGCATTTGGTCAATTATGTTTCCTTCGTTACACTGTCAGAAAACTTCTTCCAATACTCGCATGACTGAACTCTTCACATATACGTACGTCTTTCAATAGACGATGACTTTGCATTTTCAAGCAAAAAAGATAAAGAAAAGTTTTCATGAATGAATGTTAAACATGTAAATGGAAGTTAAGGAGATTCGAGGCTCTTATCTTTCGACACTAAATGGATTTTACATCGGAAAACATCATTTCATCCTTCATCTTGTATTGGAGAATGATGATGACAGGTAATTTTCAGCCATATTACAAATCAATAATCGATCAGCATTCCATTTGTCCGTACTCGTCTCAAGATAGATTACCATGTAAAGTCTGAAGAAAGGACGTCTGTTTTGACACGAAAGTCTTTAAAATTTTAAAAAAAAATCTATTTAAAGAATATTAGTACATGAGAAGATATTTGGATTCCGAATTACAAATGTAATCAATAATTTAATTATTTATGGTAATTATTCAAAACGTTTCTTTTTATTGAAATTTCATTTCACTATCTAATGCAACAGGAATTTGTTCACAATGAATAAACAACATTGTAGGATTGTTTGTAAAATCAATAAGGAGTGAAACGGATTGCTGGACAATTTTCTTTTGTTGTCCCCATGAAACGAACTGGAAACAAAAGATAAACAATTTTTATTACACGAACCGGCTTGTAAAAGGTTTTTTGTGTTGAAGCATACTGCGGCGAGTGTCCTAATGATACTTTTGATAAACAAAAGAAATATTTTTTATGTTTACAACCAACTTTTCATATCTACCAAACAAATAACGCGCCAAAAACCATTAATCACGACTACGCGTTAGTTCGATTACTTATTATGAATTTAGTCCCAGAGGAAAACCAAAAACGCTTTCATTTTCGCTACCATTTGATTATCGATTGTTTCCCCTAAAAATTTGTCAATTTGGATACGTGGAAATGTCACTCAATGGACAAGTGTGCGAATGAAAGTAAAGACCACGATCAATAATGCGACAAAATCGTTGACCTTCTCGAAGTGACAGTTTTACCCTGAACAATCGAAGCGAGAAATTATTTCTTCTCTTCAAAGACTGATTCAACTAATGAATGTTCGCTCAAAGCATTTCCGACATCCTTCAATGAAGTCTCGAAACTTTTCTTTATTGAAACAAAGCGAATGAAAAAAATTCTTCTCATCAAATTTTCATGAGATTGAGGTTTCTGAGCGAAATTTTCCATTCCCATTAAGCACATTAATGTTTGATATAAAACAATTTTGCGGATAATTTAATTCAAAATTCGATCATTTTGTTCTGTAATTTCGAGGTTGTTTTACATCTACTCGTTATCGATGTTCGCAAGCATGTTGAATGAAATATTTTATGAGTTTAATTTCTTCGTTCAGAGAAATTCTGGGACTTAAGCACTTTCATTCTTTTCTCTTAAATGCATTCATGCTTTGATTAAACATCAAATAATCCCTTTGCTTACATTTCCCTTCCTTTAAATACTCATAAGACTGAAACCTTTTTGAGACTCAAAACTCGGTTAAAGTGAATACTCTCACACATACTTTGATGTTTCATAATATTTAATAAAAAAAAGGTTCCACTAAAGCTCTCATTCTCTCGGATAATCCGGTCAGATAAAGGATGAAGTTGCGGTATCAACTTTAAAAATAATCAACAAGTGAATGTCATGAGCTTACATTGTACCGAGATTAAGCAATTCAAATAACTCTCAATCATCATTTAGAATTCTCTTAAAATCAAAATGCAGTGATTAATGCCTTTTGGTCATGTTTCCCTATCTAAACTCTATTCAATTTTTTTAATTTAATTAATTTACATTTTGCTGAGTTGAGTTAAATTGAATTTGAATTAATTCAAATGTAAATCACATTTTTGTCACTAACGAAGTGACAAACGATTTTCGGTTCTGTCGAATTTTCATCCACATAATGGGATAAACAAATAACATTCATTAACTGTTTGGCATAAATTATGTGATAAAATATTTAAACATAAAGGTCAGGGAGCAATAATTGCGTTAATCAGCAAAAATTTCTTAATGAGCATTGACGCACGCAAAAAGATTTCTGTAATTGAATTTCATCAGCACTAATGCGTTAGTCTTTATTTTTAATTAAATGAATGTGATTGATTTTTGCTTTGTTTAGCATTCTTCGGACAATTTTATTCTGTCTCAAACATAGCGTGAAACTTTTAATAAGATGGAGTTTTAACGATAATCCAAAGCCTCTTTTAATTGAAGTTTTAGTACAATAATTGGTTCTTCTTTTTCCTTTCTTTTTTATTTCTAAGCCTAATTCTTTTCAAGGTTCATTTTATTTGCAAACATTTACAATTTACCGAACATTGAATATTTCAAACATGAAAACCATCATACGTAAAATTACTCTCGTAAAATGCAAGCATATCTGAATGGTTTCGAAAAAATTTCGGATCACATTTCTACCAACATAACAGGTTGAAACATTTCCTAAACGAACAGAATTAGAATTTCCGGTGTCTTGATTCGTGTTAGATAATCTTACACTTCGGAAAACATCTTTCATCATTTTACAGGCGTTAAAAAAAATAAAATCCATTAACAAATATACTTTTCATTGCATAAATTCTAACTCAAATAAGGATTTAAAGTTATATTGGAGCTCTTTATATGCAGTTTGAAGTCATGAATCAATTTAATAGCTTTGGGAAATNTTTAGTATTCTTTGGACAATTTTATTCTGTCTCAAACATAGCGTGAAACTTTTAATAAGATGGAGTTTTAACGATAATCCAAAGCCTCTTTTAATTAAAACATCTAATCTTAGAAATAAATTGAGTTTGGTTTTCTTTAGACATGAGATGTTCTTGAGCATCCGATCATGATATGGATTTGGATTTATGCCCTTTTGCATAAGGTTTATCCAAACGAAAGACCAAAGAAATTTTCCTACTCATTCAACAAAAAGATTAAAGTTTTAGTACAATAATTGGTTTTTCTTTTTCCTTTCTTTCATACTTGATGGCGTCAAGTTCAGTTACTTTAGATGGAATCATAAAAGATCAAAAGTTAAAACTTAAAACAAAAGAGCTTTTATCATAACTTTTGTCAGACAATGAATGGAATTTTCTACTTTTCAACATCAGAACTCTTTGTGAAAGAAAAAGAAAATTTATTGTCTGACAATATGCTGTCGCTTTTCAGTGCCATGTTTAGATAGAAGTTCTACGACAATTTCGTTTGGAAAAACATGCACGACGTTCCTAACGTAATAATTTGAAAATTACATTTTCACTTTTCATTTTATTATTTTTTTTGCTCAATAAGAGTTTGTTAAGAAGGAAAAATTGCAAATACTTTAACACATGGCTTGACTTGCCAAAAACATTTCGAGTCGCATTGTAAATTTCTTTCACCTTTTTAAGAGTTGCCTGAGAAAGAACTTTTAAAACATTTCTGTTGTCGAAAATACAATCAATTATATGTTAATGTACGCTTTTCATTGTTTATCAATAGACAACAATCTTACACCGTAGAGGATATTTGTGATTTGAGATGCTTTCTCTGAATTAATAAACAACATGCCAATAGCAACTGACAAAATCCAATAACAACCACTTTATAGAAAATTAAACATTCTCGCTTTCATTCATATTTCCTAAAGCTTCTTTTTATTTCAACACTCGGAAGTTGAATAAGGAATCGTGACAAAAAGAAATAAGAATGTTCATTGAAGAGGGTAGAGTGAGACATTTGAGACATTTATAGATCCATTTGAAGGTGAACGTGTATATACACGTCTATAATGTGTATGAAATGTCAAGAATCATTCATTTGCAAATAAATACATAAATAAAACGAGTTAAATACGAGGAAGGAAAATTGAAATCTTTTTTTCAGAGATAATCATATATTGGCTTTAGATATAATTATATCTACATGAATACGCATAGATATGTATGTACTTGGGATAATAAGATCTATTTCTGAGTTATCATCTTCCTCATCAACTTACCCGTCGCATGACTCGCAAAGCAAATGATGATGTCTTCATGATAATTTCTTTCTTCTGTGCTTTTTTTCGTTTATTTTCTTGTATATCAAGCTTTAAGCTCTGATGCCTTCTCTTTGATCAACACTTAATTAATTCTTAGAGAGTCTGTCGCAAATATGAAAATATAATAATCACTCGTTAAATATAATTATATATCACTTGGGTTTTGATGCTGTGATGCTGAGAACTCTTTGTGATTTGTTAATTGAGAAGCGAAGAAAACTTTGTTTTACAAACTCATTCATATAAAATTGTTTACAGAGTAAGGAAAGAGCTTGATCAACGCAATTTGACAACTCGTAAAGTCATGAGTCTCTTCAAAATGTTATGTCAAATTTTAATTAACTCTAAGATGTAAATTTTTCTTTGAATATTTTATTATTTTATCACTTAAAATAATATCTACACCAATAATTAAACATTAATTCTACCGCTTCTTTTGGCAACGATAAATAATAAAGTGAGACTCATGAATGACTAAACATCGGAGAGAGGAGCAATTTAATTTAGATTTCTGATAAAGGAATGAGAAATCAAATAAAATTGATGGAAACTCAGGAGCTTAGTAGATATATACTTGAAAGTAATTTAAACGCGTTTACAATTTGTGTTTTCACAGCAAATGCTATTGTTGCGGTGAAATAATTAAATTTGTTAAAAAAGGCAACGAGTGTGCTTTAGGGAAAAGTTAATTGAGAAGCAACAACGATGCTTGGAAACGTGAATATGACATAAAATAAAACTGAATGAAAACTCTGTTGAATTACTTTTCAATACTGTGTTGAACAAAATGTAATGCAACGAATCTGCACAGACGATTCTCAATTTTCATTCCACCCACACAAAACTGTAAGCAAAAAAGATAAAATAAAATCAAATGCTGTCGTAGGAGGAACGAGAGGAAATTCAACAGGTTTCCATATGGTTTGAGATTAATTTTATGATCTTTTTATTGGTTTTTATTATGGTCATCTCCTTAATAGCTTTAGCTTCATTAATGGTTATTGAAACGACATCGAAATAAATAATAGATCAAGGGTCGAGTGGAAATTACACACAAAGAGTCTTCAGCGTTCAGATGAAAATCAAAAATCTCAGCAATTAAATATCATGAAAAATTCTCCTTCACTTTTATATTTGAATCGAAAATTTTCTTTTCTGTTTCTTATCTTCACTACACAGTTTTCTTTTTAAATAAATTTCTTTTCAATCACTCATTTAAAATCACGTTGAAGGTTCCGTTCTCATCAACTGACAGAAATGGAATGTTTCAAAAAAGCTTTTCACAGCTTAATGTTACTGAACAAAAAAAACATTTGCGCAGTGAGTAGGAAAATTATTCTTTTCCTTATCAGTGCTTTCGATTTTCTCTGCTTCTCTCTCTCTCACTCTCAGAATTTTCCTCGCACAACACGCTCTCTCTCACGTTCATAAAAAAAGAAAGTTTCCAAGGTCTTGTTAAAAACTTCTTAATAGCGATTTCATCGCGATAAGTCATGTCGCATAAAATTTTGTTTAATTTGCGAACATTTCCGCCTTTGTATAGCGGGTAGCATGCAACAGAAAAGCTCTTGTTTAATTGTTTTAAATGCTTTATTCCAATGAACCGGCGATGCGCAATCTGAAGTTGACGCTCTCAGAAAATAAATAAAGTTCTCATTTATTCAACAATCCTAAAACAAACAGCTACCATCGAGAAGTTTTAAAGCGATAGCATCGTTTTGTGTACCAAGAACTTTAACTCGTAGGCGCAATGATATTTTTCTCACATAGCTGTGACTTTTTTCAATCTTTATTATAACACGCTGCGTCCGCGATTACCATTTTTGTTATGTAAAAGCGGCCCTTAAACTTCTGCACTGAGGATGTGTTTATTGTAAAGCGTGATCCCTTTTGTAAGCTTGGAAAATGTGATTACGAATAAATTTGCATGAATTAGGAGCGGATGTCGTGTCGATCCACTTGAGCTGTCTGTTGTCGAATGTGAATAGCAAAATTCTATCGAATAAAAAGTTTGCTCAATTTTATGCAAACAGTGGGTTTATGATCCACAAGAGCTTTGAAGCATCTTTCCACTTACAACATCACAATCAAGGGAAGCAAGAAGAGCTTTAAATGCATACACACGTTTGAGTAAATCTCAGAAATAATTCTCCAACTTTGTTGTTCATTTTTTCATAAAAACTCTGATATTCTTCACTTCATTTAATGCATGAGAATCTACACGAAATTGCTTCATTCGAATTTTTTTTCATCCATCTTCAAACAACTCTGGATGTAAAGCATTTGCTATGAAAATTTTACAATGTTGATAAAAAAGCAAACATCGAATGTAAGATGCTTTTCCCTTCAATTGCTCCATTAAGAACTTTTCTTTTACAAATTTTTGCATTTAGCTATTAGAAAAAGGTGAAAGCTTTGTCTAGCTTGAACATTGATTAGAACTTTTGATGTCTTAAAAATTTACATTTTGTAGAGAGTTTTAGAAATTTTCATCCCAAACTACGACGAACGTCATCAACGATAAAAATTCATTCCATTCCATTACATGAATCATATGAAGCTTTCATCACCATTGAATGCGTGCGTTTAATGGCTTTTATGACGTGGGAAGTTAAAGTTCATCTTTTATTTAGCAAAGAGAACAATGAAGCATCAATGCGTTAAGTGCTACATAAATCATCATTATTCTGGTTTTATCATTGGGTTTCATCTATTCAGTCACCACAAACTTAACATTATTTAAAATTTAAAGAAAAAATGAATTATGCAACGAATTGGTCTTTTCATCGTTCATCAAAAATTCAACAATTTGCGTGTTTTTCATAATATCTACTCTAAAAGCTTTGACTTTCCAATCACGTCCAAAAATAATAAATTTTAATGGAATTTCATTGGGAAAGTTTCTCTGCGTACAAATGAAAATAAATTTCAATGAAGGCATTCGGTAAAAGTTGCGCGAAAATAATGTTGTAAGTTGAAGTTATCAGAAATGTTCTGCTTCTTATTATAAATAAACATGAACAAGATTAACATCCGGTGCTCTGTTACTGTGATTGAGGGTGTTTGATGATGTTTTAGTGCGGAAACATTATGTTTTAACTAGAAATATTTGAATTCAAATAAACATGCAAATGACGGTAGAAATGAGAAAATCAAACATCTGCAAAGCATCAGCATCAACAACACGGCGGCATCATGTGCGATGTAAGTTTTTCTGTTGGTATTTTCTGTTCTTCTTTACTGCTGCCTACTTTTTTGTTGTATTTTCCGCTTGATTTCTCAATTGGGCGAAGAAGTTGGGAAAAAAGAAATTTGAATGTCAAATTGATGGCAAATTTTGGATCTCATTTCGATCCTTTATATAGGCAGTCACGGTGTGTGAGGGTTGAATAAGGAACGAAGGACATCGAGAGAAAATTGGTAGGCTCAAGTAAGCTTGACCTCGATACTTAAATATTTTTAGGGTATCCGATGATGTTATCGTTATTGGTTATAAAAAATATGTTCGATTGGTTTGAGCCATTGCATTGTTTGACTTATTTTCGTTTGTTAATTCCTCAACAAAAAACTTTACCATGAAAAAATCTTAAAGTAAATATTACAATGAAAATTTCAATCTCTCTTTAACTCTTTGCTTACATATTTAAAGCTTTACAATTCTGATTTCTCTCCCAGTCTATTGTTATTAAAGGGAAGGAAATATCAGCATTCGAGTCACGAATCGTCACATGTTCATTTCACTCTATTTATATCGGTCAATTTCATTGTGCATTCTTTTTTCTATTCTTCAACAATGAATTTTGTTCACAGTACTTGATTGCAATTTTAAAATGTCACGTTGCAGGTTAGTTTAAGTTCTTTTGATTAACTCCTTCATATCTAGTTTCATTTGCCATCATCTCTCTTCTCTGTTGTTTATTTCATTACAGAAATCTCATCTCATAGTATGAGTAGAAAAGTTCAACTAATTTTGTAAATACAGTGGAACTTCGACAAGCTGATGCCTCAATAAACAAATATCCTCGATAAGCTGATATTTTTTTGTCCCCCTTGAGATATCAGGTTATCGAAGTTCCACTGTAGTTCAAATATTTTTTGTTTATATCCTCAGTAACATAATTTCACAAACAAACACACAAATAGGTAGAAAATAATGTTTGGAATGTTTTGCTGATGTTATTTATAGCAAATCTTTGTATACTCTTGCTACGTTTGAAATTGTTTACCGTGCAAACTTGCTGCTTCATCTTATGAAAATCAAATTATTAATTTTCTCAAAATAATCTCGATAACGAACATTATTACAGAAAGTGCTAAACAAACGAAACAAATTGTAAAGCCAAAACTTAAGTGATCGAAATTTAACACAATTGGTTCGTCAGAGTTTATATTTTCTTTCAATGCAATTCTGTATTAAATTAATCCTGCTTCGAAAAGTTGTTTAAACTTTTTATTGAAAGGCTTGCACAAATTCTACCTTGATTAGAACTTCTAATGATTAAAGTGTGAAAATGAAAAGTTTCAGAAAGAATCTTTCTTGTTAATGTTATTTGAATAAGAATGCTCATAAATGAATACCATAAGACCATGAGAACTACTGACGTACATCTTGAACTTAAATTTCTCATGTGTGCTTGAATTATTTTTAAAACTTTGTGAGATTTCTGAGAATATTTTAAAATACAGTGCAAGCGCGATTAGCGAAATTGCCTTGAGCGTAAAAGCTCGATAAATTTCGACACACTCACATTTTCGAACAATTTTCGTTCGTTGAACGAATAAATTCGTTGAAAGCATGGCTCCGTAATGAGCACGAGAGTTTATATTAAAAGTACTCTCAGTGAAAGTAAATAAAAGAAAAAAACGCAGTTTTACATTCTCAACGCATTTATCGTAATAGTTTATCACTTTACTACAGATTAGAGACGCGTCAAAATAAAAATGCAGCAGTTGCATGCAAAAAAACAACTTTTAACAGCAAAAGAAAAACTTAAATTAACCAAACTTAAAATGACGGTAAAAGCCGTGCAAGTCTTGCAGAAAGATTTAATGTTTCTGGCCGTAGAAGAAAATGTACATTTTGACGATAAAGTTGTGGAAAATTACATGAAAGGTCTTGAACATGCATAAGAAGAAAGAAAGGAAAACATAAAACCAAATATTCTTCCAATTTTCCATCAATTAAAAGACGCATTAGAGCTTTAAAATTATTTTTTCAACATGATCATGCATGATATTAAAAAATTTTAGCAATAAAACTACTAAATTGTCTCTAATTTAATATTTGAACTTGTTTATTACTTTGTACTTATTAAGTTGATTTGCTAAGCTTTTTCATTCAAACTTTTCGAAAAAGTTCGTTTACAGAAAAAGCTGGTTAATTGTGACTCCCTTCGGTTTTCGCTAATCGCGCTTGCACTGTATAAAATTTCCAATTTAGAAACTTATTTTTTTATCCTTAAAAAATGTGATCACGTTAAAATAAACCCACTCACATTTCAATCCAACTTATCACGTTAAATAAATGTTTTTCGTGTTTTTCATTGATTTGCCTTAAATTCCGCTCAAACCTGTGTAATAATATCAACATATGTATGTCGTTATCCCTACATGTTTGCCAACACGTGAATTCTCACACATCAACCTTTAACTAACACAAGTCAAAAGATTATTTACAATTGATTATGAAACACTTAATAGAGAAGTGAAAATGTAACTAAACAAGGAAGGAAATAATCCTCAAATTTACATTTAAGATGTAAACAATAGAAAAACGTCAAAGAATTTCAATAAATTGAAGGAAAATTTTTAGTTTCAAAACTATTTTTATTTAACAAGAAAGAAGTTTCAATAAGTGTTATTGACATGTACATAACTAAAATTAAATTTTCCTAGACTGATATTTAACAAAGAATCATTTGATTGGTGGGATGTTGAGGAACAACGTTTTGACTACGTGACATTAAACATAGCAGATATGCTAAAAAAATTTGTTATGAATTTTTTTCATTGATTTCCATCAGGTTTAGTTTTCTTTCTCCATTCTTCATTTTAATGAAATTTCATTCTATATCAGTAAACAAAATTCACGTGTTTTGTCGCATGAACACGAACGAGTCGAAACATTCTTTACTTTTACAATTGAATCTCCTTCGTGTTTTTACACACAGCAAGCACGAACAAACCCACACACATTTTGACAATGTACCGGCGACAGAGATTCACCGATTTCAGTTCTATCACAGAGTTCAAAGCGTTAAGACGGAAAATAAAATTGCGCTAACAGAATTTAATTATTTTACAAAAAGGAAAACAAGTAGGAAAGTTGAAAAACATTTCATTGAATATTATTCAGAAAGAATGAATTGAAAGTACCTAATAAAGAAAAAAAAAGAAATAAACTGTGAAAAAAAAAGTTTAACTTTTTAAATTAAGTTTATAAAAGTGTTTAAGATTTTAATTAACAAAGTTAAAGTGTTCAAGTGAGGAAAACTTTCAATGCAGATAAATTCGGATAAAAATCTATTACAATTTTAAACAAATGTAAGTTGAATAACAGTTTGCGAGTCGCAATTTGCGACTTAAAAGCTTCTAAAAATTCAGGGAGGAATAAACGAAGCGAAAATATTTTTTGGATTACGTAAAGAAGATTTCAAAGTAAAAAATAAAAGAAAAATTATTTTGCATTTCATTCTTTCTGTGATAAA
Organism: Clunio marinus; assembly: GCA_900005825.1. NCBI lineage: Eukaryota > Metazoa > Arthropoda > Insecta > Diptera > Chironomidae > Clunio > Clunio marinus. The sequence goes on from CVRI01000056.1 coordinate 740,649, forward strand.
TGAAAATTTGTCATTATTTTTAATTGTAACAAGAAGTCTATGAATACTGAGTGTAAGACTTGGCATTACATATTGAAAGTATGATTTAAGTTATATTGACTTTGTCAGAGTTTAAACGATTAAGTTTGTTGCATAATTTTTAAGAATTAAGCTTTATGAATACAATTTGAATGAAAAGTTTATTTTTAAAATTTGAAAATTCATCAAAATGTTTCACTTTCGTATTGACATAACGAACATCAAATCCTTTATTAAAATCTAAATATAAAATTTTTCGTTATTAAACCGTCAAAATCAATCAAAGTTATATAAATTCAGTTCGTTGGTAAAAATAAATTTAAAATTGTACTACGAATTATTGCATGAATGTGAAAGGAAATTCTTTGAATTCAGTTAATTGAATTCGTTTAACTTTTATAATCAAGAGCTCAGATAAAAAAGTTCAGCTCAGACTTCGAAGCTCTTTCATATCGAGCTGGAACTCAAATTTTTAGACAATATTTTGATTGGAACTTCTAATTTAAAAGAGTGAACTGTGCTGATCAGATCCCTCTTAGATAATTTATAAATGAAATCTT
>CVRI01000057.1:10305-168420 GCA_900005825.1 Clunio marinus
CGACATGGCATGTCGTCAGGCATGACTTGACAACCCTATTTTGGAAGCAGACCTCTCATTAGTTTATTAAAAAATATTAATGTATTCGATTTTATTCTTTCAATCACTGATGGCATCTCCAATTCGTCTAACATAACTCTCGAACTTGTGTCATATTTTGCTTTCAAAATTATCCTCATGAATTTATTCTGCAGTTTCTGAATTTCTTTGATTCGATTATCATCCATTGTGAAGAGAATTGTTGAGCAATAATCGATGTGAGGCATCACCAAAGATTTTAAAAATATAATTTTGCTTTCTCTCGTCATTTTATTTTGAATTCGTCGAAGCAGACCTAATTTCTTTTTTATTTTTTTAGTGATGTAGTCATGGTGCTGTCTGAATGAAAGTTTTTCGTCCAAAATAACTCCAAGATATTTCACCTTTGCTGTTGTTTCAATTATTTCTTCATCTATTGATATGTGTTTGTCATCAACCTTTTTTCCTTTTCCGATCATCATGCACTGTGTCTTCTTCACATTTAATGCTAAGCGATTGAATCTCAGCCAATCTGATACTGCATCCAGTTCATTATTCATTAAATCAACTGCTTCTTCATTTGATGTCCTCGATATGGATAGCATTGTATCGTCAGCGTATAAACTCACTTTTGCTGCGTTCAGGTTCAATGGTAAGTCATTAATGTAGAGAATAAACAGCAGATTTGATAATTTCGATCCTTGGGGAAGACCAACATTTACTTCATGTTCAGATGAGAAAGTTCCATTAATATTTGTTGTTTGTTTTCGTTCGTTCAGGTAACTTCTAAACCATTTTAATGCGTTGTCATCGATGCCGTATTTCTTCATCTTTTCCAGCAAAATCTCACGATCAATCGTCTCGAATGCTCTCTTGAAATCAAGAAACACAGAAACGATTTCCTTGTTTTCTTCGTAATCTTCCATCCAATTCGCTAAGATATCATTCACTGCAGTTTCAGTTGAGTGTCTTGGGCGAAACCCAGATTGTTGTATGCTAAGAATGTTGTTATCTTCCAAGAACTCTCGTAGCTGGTCGTTAACAATTGTTTCAATTATTTTTTCAATAACCGGAAGGTTATTAATTGGGCGAAAGTCTTCTGGATTCTTTGCATTTACAACTTTTGGAATCGGTGTTATAACTGATGTCTTCAAGCATGCAGGAACTGTACTCGTTGTGATGGACTCATTTACTAAATAAAGAAGCTTGGTGGCGAATGATTCATCAGAAATAGCATCGCGTATAACTTTTCCATTAATATTGTCATAAAATGTTTTCTCTTTTAAAATCTCAATAATATTTCTCAGTTCTATTTCATCTATTTTTCTTAATGAAAATTTCACTTTCGATTCTTTTATTTTTTCATTATAATTATTTTTCTTCGATTTTGGGATATTTTCGACGATTTTCTCAACGCTTTCAATAAAAAACTTGTTCAAGGTTGCAGCTATTTCAGATGAATCACTCATGAGCGCACCGTTTAATTCGATTGAATTAATTTCACTTTTTTTCTCATTGTATAATGATTTTAATATTTTCCACAGTTTTCTATTATCACTGAAGTTGTTTTTAATTTTTTCTTGGATTACTTTGCACTTTTGAATTTTTATTTCTTCTTTATATTTTTTAATAATTTTCATGAGAGCAATTCTATCATTTTCGCTTCCAGAGAATTCGTGCTTCATTGTCAGGTATTGTTTTTCTTTTTTTAATTTTTTTATCGACTCATTGAACCATTCATTTTTACTTTTATAAATATTTTTTTTCACTACGATTTTGTTTATTGAACATTTAAAATCTTCCACAAAAGCACTAAATTTTTTATCATAACACTGACTATTACACTCATTCCAATCGATATTTTCTATAGCTTCATGTAAACTTGATCTTGAATAATTTTTCCAGCAGTTTTTAATAACTTTTTCTTGTATTTTCTTTTTTTTTTGTACACACTTTTTGTCGTTGAGATTTATTTGCAGCATAAAATGATCAGTTACAGCTTCGCTTCTGTTTACAGCATACTCTATATCGTTGCTGTTCGTCAAAATGTGATCGATTGTTGTCTTAGAGATTTGATGTTGTTCATGTTTACTTCTACGGACTTGGATTCTGGTGAATTCGTCGACAATTTGCTTTAAATTATGATCTTGAATCATTGATAAGTATCGTTTCACGTTCTTATTATTTTTGCTTACATCTATGTTCATATCACCAACAATTACATTTCTGGTGTCGTCATCAATAGTTTGTTCCAAGAACTCGTCAATAATTTCGAGGAAGTCACCGATTTTTTCTTTCGGGGATTTATAGATGACAGTATAAATTCCATTTATAAGGCTTTCACTTATCTTTACAGATAATATCCACGTTCGACTTTTCTGGAAATTTTTTAGTATGTTGAAACATAAATCATTTCGAACATACATAATTACTCCGCCAGTATGTGAGCTATCGGAGTCACAACTTATGAAATTATATCCGTTAATCTCTAATTCTGATGAATAAAAATCATTTACATGTGTTTCACTTAACATTAATAAGGCTGGATTCTTCTCTGAACAAAGTTGCTGAAAATGAGTGATGTTTGCATTTAAACTTTGCGCATTTGTGTATATGATATCGTATCTCTGTTGTTGCTATTCAATGTAGTCAATTGCCCGCTTACTCTTGTTCAATTTTCTTTGATAAACAGAACATTCAGTCGCCCATGCATTATGATTTACTGGCAAATTCAATTTGTACTTGTTGTTTACTTTCACACAATTAACACATCTGACGAGGGTTTCTCTACAATCCTTCTTTAAATGATTTTCACTACAGTTGGAACACGCGAGTTTTGATGTGCATTCGCTTGCGATGTGGTTAAATCCAAAACAATTGTAACATCTACGAACATAAATATTATCCACAACTTTACAACCTTTATATCGAACATATATTCTCTTATGCTTCATAACTTCCTTAAATGCTTCACCATTTGTCTGTATTACAATGTTAAATGTGTCCTTGATGAGTTCACCTTTAGATTTATTCTGCTCCCTTTTTATAACTTCAAATTGGAATTTGTCATCTTTTAAGTGTGAATTTTGATTAATTAATTTCTTAATAAATTTTTCATTGTCATCTTCAGGTTGGAAAACTTCCAATATTTTGAATCGTGGGAAACGTTTAGCAGGTTTTCGAATGTTATATTTATCACCTAATTTCACTGTTGCTTCCTTCATCAAATTGTCGCAATCATTTTCATTTTCTACACGGATAATTACACTATTTTTAGCTCCTTTGGATAATCCTCTTACTGAAAAATCAGATGGTTCAATGCACTTTAAAGATGCTTCAGTTTTATTCATTTCTTGGCTTTCGTCATTTGGGGAGATTATTATCACAGGTTCACGAAGGTTTGGTGCTTTAGTCTTCTTCGTCTTTCCACTCACTACCTTGGACCAACCGTCATTCATTTCTGCTATTTTTTTTTCGTCAGCTTTCACAATTTTTTCAACAGATTCGTCAACGTTATTTTGCATTTTTTTTTCCATAATTTCGAATTTTTCCACTAATAAATTGTGTCGTTCAATATTTTTCTTCTCATTGTAATTTAGATGTTGAAGTATTCTATTAAGGACATTCTTAATATTCGCATCGTCGTCAATACATTTATCACATTTAAATTGGAGGTTTGGAGATTTCCATTTATTCCAGCTGGTACATAAAATCTTTTGGATCTTCATGCAGTCGTAGTGAAACATTATTTTACAGTTTTCGCATTTTAAAGCTTCACTCTCTATTAATTCGCGTTCACATTTTAATCCACATAATCCTGTTGCTGCCATGATTCAATAACTTGATGTCGCTCAGATCACAAGTATTACTTAAATTATTTCGCATCAACCCCCCACAAGTCGATTTAAGCGAAATTGTCTGAAAAGATAAAAAAACGACACGATGGCCAGAACGAAATTCCTTGATCTTTTTTAAAAGTACTCACACGGCGATCGCCTTCGGCTGTTCCTCTGAACAACCTTATTGCAACGTGGGGATTCTTATCAATAGATGGCACCGTTGTTGAACAGAAGTATATGACTACTTTATTTTTCTCTATTGTCATGCGACAACAATAAGATGCTGCACAGCGATAATATTTCGTGAATTCTATCTTTTGTTTCACTTAATTTTGTCGAAAAACACTTTAATTATCTACTAATTTTAATTATTTTATTCGGTTCTTATGCACTAAGATATTAGCCAAAGATTTTTTAATTAATATGTAATTTATATGCTTTTATTCTACTAGATTTAATTATTTTTTTTCTTGTATTCTAATATTATTAAAAAATAATTTTCTGGTTTCTACAATACACCAGAGATGGGCAAATGTTCCGTTCAACTCGATTGACTGACTGACTGACATGTCAATGTCTGTCAGTCAGTCAGTCAGTCAGTCAGTCAAAATCGCGAACAAAAATATTCGTTTGTTGGGACACGTTCATATAAATGTTCCGCTCAAGTCTTTTGACTGACAGACTGACAAGTCAATGTCTGTCAGTCAGTCAGTCAAATCCCAACTCTGCAATACACGGATCTAAATAAAATATTTACATGAGTTGTTATTGAAGTTGTTTACTTTTTGGAAGACACTTCATTAACACTTTCTTATGTTGCTATTTGTGTTTGTGTCAATAACTCTCATATTTTTTTAATTATGTAGGAAGCTTATCATCTGAATATAAAAATTTAAATATTTGTTTTTCTAATTCACAGAATTTTAATTGAGGAATCAATTCGTTCTCTGGCAAATCAGGGAAAATGTAAAGTTCCAGTTTTACCGCATGATGCACCTGAGATGATGAAATTCATAAAAAATGAGCCTTTACTTGACTGTGGAACTGAAGAAGATTGGGTAGTCTGTTCAATATCATTGTGCGCGATTAAAAAACGAATAATTGAAGCCAAGGGCGGATTTATTTCTTGCGAGTTCACAGATATTATCAGAAAAGACGATTACCAATTCGAATATGGTTCAACAACACGCTCAACAAATCGTTATTTATTACAGAATTCTGATTTCGTCGAAGCTAAATGTAAAGCTAGTGATGGTAGTAAATGGTCTGGAATACTTATTGGCATAAGAAAAGATGTCGAAATTCTCAAACGAAGAAAGGAACTTAAGGGTGTCAATGTTTTAATGTTTGGCTTTGATTCGCTCAGTCGAAATGCTTTTATCAGAACGTTACCGAAATCCTACGAATATCTTACGAAAGTTTTAAATGCCGATGTTCTCAAAGGATACAATATTATTGGCGATGGGACACCACAAGCATTAATTCCATTGCTAACAGGTTTCACTGAACTTGAATTACCTGAAACACGCAAACGAAAATTTCTTTCCACTCATGTCAATGTTTATCCGATGATTTGGAATCAATATAGAGATGCAGGCTATGTAACTGCTTTTAATGAAGATAAACCGGATATTGGCACATTCAGTTATCGATTAAATGGTTTCGATAAACAACCTACAGACCATTATATGCGGACTTATTATCAAGCTGTTCAAAACAAGTTGAAATCTTATAAAAAACTTTGTATTGGAGAGAAGACGCGACACCAAATCATGTTAGACTACACCAAAGATTTTCTAGAGAAATATAACAACACGAATCCCAGTTTCATCTTTAGCTTCCACGCTGAATTATCTCATGACTCAATAAGTAAAAATGTTTTATATCTATTTAATAATATTCTACATAAATTAATTCAATTTTATTTATCTTCAGATTTGATAAGTGTTGCTGATGATGATGTTGAACATTGGTTGAAAGACATGAAATCATCAGGTATTCTTAACAACACAATTCTCATCATGATGTCAGATCATGGAAATAGATTTGCAGAAATACGAAACACATTGCAAGGGAAATTGGAGGAAAGACTGCCGTTTTTCTCTTTCGTGTTTCCTGAATGGTTCAAAAGAAAATACTCGTCGCAATATAGAAACTTTCAATCTAATGTTGATCGCTTAACAACGCCTTTTGATATTCATGAAACTCTTCAAGATATTTTGAATGTTCAACTTCGTGGAAACATTATAAGATCTAATCACAATCGAGCAATCTCATTATTTAATCGAATTCCTGAACATCGTTCATGTGCAGATGCTTTTATTGAGCCTCATTGGTGTTCATGTTTGTCATGGCAACCTTTAAATGACTCAACATCGGAAGAGGTTCTCAGAGCTGCAAAAGCAGTCGTCGACTCAATAAATAAATTCACATCAGACTATCGTGACGTCTGTCATGAACTTCAACTCGGAGAAATTAATTGGTCGGGGAAACTCATTCCACAGAAGAATCTCCTTAGATTTAAAACAAACAAAGATACTGACGGCTTTCTTGCCGATTTGTCAGCTGATACCAAAGTCACTAACGATATGTACCAAGTGAAGATTACAACATCACCAAGCAATGCTATTTATGAATCAAGTATTCTCTACGATTTTATTAAAAATGAATTTCGTGTAAAACTTTCTGATATATCGCGAGTTAACAAATATGGGGAACAAGCTCGCTGCATTTATAGCGAAAATCCCGAATTGAGAAAATTTTGCTTTTGTAAATAATCAAACGTTTTTTTATGTTTGATTTGTTAGGTATTCCTTTTTGAATTAAAAGATTTTCTTATACATTTTTGAAGTTTATTTTCTTCTCATCTTCAGAAGTGTTGAAGTCAATCAAATGATAACAAAAGATAATTAAAATTAAACTTTAGATAAAAAAAAATCTTTTTCTTTCTTTTTTTTAAGTCGCGATTTCAAATTATTTTTCAATTATTAAATTTCACGGGAAATGAAAATATATATGAGGCAATTCAATATTAATTCTTGATTGAGATTATAATTATTCAATTGTACTTATTCAACATCGTCATCTTCCTGTTCTTCATCCAAATCTTCACATTCAGAACCAGATTCTTTGATTTCTTCTTCGTCGCCTTCAGAGTCACCGTCTGATTCTTCGTCATTGTATACACCAATGTCTGGCACCAAGAAATACTGCAACGGATTCGGCCAAATGTCGTCTTTTATCAATTCAGCGAGATCGTCATTAACTGGATCGGAATTATCGCAGAACCAATCGAAAAATGATTTGTGCTCCATGTCTCGCTTTTTATTCGATTGTGGTTTTGACTGGAGTTCTTTTAACAGATCTTTTCCTTCCTTCCATTTGATTGCTGATGATGTGGATGTTTGATTAAAATCAGTTGCCGATTGGTTCTCAGCTGCAAGATGAAATTCCTTCGTCAATACGTCATTCTCAAAGTAAGGATTCTCTTTGAAATGGAATGAGATGCGATAACCAGTTTTAACATCATCAAAATCTTCCACATGCAATTTTGTCATGTAATGGAGGCAATCTTCTTCTTGATCTTGTAAGATGCTAAAATTCATATAAACAAAAGCAAGGATATCAGATTAAAATAACCTCTGAGTATTCAGGAAAATATTTACCTTGAAATTCTTGGATGGTTAATGAATGTAGTGACCCAAAACTTCTCAACCTAATAAATCAAACATTTCCTTTAGTAAATGATTCTAATAGTTCATTCAATTTCAGTTTTTACCTTTGATATTATACTAGATCGCTTTTCGAAGAATGGCTTTCGTAATTTGTTGTATTTCTGCTCAATCTTTAGAATCTCTTCACTTGCTTGTTCGTTAAGCGCATCGATTTCATTTTGACATGAATCAATCTCTTCAAGAAGTGATTCTTCTGTTTCAATTTTTTGCTTTTTAGCGATGGGTTCAGATGATGCCATTTTTTCAACGAAACTTTTATTGTTTTTAATGTCAAATGTACCGCTGTAAAGTTGTTATTTGATTAAATGGGTTGAATATCATCTACAACTTAAGTTCAAACAGATTGATTATAGTTTTTACCTTTACTTTCAGCGGAATATTAAAATGTTTTAATGTGCGTCTGATTACACCTGCAGACCAAAACAAAGCTTAAATTTTTCTAAACACCCTCTCAAATTTGAATCTTTCTAAACATCCTCATTCTCTAATTACTTTAACACCCCGTTTATGAGTGCATTCAGTCTAAGGGTCTTGAGATATTTTTCAGAAAAATCGAACGAAAAATAATTTGTAAAAAATGGCCTGTGCTAATAAATTGGGACTTTTGGTATGTATCATCACCATTGTGTGTATACTGGCATGATATTGAAAGTAAATAAAATATGGAACACTTACTTTTTAATGAGTTTGCTTGGTAAAGACATTTGCGGTGGTTATAATATTTTTTAACAAATGTTATGCAACTGAATTATTTTTTAATATTGAATGATGAGATATAAACGATGACAATTAACAGTTGGTGTTATATTAATTGGATTCTATCATTTTTAGACTCGTAACATCAGCTCAACGTCTGCTGTTCAACAAATGATTAAGCCACCTATTCAAGTTTTTGGCATCGAAGGCCGCTATGCAACAGCACTTTTCTCAGCTGCATCAAAACAAAAGTCTCTTGAAGCAGTAGAGAAGGATTTGGTGAAATTCCAAAGTTCCATGAAGCAAGATCCAAAGTTGCGTGACTTCATTATCAATCCAACAATTAAGAGAAGTTTGAAAGCAGATGCTTTGAATAAAGTTGCAGCTCAAGTCAAATTCAATCCTGCTACTGGCTTCTTATTGGAACAACTTGCTGAAAATGGACGTTTGATGAAGTTAGATGCTGTTATCAATGCTTTCAGGCTCATTATGGCTGCAAACCGAGGTGAAATTGTGTGTGAAGTCATCACTGCCAAGCCACTTGACGGTGCTCAACGTAAAGAGTTGGAAGCACAATTGAAAGTGAGTTAATTCTTTTAATCAAACTTCAAATATTCAAAACGTTAAATTTTCTTTTAGAAATTTATCAAACCAAACGAGATCATTCAACTCACAGCTAAAGTTGACCCATCAATCATCGGTGGCATGGTTGTTTCAATTGGTGACAAATATATTGACATGAGCGTCGCTAGTAAAGTCAAGAAATACACAGATTTGATTTCAGTTCCCGTTTAAATCATCTCTCAAACCCTTCGCTTAAAATTCCAATTAAAAGTGAAATTTCTTCGATTCAGAGACAGAATAAAAATTAAACAAAGCATTGAAATTTGCATCCTGTGAGATCATTGTAGTAAAATAAACGCAAAAAAGCTGGAAATAAAAATAATTGATTTAAAATTAAAAGAAAGTGAGTGAAGTTTCGTCATATTGTGCGCAGTTTTGTGAAGAACTTGAATCCTCGGATAGTGCGCATTTAAATTAATTGAAAACATTTCAGCAATAAAAATACAAAATTCTCAAATTCTTTCTTCCACAGAAAATTTGATAGTAAATTTTATTCATCCTAAATTTCATTTTTTCCACCGATTTGTGGAATTATTTATATATAAAAAACAATGATTAAATAATGCGCTCAAATCCGAAGTTGATCAGTTAACGTTTCTAGGTTTGCGTTGAATTGGGAGGCTTGGCTTTGTCTTCTCTTGGTGTCTTTCAATTTAAGATTCGTTTTTTTATTTAATCGAATGAACGGTACCACCTCGAATTTGTCCCCAGCCAATTAATCTGTTGATTAATAAATTAAATTAAGAAATAAATTAAATAAAATTTAAAACAAAATTTGACTTACCGCCAATGTTTCTCTACACGCCGACTCAATGCAATTTTTTCGCCAACTTCCGTGCAAACGGGACTCGTCAATGCAATCTTAGCTAAATCCACTTTTGTTGCAACAACTCGTCCACCAGTACTCAATGATCCAATATTTACCAATAACACTTCACCTCTTGATAGCTTTTGAACCTTTGCAGCTTTCTTGTCACCTTCGGTACGAACACCCAGCAAACGTTTCAACAAATAATATGAAATTTCTAGCTCGACAAAGATTTCTGGCAATGCTCCAACAGCACCAAGCACTTGACCCACTAAACGATCAGCACGACATAAAGTTGGCTCAATCTTCGTGCCGACACCAATGAGTCCACCAGGGACAGCGAATTGCAATTCATTCTGTTCAGCATAAAGTGAGACAATCTTTGAGAAGATTGGACGACAAGTAAGTTTTCCTTCGGAATCTTTGCTGACCAGTCCAGGACGAACTTCAATTTCTTGTCCAACTTTAAGAACACCACGCAAGATGGAGCCACCAGCGACTCCACCTTTCAGGTCATTCACCTCACATCCAGGCTTGTTGACATCGAATGAACGAATGACAATCAGACGAGGTGGATCTGTGAAATTTCTTGTTGGAATTGGAATCTTCTTGGTGATGTATTCGCACAAAACTTCAATGTTATATTTCAATTGAGCTGAAATTGGGATAATCGGAGCACCGTCGGCTACAGTTCCTTTAACGAATTTAACAATCTGTTCATGTTGTTCCTTTGCTTGACTTTCCTTCACCAAATCTATTTTATTTTGCAAAATTAGGATGTGCTTAAGCTTCATAATTTCGATGGCTGCCAAATGTTCGCTTGTCTGTGGTTGTGGGCATGACTCGTTGCCTATTTTAAAGATATTTTAATTAAACTTTCTTTCAAATGCACGTTCAATGTTTATCTTACCTGCAATCAAAAGCAATGCTGCGTCCATGACAGCAGCACCGTTCAACATCGTAGCCATAAGAATATCGTGTCCAGGACAATCAACAAAGCTGACATGACGAATCAATTGGAAACGACCAGTACATGATGGTCGGTAACATGGAAAATGATCATCCTTTCCAGATCCACCAGATGTATAGCAAACTGGACGTGGACATTTTGGATTGTCACATTTGTAAATTTTCGCATTGGCATATCCTGATGAGAAATGAAAAGAAATGAAAAAACTTATAAGTTAATTATTTCATGCTTATTTTTATTGCAAATTTCATTCAAATGATTAAAGATATAAAAGTAGTAAACAATTTCCAATTCGATTTATTGCGCCTTCTTAGAACAAATTTTATAACAACAAACTTAAGTCAAAAAAGAAAAGAAAATGAGAAAAATTGAATTTTAAAATAATCAAAACTTGTATCATTTAATAAGCGTATAATTTCTGTTAAAAGCGTATTTTGTTTTCCTTAAAAATTTATTTAAAATATTTATTGGAAAATAAATCCACGACATGATGAACTCTTGCACATGCAAATACTTTTTGTCTTATGACATTGTACGGTTGTGTTTCCAGATATTTCAATATTCTCATTGGCGTCTTCATGCTTCTCCATTTTTATGTCAACAATCAGTTCAGATCGACCATTATAATCAAACGTCAATTCTTCATTTGCTCTAATGAATCGTGATGTAAAGAAGCAAAGTCGATATAATGATGGCGGATTTTGCTTGTGCTTTGTTACAGGCCAAATCTGGCAATTTGGTTCACAGCTGTGATTGATGAGTCGAGATATGTTGCCACACGTGGATGCATCGATTGTGTAAGTGGCATTATCATCGTCATCATAATCCAAGTCAAAGAGATAAGTTTTTCCGATTTCATCATACTTCTCTTCTCGAGAATTCACTTCTTGTTGATCGATGATTTCTCCAGTATATTCCATCAAATAAGTGTTCTTTGGAATGCTCACGAGAGTCTTCAAACCCCATCCACATTGCTCCGTCTTAAAAATTTGCAATGGAAATTGACGAGGTTGTTGAGTGACGCGATTCAAACAATTTTCATCACAACTGCATTTCTCATTACATTCATAGATTATTTGATATTGAATGTCACGCAATCGCTTTCGTCCTCTTTCAAATTTGTAGCAAAACCTTGAATTTATCAACGATGGACAACATTTTGACTCACGTGAACATCCATTTTCACAACTGCATCCAATATTTGTCTCGGAAATTTCTTCGGAAAGGCCATTCGGTAAAATATTCTCACTGATATATTCAAAAGGTTGAATGGTAGAGAAATCAACATCATTTACAATTGAAACTGAGAACAATTTTCTTTCTTTTTCCATGATTTCTTCCTCCATCTTCATGTGCGTTTCACGTTGATTTTTGTTAAGTTCGTAAAAATGATTCAAGATGAAGTGTTCACGGAATTTTCCAATAAATCCAGGATAATACGACATTTCCTTTTTCACCAACAAGTAAATGACTTTTAAGTAATCAAACTGCAACGAATTAAATGTCTTCAATTTTGCATTGATGACCGGCTTTGGTTTCTTCCCATAATTTTCAATCTCTGCTTGAATCTCTTGAAATATGTCATTCATATCGTTCTCAATCTCTTTTTCCCTCCCTCGCATTTCAAACTTCATAAACACATCCAGTGCTTCACAATCTTTAACGTTCTTGTAAGGTTCCCAAGTATTTTGTCTTGGAGAGTAATTTTTCCATTTCACTTCAAACAAAATGTGTGACGAAATGTCAAATGAACGATTGGTTCTAACAACAACTCCACAAATTACTTCAACTTCGTACTCTTGATTAAAATTGACAATTTCAGGAATTTCTTTCTTGAACCTTTTTTTAGGTGGATTCAATTGCAACGATAATTTGACTGGTGCTTGCACTTTTCTTTTCGGTCGAGAACTTTCATTTAAACAGCTTTCTGAACTACTTGATGCATCAAAATCGCGCCCAATGTCAGCATTCCTCGAATATTCCAGTTTAAAAGTTGACAATTTTTGTTTCAAGATTGGATCATCCAAGTCTCCTCGTTTACATCCAAGAAATTCACGAATTGATGTAATTTTTGATTCACTGAGCTTTTGAGATCCTCCATTCAGTTCCTTCATTAATTTTTTGATATTTCGCTTGCGATCATAATCTTTTGTCAAACTATAAATTTGTTTCTCAGTCAATCTAGGCACTACGATGACTGGACGCAGATAATCCATTTCAATACCTTCAGATGTGTCATCTGTAAATTTTTGGACTCAAATAACAAACCTCGAACAAGACAAGGAAAATCCCATATTTCATCAACATAGTTTCTGCCTTCATAGTTTATTCTCTGGAAGAAACAAAAGGAACTTCTTCCAAAGAGCTTTTTTTCCCAGCTTCATTGAGGATGATAAACTATTGCAGTTACTATGGAATGAATCTCTTTCTGATGACAGGTTTTGATGACCTGAACAGCATGAGTTTCAAAAGAATTTGTTTTGTGTATGTGAATTGATCTTAAATCTATTGCAAGTTAAGTGTTTGAATGTGTACTGCTAGGACACCATACTTAGTAAGTAAATGTAAATAACTTTAAACCAATTAACCATCAAAACAATAATTGTTACTTACTCAAACAAGAAAACAGAAATTATGTTTCGAAATAATAAGGAAAATAAAGAGAATTCTGAATCTTAACTTACCGAGTTTGATCGTGATATTTCTTTCTAATTCATTTTTAAAGCGAACTGTATGAACGCTCGAAATTGCTTTCACCACTGTTGACTTTCCATGAGCGACATGACCGATTGTGCCGATATTAATTGTAGCTTGTCGTGATATCACTTCTGGTGATTGAGGAGTCAATTTATTAATATCCTACAAGAAAAAATTCAGGCGTTAATAGAGATTCACAGATTTATCCTTGCATCCATTTTTAACACTTTTTTTTATATTTTGGAGGTTATTAAATTTCTCAATAATCATAAATATTGCATGCGTGGACTAAACATTAATTCTAACAGAAACTAAAACTCTTTCTGTATAGTTGTTTTAAATTTTTAATTTACTTTCAGATTCTACTTGCAACAATGTAGAAAAATATGGTAGACTTATCAGTTTTGTAGGAAAATAAAGCCAAGCCATAAGAATTTTAAGAATACACATAATTTTCACTCACCAACGTTGCTAAGTCTTGTTTTTGTAGATGCGGTTGACCGCCTTGCTGTTGAGTTTCGGCGCTTGACATTTTGTTATAGTTCAACACTTTTATTTATCTACTGTCGTATCAAACTAACTTATGAAAAATGTTTCCGCTACGATAGAAGAATTTCAAATTGAGTGCGTTTATAAAAGTTCTTTCAGAAATTTTTTCTCGAATGCGTTTAGTACAACTTTAAAGAACAAAACACTGAACGCTCAGAAAAATGTAAACAAACACAAGCGATAAAACATTGATTTCAAAATTTTGTAAAAACTTACACTTGAACTTCAGTGGCTAACTGGTACTTGCAGTGGCTGGATCCAGAGGGGCGCAGAACATGATTACTCGTCAACGCATCAATGACACTTCAGTATACTTCGAGACGGCAAGGCGTAAACATTGGCGACGAAGAGAAAAATCTCGAAATATTGTGAAATAAATTGTTGAGAATGCTTTAGATAGTACAAAAGATTAAGAGCGAGAAAAATTACCATTTTGAAAAAAAATTTGAGAGATATATTGTCTCTTAAACTTCATACATCCATTAGTCACATGATAAATGCACAAAAAATTGCAAGAAATAACAAAATGTTACCGGAAGATATTGAATTGTATTGTCCATACCAAAATTATTACCCCAGATGCATGCAAGAACTAAAGATGTTAGATTTGAGTCAACGCATACGTTCCAAACATAACTGGCATAAAAAGGTATTAAAAAATGAAATAGTTTCGAAATGGAGGAAAGAAGCAGAAGAGCATGGATATGATGTCGACGCAATAGATTACGTCATTGAAGAAGTAAAGTATTATGCGACCTTGAAAGATGGTTCTATTGAACCAGGACCAGTTGATGGATCATGGCAAGCAGATAATCTTATTGACGATGCTTTCTCTTATGAATTCAAAAAACTTGTTTCTGAAACATTAGAAAATATTCCAGACGAAGAGATTGATTATCATCCCGGAAGCGACAATCAAGTAATTGATTTGGTTCATCCATCACTTTACTGTTATGTTGAAGATATGAGTTTATTGATCAACCGGAAAACAATTAATCCGACTGTGTTATCAAGTATCGAAAATCCAAAAATGAAAGACAGGAATTGGAAATATGTTCCCACGTACCGTCCAGAAGCCAAATACAGATGGATGCCAGCTGAAATCTCATTCAAAGATGATACAACAATTTCATTTGATTCTTATATCAATAATCTTCATCCTTTTACACACAACAAGCTTTATGATTTCATTGGTGAGATTTTAAGAAGATTTATTCCGATGTTCAATCGATCACTTACTGATGTTGCTAATCCTCGAGGGTTGAGAATTGACCTCAAAGGTTGGTCATGGTACCACCCTGAAGATACTTCTAATTCAGATTACAAAAGCTACAGAGAATATATAAAAAATCGACCAATTTTACCAGTACCTGTTCCTAAATTTGAAATTCCTATACCTCCTGAGAAATTTATTGATCTAAATGGTGAAAAATTACAAATTATTGTGAAATTATCCTACATAAAACTTACTCCAGAAAAACCGAAATATCCTGGTGGAACTTGGCATGTTGAAGGAATCGATGAAGAGAGAATTGTTGCGACAGGAATTTATTATTATGATGTTGACAACATTACAGAATCAAAACTTTCTTTTCGTATATCAGTTGGAGCACCAAATTATTCGCAAGATGATCATCGTGGAGTTGAAGTTATTTATGGATTCAAAAATAGGGAACCATTGAATCAAGTTATAGGACATTTGATAACTAAACAAGATCGTTGTATTGTTTTTCCAAATGTTTATCAACATGTCGTAACTCCTTTTGAGTTGATTGATGAAACTAAGCCAGGATATCGGAAAATTTTGGTATTCTTTCTCGTTGATCCTTATACAAAAATAGTATCAACACACAATGTTTTGCCGCAACAGCCTGGATGGGATGATGTAGATGCATGGGCCCCCAAGAACAAACGAAGGACATTTACTAGAAGACGAGCTGAAGAAAATAGGGAAAAGCTCATGTTTGAACGTAAATATAGACGTGACGAATACCAGGAATATTATTATGAAAGAGAATTTTCCTTGTGCGAGCATTGAATATTATAAATATTTATAAAATATTTATTCACAAAATCCTGTTAAAATAAATACTGTGCCTTTTTAATAAATCAGATCAATTTGTTAATTCTTTTTTTTTCGCTTTTTAAGTAGCTTTTAGAAGAAAAAAGTTCTTATTAGAAAATTTAACAGATTTTTTCGAGTGCGTTCAACAATGAGTGATCAGAAAAATGTAAACAAACCGTAACTAAGGAAATATAATTTTTGAACAAAAATCTTATTAGAATGAATTTATCTGACTATTCATCTGAAGTCGTTGGTTTTGATTCCACATGGGATCAAGATAAACAGGTACTTGTTAAAGATGCTGGGACAGAAGCAATGGAAAGTCGATTAGAAGTTTCGGATCAGTCTTTGAGTACAGTTGAATCAAAAGATGTTGGTGTAAGTTTTGAATGAATAACTTTTATTTATAAATAAATTCCAATGATTTTATTGATTTAGATTCAAGCAACTCCAACAATAATAAGTAATTCAAATGAGGAGACAGATAGAAAACTTGCGGCATGGTTGAAGAAAATTTTGCCGGCACTTGAAAAGGAATTGGAAGAAGGTCCAACACCAGTTTACAACAATAATTCCAACACTGATGTATCGCCTATAAAGATAGAAGAATATCAGGATATTGAGTTAAAAAAATATCTCAATCATGAAGGAAATCAAAGTGATAGTCTCATCAAAGGAACTGCAACTTGGCTTTCAGTTTCAACTTTAGATTCGCCAGTTCTTGCTTTATCGTATTCTGTCTATATTGATGATCAAATGAAGTCATTTGTTTTAATTTTTGAGCCTAAGAGAAGTAAAAGTGATGCAAAAATATATTGGCAAGAGCTTACATCAATTCCAGTTAAAGAACCGATAGAATTTCTTGTAACGAACCCTCAAAATCGTGATATGTTTGCGGGAGGTTCAACTTCTGGAGATTTGTATGTTTGGAACTATCAAAATATACCGAGTAAAGAAAGTGAATCAAGAGTTGCGGAATTGTTTTCTAAATCTTCGGAAGATACACTCGTAGCTTTAACTTTTATGAACGACAATAAAATTCTTTGTTGTCAAAATGATGGAAAAATTTTAATCTACAAAATTGTCAGCAAACAAAATACAACTGTGGATAAAATTATGAGGATTAAGCCAAGAAATACTCGAGATCCTCTCATAACTTGCATAGCCTCAGTTCCTGGAGCTGATGACGATTTTATTGTTGGACTTCTCAATGGAACTTTGTTGTATTGCTCATCGAATCAATTAATGCATCAAGAAGGAGAATTTAATCCAATAATTCGTGAATTGAATTCTCACAAATTTTCTATCTCATCACTCATTAGCAGTTCTCATAGTGGAAAATCTTACATAATTTCTTGTGATTTATCGGGTGAAATTTTCTTTCATGAAGTGGCTGAAACTTTCATGAAACCGAAATTGGTTGTAAAGTTGCCACTGCCAATGAAGAAGAAAATTTCTTGTCTGAATAACATGGAACATATATTTTGCCCTCTGGATAACGGAACATTGGAAGTCTTTAGAACAAGCAGTAACATTCGCGAAACTGTGATTGAAGGAAAACTTGATGGATGTGGAAATGTTGTTGAGTTATCAAGAAATGAGTAAGACAATTAAAATTCTTATTTTAATCAGTAATATCAAATATATTTTTACTTCTTTACAGATCATGGCTCGTTACTGGCATTTACAATGGAACTTTTAAAATTTACCATATTTTAAATGATGAATAAAAGAACTTAAGATAAACTATCAATGGCATTTAAATCTTCCTGCGAAAGCTCAAAATCATCATCTTCCCTTGTCTTTACTTTCTTGATTGGAGGTTCAAATAGTTTACTTTGTTTTGATGGTGTTTTATGAAGAACAATCAGTTTAGGAAGGATCGTTGACTTTGGATGAGAATACAAAGGCGATGTGGTTTCTTTAGAAATGTTTGATAGTCTCGAAGTTGTTGGAAACTTCTCTCAATTAAAATCATCATTTAACTAAAATCTTCTTCATAATATAATGGAGCCGAAGAACGTGGACAGTTCCTGATAGCTTCTTCGAAAGATGGAGCTGGAATGATGGGATTATTAAGTTAAGGTATAATGAAGATATAATTTTCAGTTCTTACGAGGATCCTCATAACGATTAGCTGCAGCAACTGAATTTTGATTATTTCTTTGTATCGTTGCTAATCTTGGAACAGATGGTTGAGAATGTCGGGTACGCAGTGGCTGAAATGTTCCAATTGCCAGAGGTATTGCACCAATAGTTAACGGAAATGTAATTTTGATGTCGCCAGATACGGATGGAGATATCACTTCAAAAGTTAAAAGGTAACTGATTTGAATAACGTCGCAATATTTTGAGTTTGAAAACTCTACACCTTCTGGAACTATCACTGATTCTATGAGTTCCACTGAAGATTTCGGTGGCACACCTTTAGAGCTTTCCTTTGATGTTAATAAAATTTCAATTTTTTTTGTTTTACGATCACTTGAATTAAAAATGATTTTAGATACGTAATGTTCTAATCAGAAACATAAATGTGTACCTTTTGTATTTGATGATCTTTTTGAGATAAAGAATGCAGCGTGTCATAAGATAATTACTTTGATTATCAATTTTTACTGTTAAAGTAATTTCTTCTCCTGGTATGTAACCACTCTGAGGCAAACTTAAATCTATCAGGAGTGGTTCTGATCCCACACAACTAAGTTCAAACCATTTGGTTTCTTCACGACTTAAACTTGGATCATTGTTTAGATTATCATTTCGAACAACTTTGAACGGCGACAGAAATTTTTCATTAATATCCGAAGGAACATCAAGAAATGCTTCAATATGATATTTTATGTAGCCAATGGGGCTTTCAAAACTTCCAGGAATCAGAGATGGAAGTTCACGACTAAACCCAAACCGATGAGTTCCCTTATCAACTTCTCTAGCTTCGGCGTTTGGACCACCAAACAAATAAGTTTTTGAATTCAAGTAAAAATTTTCTCCTTTAAAATGATCACGTCCTTCAGTCCAATGACATTTGGCTCTTCCAAGCAACACAAAGTAAAATCCTAAAATTATATTTCACAATATCATTTATTAGCGTTAAACAAAAACTGATTTTGCACATACATCAACGTAATACACACGACCTTGGGAATTTATTTTGAGATGATTCAACATAGAAGTTCTATGATTACCTAAATAAATTTTAAACTATTTAAACTATAACTCACCTCTGATCTTTATGGGTTGTTGAAGAAATAATTCAATTGTTCCTAGAATAGTGTCAAAACAGTCTCATCATTATGTTTATCTTTAAAATTATGATTAATTTACCTTTTAATCTATCACCAGGCTTATAAACGGCATTTACATTATTTTCTAGATTTATTTTACAATAAACCATCTTAAATTGATGTTTTTGATTAACTCAAATTAATGAACAAACAGTTTATTTAGATGTATGAA
The DNA here is from genome assembly GCA_900005825.1 of Clunio marinus. Taxonomy (NCBI): domain Eukaryota; kingdom Metazoa; phylum Arthropoda; class Insecta; order Diptera; family Chironomidae; genus Clunio; species Clunio marinus. The sequence goes on from CVRI01000057.1 coordinate 29,762, forward strand.
ATAAAAGTGGACTAAATTAATGTTTTAGAAGAAAACTTGATCCAATTGCCAAAATTTTAAGAACTTCTCAACGCATCCATACTTTAACATGCATTAGTGTGTGTGAATATTAATTCACGTGCCTTTTTACTGAGTATAGTTATGTTTAGTGTTGAGTCAAAAGCTCCGCTTAATGTTTAAAAAATAATAAAGGCTCATTTAAATTTTATTTTATTTAGGATACTCAATGCAACATTACTGGTATTTATAATGGAACTTTTAAAATTTTTCATATTATAAATGATGAATAAAAGAACTTAAGATAAACTATCAATGGCATTTAAATCTTCCTGCGAAAGCTCAAAATCATCATCTTCCCTTGTCTTTACTTTCTTGATTGGAGGTTCAAAAAGTTGACTTTGTTTTGATGGTGTTTTATGAAGATCAATCAGTTTAGGAAGGATCGTTGACTTTGGATGGGAATACAAAGGCGATTTGATTTCTTTAGAAATGTTCGATAGTTTCGAAGTTGTTGGAAACCTCTCTGAAAATAATTTATTAGTTGAATCATTGAAGCTCCTAGAATAATCTTCTAATTTAACATCTTCATGTTTCTTCTTATCTAGATTTTCGTTCTTCTCTTCCTTCCATTCATTTATTAGTTGGGACCATTTAGAAGGAAGTTTTGATGGGCTTGGTTTGGAACTTTCGTTCGACTGCTCCCATACAAAATCATCAACATTCTGATTAACTTCATGTAAAATAATCTCATCCTCATTTGCTTTTAAATAATAGTTATTTGACCTTATTTCATCGACTTTTTCGCGACATTCCTTTGCTAAAAATCAATTAAAATCATGACAAAACGAATTTTGTAAAACGAAATAATTTACAAAAATTACCATTAAATGTAGAGTAATATATGTTCTTGACAGACTGTTTTTGATGACAAATCTTGCATGTCCATTTTTTCGCCTTTTTAACTATGTCAACTTGAAATGTTTTACATTCCGAACATCTTAAAATTTGAAATTCCTGCATTTCTGTTTATTTATTAAATTTTGAATAAAACTGAAGGAGTATGTTTAGATGAAAATGAAAGATTTAGAAAGTAACGTCGTTTTGTTCTTCCCTTTTATGGTAATTAGAACAATTCTGCAGAAAACAAATGAACAATATTCTAATTCTATATTCTTCCATGACCATTTTTATCTACTTACTTGTGTATAAAAACTGTCAAATAAATAAAAAAAACAAAGGAGTGTGTTTAGAGTTCAAGCGAATAATTCAAATTTGAAAGTCCACACACAAGACATCGTATCACATCTTTTTTATTCATTTTCAGTTTCGCTCTTTGCTCCTCTCGAATTACTCGTGATCGTTCAAAGCTCTGTGAAGTGTATACAAGTTTGAAAAAATATATTTAAAGATATTTTGAGTAAGTATGATGATCTATTTACAAGAAACAATCATGATTTTCAAGTAAATATTTGCCGGTGTTGGAAAACAAAAGTTTATTAGACTTTCTAAGTGTTATCAGTGAATGATAAAATTGGAAGTTTGAAAGAAAAAAAAAAGTAGAAACCTATTTTTCTTTTGCACTGTGGATGTCACACACCTTTAACAAAAGAGCTATTATGTAACTTTAAAGTGTTGAAGAGTTGGCATGTTAAAAAATATATTTGCGAGATTTCCTATTACATTTGCGCAGCGAGAAAGAAAAGAAGAAGATCTACAAGAATTTACATCTCTCATCGTACGCGTTTTCTAAAAGCATGTGCGAAAATTTTATGGCCTTGAACTTGCATTAAGACTTGCTTTAGAAAAGATACAAATTTGCGTTTATCATCGTCCAAATATATGGAATATTATTTTGCATTTCAAATTAGAAGAACTTCTGGCAAACATATGACTAATATGCGATCACGTTTGCGTCGATGTTTCCAGAATAATTATAAAAAGTAGAACAAAAGATTTGATAGAAATTATTTATATTGTGGAACTAATCATCAATTGAGTCGATTCTTTTTAAAAACTCTGTAAAAATTTTCATCAATAGATTTTTCATGTCCTTGAATGCATACTTAATGTGAATTGGTAAAACTAAAAGGGGAAACATTTGGACGCTCCCATATAAAGTCACTATTGATTTTTTCCTCCTCCCATCCAAAGTTGATGGGAAAGCAGTAAATGCTGTTAAAGAATTCCGACGCCATTCAAGAATCATTTTTCTTTTGTTTGTGTTCTGTGTAAATATGTGGAGACTTGTCATGTAAAGTAACTGGAAATATCGTTTTTATAATGTCACTGATGATTTAGATATGTAAAATAAGAACGACAATTCTCGAAAAATCTACAGAAATTCATTTGATTATAATCCACACGTAGATAGTTTTATCCGTTAGTTCAACAGTTAATTGGGTGAGTCATCATTTGTTTTTTATTCAAAAGCTTTTAAGCTATTTAGCGATTATGTCTGCTGTTGCAAACATTTAGCAACTTTAATATAAAAGCTTAATTCGATCGCGAAAACTTCGTTAGACGTGAATTTACATTCGAGTGCAAAGCACACTCTCGCGATAAGTTTGTGAAAAATATTTTAAGAAACTTCATTTCTTCTGTTAAAGTTCATCAAGTGAGTTGCACACAACCCACAGACGTTTTATTCTTCTTATTCGTCGATCTCAAACTACACAGCAAACCCACCCAAAGACTGCTCAAGTGTTATTTGTGTGAGTGTTCCACTGGTTATGAATAAATAAAAAAATATTGATGACAAGATAATGTGCAGTGTTGCATTTCAAAAAGACGTTTTGTGAATGAAATGTGATTGTGTTTGATGAGATCACTCAACCATGACGTGATCAATTGATAATACTCAGAAAATAAGAGAAACTTGTTTGTGACACGTTTAAGGTTTAAAGGTTTAAAGATTTACATCAGCACTTGACTCATTTAGTATGATGACGAATTAAAGTGAAAATATGCAAATAAATTGTGTGACGGTTTAAGTTTTTATCTCATGAGGTCACAACTGCCACCATGAGTCATAACAATTCGTTTCAGTACCAGCATCCATATCATCGTGTAAACTGAGTTTCTAATTGCTTCATTTGTGTTTCACCTTGATTATGTGGTACAAGCTGATGTCAGTGATTTAATCAGAGACAAACGACCTTTTCCGATGAATAATGCAAGCATCGGTTTATGATCACGATTAACTTCTTACATTCCATTTGCCGCTAAATCAATTATTAATAATTCTTCATTGATTCATAATTTGCGGAGTTTTTACTCAGCATAGTTCAATGATTAAAACATAAATTAAATGCAATGAGTTGATCGTCACGAGACCAAAACATTCCCTTTGCGTGAGATCACTCGTTAATAATTTATAAATAAATAATCAACAACACATATTTTGAGTCAGTGAAGAGTGATGATGCTTCTTCATCAAGCAAACAAGAAATCTTTAGTGTTGTTGTTGCTTTTTCGTTATACTTAAGTTATAACGAATGTACACGCTTGATTTCTTCATAAAATATTTCCACGATCGTTAAAATCTTTATTTTAGGGATTTTTTTGGAAACTTTGATTATAAAATTATTCTTGTGTGAATCAATTTAAATCCATTAACTTCCATCCGCATTTCACACAAATGCAATTCAACTCAACTCTTTTCTCTCATCCACACAAATGCAGCATTTTCTAAATTAGAATCGTGTACAAAAGGGAAATTGATGATCTGACATACCAGCGTATAATTCAAACTTCAAGCAGCAAATATCGCTGCTTGTAATAAAAACACAGCCGGCCTTTCAAAATGACAAAAATTTCTCTTTTTCCAACACTAAAATAGATTTTTCTTTCGAAATCTCCCCAGAGATTTTCTTCTCAACATAAATTTTCTTATTTTCCGATCGTAAGACGATACTCTATTGATTTTTTTCTCCTTCATTTTCAGCTAAGTGCTTGTTAAGAAAAGTCCACGCAAGATGAGTTCAGCAGCTTACTATCCATTCCAAGTGAGTATATTTATTTACGCAAAAATGTTTTTTTGAAGCTATATTGATTGAAATATGAGATAAACGATGATGAGTGAAGACCGGATGTTAATTAAAATCTCACAACATTTCAACTATCTAAGATTGCTTTCCCTCGATCCCATGCCCCATTCCCACCCTGACAACAACTCGCTTTACTTGCATGACACATTCAAGGTCAATATTTTCTTTAGAGAATGAAATCCACACAAGTGAGAACTGAGAATGAAGTAAAAAAACAATGATGTAATATTTTGCCAATGTATTTTGCCAGTTTTATGGCTGAATACATTTTTTTCTTTCTTTTGTCGAAAAAGCGTAAACGAAGAGAATAAAATTGCGCAAATTCTCTGTTTTTTCATCTCGCATTGAATTTTGCTTGTGTTTGTATTGTGATCCTATTTTTTTATATTCTTGTTCTAATCTTCGTTTTTCGTCTTCGCGTAACAAGATTAAAGAACAAAAAATTGTATTACTGAATGAAACTTGAACATTTTTACATTTCATGACTTTATTCTGTTTCTGTAATAAAGAATGCGCAGAAATGATTAATAATGTAGTTAGACTTATTTAGAAGTCCTTGACAAGCCATAGAAAAGAATTTGGATGTGAAGCAAAACGTGAGAATAGTTTGAAGCAGTGCCGGAATAAATTCGGAATTGTTTCCGACTTTGACAAGTCATTGTATAATTCCTTGATGCTTCCACCAATCCCGGAAGAATTTTAAAAGATAATCATGAGGCATAAACCGTGGTACCTTTAATGATCGTAGTTAAGTTCTGCGCAATAACAAACACAACCATTTCTCGCATGTTTGAAAGTATTCCATCATCCGGCAACATAAGCTTTAGACACGACACATATCCTGACTTTTAACTTCCATCTATCTAATACTCACTGTGTGATGCTACATAAGAATATCGACATTAACTTTACACATTCAAAGCAAGCGAAAAGTTATGAAAAATTCTCGGAATACTATGAACGCTCTCGCTCTTTTTTTATATTGCGTTGCGCTGATTTTTTCTCTCATATATGCCGGCATCGACCATGAACATTACAAACGTTTTGTGTGCTTTTTCGGTGCCACAACCATAAACAAATTAAATACAACTCACTGCTATTGCTGATGTTGTTGTTTCTTTTCGGGAGAACTTCGTGTTTGTGTTTAAAGCTTCATTTCTGTTATTAAAAGTCTGCCGTCGAGTCGAGACGTGGTGTCATCGAGTTACGAGAGTAAAAGTCTATTGGCGATTACCTACCGATTTTATTCACTATTTTTGGAATTTGGGCGTGATTCTGAGTCATCCGTGTTAAATAAAATCCCGTCAAAGACAGAAAAATCCTTCAATAATGAGTAAAAGAACGGTAAAGAATTTAATAAAGTTATTTTAGGGTGTAAATAATTGAGTTGTTCAATGGGGTGTGGATAAAAAGAATTCTCTCATTTTTTTCTTCCTTTTTATTTTTTAATCATGGTGAGGTTATCGACGAAAGACTTCTTTCCATCAAATTTTATTCGTGACTTTTACTGTGGGTCGCTTTAGTAGTAACAAAAAAAAATATGAAAAGAAATAGGTCGGGGGGGAAATCGATTGGAAAGCGAAAACGTTAAACATGTGTCACGCAAATGTTTGACTGTTTAATGAATTCGAATTTCAATTTATTAACTAATGTTAAAATTATTTTGACTTCAGTGTCAGCCAACTGTTTTCCCAGCTGATCCATTTGATCCTAATGAAGACGCCGCTGTCTTACGTAAAGCCATGAAGGGCTTTGGAACTGGTAATTGGATATTTTTGTTTACTTTAATAAAATTTTCTATAATTAAATTTAATTACACAGATGAAAAAGCAATTATCGAAATCATCGCACGTCGTGGTATCGTTCAACGTTTGGAAATTGCATCAGCTTACAAGACCAACTTCGGAAAGGATTTGACATCCGATTTGAAATCGGAATTGGGTGGAAAGTTCGAAGATGTTATCATGGCTTTGATGACACCATTACCTCAATTCTACGCTAAGGAATTGCATAATGCAATGAGTGGATTGGGCACAGACGAAGAAGCACTTATCGAAATCTTGTGCACTTTGTCCAACTACGGAATTCGCACAATTGCTGAATTCTACGAACAACTTTACGGAAATAGCTTAGAAAGTGACTTGAAAGGTGACACTTCAGGCTTCTTCAAACGTTTGTTAGTGTCTTTGGTTCAAGGAAACCGCGAAGAAAACACCGGAATTGATCAAGGTGCTGCTGTTGCTGATGCCACTGCTTTGTTTGAAGCTGGTGAAGGTCAATGGGGAACTGACGAGTCAGTTTTCAATCGAGTTCTCGTCACCAAATCATACCAGCAATTGCGTCAAATCTTCTTGGAATACGAGGCCATGAGTGGTCACGACATTGAAAAAGCAATCAAGAGAGAATTCTCAGGAAATGTTGAAAAAGGCTTCTTGGCCATTGGTAAGATTTCATGACAGGGAAATGCATTGAATAGAAGGATTAATCAGTTTTTCTTTGTTGCTACGCAATAGCTAAGGTCGTAAAATCGAAGGTTGATTTCTTCGCAGAGAAACTTTATGATTCAATGGCTGGTTTAGGTATTTTATCATATTAACTAGTTTACGCTAATATTCATAGCAATGAAAACATTGTTCTAATCAAATTTTACGCATACAAAAATTATTTAGGAACCAACGACAAGACTCTTATTCGCATCATCGTGTCACGTTCGGAAATCGATTTGGGTGACATTAAAGAAGCTTTCGAGGCAAAGTATGGAAAGAGTTTGGAGTCTTGGGTCAAGGTAAATTTTTTATATTTTCTTTTCTCTCTAACATGAGAATGTTATTTTATCTCTTGTTGTTTGTCCATAAACACTGTGAACAAATGACTGTTCGTGGGCTTCTTTTAACATTGAAAGTAGAAAGAAAAAGCAATGAAAACTCATTTCGCACAAAAATTAACATACATTCTTGATTATATCATACTTGTTTGTAATCTTTTATTCATTTTTCTTCAAAACAAATGAAACACAAAAAAACTGTTCGGACTTCTCATGAGCTTCTGAATCATTTCCTTCTGGCACATGACGATGATACTTCATCAGCCTTGACTAAAGTCATAAAGCAGAAGCTTTTTGAAGATAAAATTAGACGCGCGTTAAAGTTTTGCTATTTTGTTTTTCTATTTGCCTTCTTCCAAATGATGTGTAATTATTTGATTGAAGGGATTTGTCTTACAATTACGTCGTTACCTTTAAATGTGTCAAATAGTTGAAAAGAATGAAACTCAAAAAGAATTCATAGTCCATGAAAGGAAATTTTATAGCTTAGCAACCATTATGACGTAACTCTTTGACGAATCTCTTTAACATTAAATTTTTAACACTCATAGTCGAATTGTTTAGATCAATTGAGAAACATGACGAACATATATTTCTTCTAGGGTGATACAAGCGGCGATTACAAGAAAGCACTGCTGGCAATTATCGGATAAAACTCTTGCTTTCTTCTAAGAAGTCTCTCGCACTTGCGAAACTCTAGTTCTTAAGGTTCATGCAAAAACACACACAAACAAATAGAAAATATTTTTTTTCGCGCACGCACATCCAGTACCATTCAAAAAAAAAAAATTTTTCTAAAAGAAGGTTGAAGTAAAAAAATTAATATTGAAGTTCATATTCAGCTTTAAGTGGTGCTCATTTATAAATAACGAAGTTTGCACACAATACTTAAGTAACATTCTAAAAAGAAGTCTTATTCGTAACACATATACACCATTGAGCGAAACCTCTTTTTGGTCATGCTTTTGATGTTAATGAATTCCGCTTTGCTACAAAATGTGAGAGTATCAATAAAGGTTTAAAAACGACAAATTTCATCATTTTATTTTCAAACGTTGAGATAGAAACATTTTACAGCAGTTTAGAAGATGTGGATCATCGTGTTGTGCTACTTTCTCTCGCAGCATTACAAGGGAGCAAGCGAGAAGGAAAATAATTGCTGTTTGCGTGATAAGAAGCGCATTGTTTCGAGCAGTTTTTCCGTTACATGTTTTGATTGAGTTTCAAATTATTCAAGTGCTGTCGTTTCACCATATTGCTAATTTTCTTTTCTCCACATGTTAAGAAAGCACGTAACAATGACTTTTTCTCGAAGCTTTTCTTGTCTAATTAACAGTAACAAAAATTAAACTTTATGAATTCAAAAACTCTTTTATAATGCATGTGCAAGTAGAACAATTTCTAAATCACAAATTCTCCACAAAAATAAATTTATGGTAGTAATTTTTTTTAGTTTAGATTGCATAATAAACTTCCTTGTTTGTATCTTTTTGATCCGCAGGAAGAACTCAAAATTGATATTGGATACTTGTTGTTCACACTTGTTGCATATTAAACCACATAATGCCTTCTTCCATTCTACTTCTTCCAAAACCATCAAAGCTGCTGCCTGCAAGTTTTTTGTTTTTCAAATGTTAATGGATTTCTACTTACACATACAGTGTAGTGTCATAAACAACTTTTAAAACAGATAGAAATAGTGTTTCTCAAAGAAAATCAAAGAATTTTCAATTTTTTGCACATTTTTTATGCTTTTTATTTGAGTTTTTGAATTCAAAAGTTAATTTTGCTTTAATTTTTCTTTTTATGTAAAAATTTATTTTCGTCAAAGTTTTTCTGAAATTTTTATCATTTTTATTTGGCACATAAATATCTTAAAAGAAAAATATTTCCTTAAGTTTAAGATTAAGAAACATTTAAAGTTAAAAGCCATATGAATATCTACAAGAAAACAACAAATCCTTTCTGTTTTTAGGATGACGCGGGTGGTGACTTGGGAGATTTGCTGGAAATGATTGTTGCATACTAAGCAACAAAAAAAAAGTATTTAATGGCAGTTTATTGCTTTACAAAAGCATTTAGGCATTAGAAATCTTTAAAAGTAATTAATTACATTTTTACCACATTCTCCATGTTTAACAAATTTTTTACCTATTTTGAAGTTAATTTACTTATTTATTATCATTTTTTTTAATGGAATCTCAAGATTGATATCGTTGTCAGTTCAAATAATAAATTTTTACATAAATGTTTTACTCGATTGATATTATATTTTTCGTAACAATTTTTGAAATGTGTTTATAAAGCACAATAAAAACTAAATTCAATTGATAAAGCAGGAAGAAGCGAAGAAAATTGTGTTATAAATTTCTTGATTTCTTTTATTTCAGGACGACTGCAAAGGGGATTATAAGAGAGCTTTGGTAACGGTCATTGGATAAATAATTAAAGCAAAAGAAGCACATCATTAAATTAAGTATTGAAATAATTCGAAATAAAAATGTCATTGAAATATGAATATTCACATACAAACAACTGAACTGAAAAGAACTCAAATAAATCAAATTTTCAACACTTTAAATGTTTAGCTTATTTAGGTAGTCAAAACAAGAATGATATTAATGGATAGAAACATACGCAATAGAATAATCAATGTCAAAAACTGAGGTTTAAATTTAGAATGCTTTTGAAAGCTTTAAAATCTTTAAAGCTCAAAAAGCTTCAAACAGAAACTGAAAATCAAGAACATTCGGTATGAATTTTCGAAATTTTTAATCTTGTCCATTGTATTTATTGATGTATACGAGAAATTGAATAAAATTCACTGTCGTAAACTTTTAAGCTTAAATTTCAAAGCTCTCCGATCGTTGATGTTGACATTCAGGAAAAACATTCAACTTGAAACATTGGATCAAAACATTCGATCAAAACATTGAAACTTTTGAGCAATAAAAAACATTAAAAACATTGATTATTTTTAAAATTCTAATTTTTAACAAATTTTAAGGAAGTCGTACACCAACTGAGCACCACAGATAGCTAATTTAGCTTTATTTTAAGCCAAACAAATGGAAATTTGCCTTGAAAACAGGGCTTGGAGCATTTCTTCAATGTTTTCACAAATATTTCAGCAACTGGGGGATACAAAGGGAAATTTGAAAAATACCATTTGGGGGATACCAAGGGGAGAAAAAACACCATATATAGTCGAATGAATATGTGCACCATCACGTTTAATATTGCCACCTTTCTCATCAATTACATCAATGCGAATGTTCAAAGAATTGATTTTTCTCATTTCCTTTAATCTTTATTATAACTCAGACAATAGAATTAACTTTGCACATCATATATAAACAAATTAATCACTGAAGAAAAGATTTTCAAACATTGCTACCAAAGGTGATGGTATGAATGTCATCAAGAAGCCAAAGATGTTCATAGAATCGGGGACATAAATATGTTTCTTATTTTTTGCAACTCCTATAAAGACATTACAAGCAAGGTCTTCGAGTAGAATGTTTGCAAAAATTCCTTCTTTTGGAACATTTTCACCATTATCAAATTTTGGGAAAACATGAACCAAGGACGTCTTTATATTGCAAGCATTCGGATCTTTCAAATCGTGATTCATTTTTTCAAATAAACCTTTAATAGCCGCTCTTGTAGCGAAGTCAAAAGTACGAATAAATACAAGATGACCTTTATTATTTGTCTTCATGATAGGGAAGATAGCATGATAAAACTGAAATGAATTTTGTTGAATGAAATAGAAACGTAGAAATTAACAAATTTACATTGAAATAAGATTGCACGACATCGCTTGTCATGCAATTTACTACTATATCAATGGCATCAAAGTCCTTAGTTACAGCATCGATTGTTTGAGTTATTGAATCCTTTCTGTTGCTATCACACTCGTAGAAATACGCTTTTGTATCCATTTTTTCTTCATTAATTAATTTAATGAAATGATCGCTATGTTCCCTCGATTTGTCGATACAAATGACGGTTCCACCCATTTTAACTGACATTATAGAAAATGCTCGACCAAGCATTGTATCTGATCCAATGATCTGAAATGATTAAACTTTTAGGTTGTGTGACATTCAAGCATGTGATTACTTCTACTTACTAAAACTTTCTCACCATTAAGCAGATGATCTCCAACAGTTGCAGAACGGTTAGTAAATAGCGATAAGAATTCATTAATGATGAGAAGAACAAAGCTAGAGACAATCATTGGTAAGCCATTCAAAATTTTCAAAACACTTGTGTTGAAGTTGATCACTCCATCAATCACTCCGATGAATGAAAATTTCTTTTGAACCTTGATTATGATTATAAAATAAAGTTTTGATACTTTTAATCATCATTACAACTTACAGTATTAGGAGTAGTCATCTTTGGAACTTTTTTTTAATTTATCACGTCGTGCTAAATACGAATTTCTTCTTTCTCTGACAAGAACACTATCTAAACTAATACGAAATCAGTCCTTTAATGAGTTTGACGATGAACAAAAGATTTGAATTCAAGAGAGTGAATGATTTTATATTTGAGAGAGAAATGATTGTGTGTGAATTTATTGCAATAATTGGAATCTAGAAATTATCCTGAAAAGATGAGTTTAGCAAAATTTCATTTATACAAAGTGTAAAAAGTAAAACATGAAATTCAAACACTTCTTTATTAGATTTTTGTTTGTTTTAAATATTTTTATCCCAGTACAAAGTTAAATTTGACATACAAATTTCATTCAAACTTATTATGAAAATAATTAAGTATACTTATGTAAGATATTATTGAAACTATCATTTCTATAAAAAGAATTATATCTACGTACTTATCTAGATAAATAAATGTTAAAAAGAAATAGGGAAACTAGTAAGGAACGATGGAACATTTTCAACAATAATTAGGATAAATTGTGGCAACTAGGGCACCTGACTTTTGACATCTTATTAGATAAACTAATTTTACTAAAACTTTTAAAGAGTAAGTAGATATTCAAAAGTTTTCTTCGACTAATAATCTATGATTACATTTTCATATTGCGGTACAAAACTATTTATCAAAATTGTAAAATTTACTGTATTAATTTAGATAATTATGTAGATTATAATTCGTAGCAGATACAATTTGTAACATTTGAAATCTTAAAACTATGGAGATATTATTTTGTTATTAGATAATCAATAAGATTTTAAATTTCATTTTCAAGACAACTGACACACACCCAACACATATTTTGTACTTTTTCAAAATTATTTTTATCCCTCCGAAAGCTTGTTTAATATCCTGAAAGTCACAAAATCATATAAAATTCCAAAATAATAATAAAACTCAAAATATTCACTAATAACATTTTTAATCTTTATTCACGTTATGATTACATTAATTAAATTGACAAAAACAAATAATTCATGAAAGGGAAATTATAAAGCACTTTTACTTTAACATTAAATTATTCGATTACCAATTAATAATACATATGATAACTAATATATTACTGATTTCTTTTATTTCTTTTCTTTTGATTTATGCAATAAAAGCATGTTCCTTAAACAATAAATGATTATGTTTCCTTCTTGATTCATTTCGCATATATTTTCAATTAAACTTACAGACAGACTCAATCATATAAATTAAATTAAACAAAGAAAGGTAAATTGAAAGAGAAATGAAGATTTAAATTTCACTAAATTAATGCTAATAAAGCAAATTGAGTAAATTATGAAGTAAAATTCGCAGATACAGAGTTAGCCGATTAATTATGCAAAATGTGTTGTGGTGGCGAGGGAGAGAGAAACTTTTAGATGCATTCTTTCTCCCTCTCATTTTCTTCATTCAATGTTGCGGTTTTAACCATTTTTTATACGTTAAACATAACTCAATGAATGTATGTAAAATGTTTCTGTGATTAAGTTTTACAGTTCTTAAAAAAACATTTTAATTTCATTTATTTAACACTAAACACTAACATAAAAGACCACACAGTCGTCCCTATACAAACGTGTCACTGCCGTTCGTCTGATTCTCGATGTCAGCACTCAAGACTTCTCCTTGCGCTTTCGGTTGAGTAGAAATTGTAATTCTAAAATGGGAAAAAACTGATCGTTGTTTCACGGTTGTTTAAAACTTTGTTTTTGGGTTAATAATTTTTGCAATCACATCAATTTTAATCGTTACGTGCATAATTCGTTTCATATTTTTGTTAGTTAATTTTGTATTGTGAATGAAGCCAATGAATTATTAAAGTGTTTGTTGGTGCTTAAGAAGAAATTTCTCCATAAGCTTACCTTGGCGTATTGTCCCTTTCATCAGAAGCTTTGCTAATGTTACTCTTACTTAGATAACTATTAGTAGTATTAAAGTTATTTGTATTGTGATTATTTGTTAGACTTAAGCCATTTGTAGAATCGTTTAACGAACTTTTTGGGGTGCGGTTAATAACGGTGGATTGTGATGCTGATGACGTCGGACGAAGACGCATGTCAAGTTCACTTTCGTCACTTGAAACGTCGCTGTCATCACTGAAAAGAAAATAAAAACATTTTCAATGTCATCTTTAAATAAATTTTCAGTTTAAAATACCTTTCAGTCGCTCCACTAAATTCTCCATCCATTGCTTGTTGAAGATCAGCAATTCTTTGCAATGCCAGACGTAAGTCGCTTCGTGCTGATACTGCTTCAGCTTCTGATGTTTCAAGTCTTTTCTCCAAATCTTTTCTCTTTGTGACACCTTCCTGTTCTCGATTTGAAATGACGTGAAATTCATCGCGCAGTTCTCGTAAACTTTTTTGTGTCTTTTTCAACGCTTCTTGTGCGTGAGCCTCTTTAGTTCTGAATTGTGCAATTTCATTTTGCGCTTTCTCGATCGAATCTTTCAAACGATTCTGTTGAACTTCAAGTCGTGCTCGTGTCATTTGTTCAAATTCCAAACGTGACTCAAGTTCCTTGGTTCTCAATTCAAGTCGTTTGTTATGAAGATTTGAGCTTGAATCTCCAATACTTTCAAAGTTCTCTAATCGTGATGTGAGCTCAGAAATTTGCTCCTTCAATGAATTCTTTTCAGATTCAAGTTCGGAAATCTTTATCTCATATTCAGTTATTGTTGATTGTTCAGCAGTAAGTTGTTTAACTGTTGCACTATACTTCTTCATCAATTCACTCATTTCTTCATCATTTTCATCGATTTGTGCTTGCAGTTCAGCTCGATCACGTTGAGCAGCTGTTGCCTTCTCATCTGCTTCATACTTTGCACGTTGAATCTCATCCAATGATGTTTGCAGATCTGATAATTCTGATTCAGCTGTTTGACGAGCTTTAATTGCAACAGTTCGTGCCGATTCAGCATCTTCAAGTTGATTTCTTAGTTGGCGAATTATTGCTTTACCAGTGCCATCTGCTTTTGATCTTTCGAGTTGTGTTTGGGCATCACGAAGTAATGCTTTACATTTTCTCAAATCTTTCTTTAATTTTTGTGTGGCTGCTTCCTCCGCAGCTCTTTCAGCACGATCTTGATCTTCAAGCATATTCAAACGTCTTTCAAGCTCATGTTTCTCGCGAACCAAAAGAGTTCTTTCTTCATGTTCCTGTTCAAGTTGACACTCGAGAGCTTTGACTTTCTTATAAGAAGATCCTCGAATCTCTTCAATCTCTTCGTCACGCTGTTGCGCTTCGCGACGAGCATCTTTACGCATCGTTTCCAAATTCATTTCGAGTCGAAGTTTTGCTTGTTCAAGAAGCTGGAAAGAAAATTAATTAAATGTTTATAATCTTTCAAAAAATAACATTAACTCACTTGAATTTGACCAGCTTGTTCATCTAATTCTTCTTCTTGTTCTTTGCAACGTTTCTCGAAATCTAACTTGGATCGTTTCAATTGCGCAATTTCTTCTTCAGTGCTTCCATCAAATGTCAACTCTTCCAATTCACGATTCAATGCGGAAACTTTCTCTTCCTTAAGTTCTAACTCAAGACGAGTGTCCTATGAAAAGGATAAATAAAGTGATTAGAAATTGATTGAAAATATACTGAAAAGAAATACAAACCGCTAAATTCTGTTCAAGTTGGAACTTTTCAGCAATTAGAACATCTTTTTCACGTGAAAGTCTGTCCTTTGCTTGTCGTTCTTGTCGTGCAGTGTCCTGAAAAGCAAATAAGTTAATAATACAACTCATCTTATTAAAATATAATTGCAAAAGTTACTTGAAGTGCCTGGCATTCTGAATCGAATTTTCTTTGTCGTTTTTCTAACAAATTATTTCGACTGTTCTGTTCTTCCAACAACATTCTCAAATCATTCATCTCATTAGTCATTTTTTGACTCTTTCGCTTCCATTGTGCCACGACTTGACGTTGCTCCTCAACTTCTTCATAAGCATCCGCTAATTTCTTTTCCAATTGTTTCTTAAGACCGACAAGTTGCTCCAAATCGTGTTCATGTTGAGTATGAAGTCGTTTCTTCGTGAATTCTAGTTCACGAGCAACACGTTCATATTTAAGACGATAGGCACTGCTTGAACCCTCGTCATCTCCATCTTCTTCTTCCAAAACACTTTAGGAAAAGCGAGAAATTAATTAATTTGATTTTGTTTCGAAATTATTTAAAGCTCACCCATTTAAATCTGATTTTGCGCAAATCAGTTCCATTTCTAATTTCTCAGATGACTCTTGAAGGTTGCGATATTTTTGTTGGTGATCGTCAAGTTCTTTTTCCAATCTTAATCGTTCACTCTGCTCCGCTTCTAAACGTTCACTTGCAAGATTTGATGTAGAATGTTCCTCAGCTAATTCCACTGTCATCTCTGATAACTGCGGTTAGGAAAATATAATAAAAAAATATATTTAAATAAGAAAAGATGAAAAATGATATCTTGAAAGTGTAATTTCTATGTATTTGCACAGTGTATGATCACCATGAGAAGTTATCAATTTGCAACTGGTTAATTAACACAATTCTGTGAAAAACTTCACATTAAAACGATCAACAGCCAAATGATTTAATTAACTACTTTTAATTTCTCACAAATGTTTCATTAAAATGACGCAAAATGATTTTATAATGAATGAGGGAGTAAATCTTTGATAGTTTACTTTGCTTTTAGCTTTTATTGATGTTTATCACGAACGTTAAAAAATGATAAGAGAAATTTAAACTTGTGGAGAGTAAACAAGAAAAAAAGAGAAGAGAGTCAGAAAGTTTTGGAGAGATTAAAGTTTCAATTTGTAAGCTGCTTAAGGGGCAATTCATGTAAATTTCAAACAATTCAAAATAATAATAAAACTCTATTTAGAATTATTTCTTCGAGATCTTTTACTGTTTCTCCAGGCTTAAAATGAATAACCCCTCCAATTCCAAACGTCATTCTTTCTCTCAGCTTTCAGAGTTTAATAAGATCTTAGAAAGATCTCTAAACATTCGAGAATGTCGACATAATTAAAAGATTTCTATCGAATTACCTAAATACATAAATACTAATATATCACAATAGCCAACAAGGCAGCAAATTTTCGGATATTGAAATTAATTCATGAATGCAAAATTTAATGACAATGACACTGATCCATTTAAAGCAAACCATCCATGATTAATATTCATTTACATGGTCATAGAAATTCAATTAATTTTTGCTTTAATCTTTTTGGCATCGGTGAAATCGAAAGAATTTATAAGATTATTATTGGTGAAACTTTTCTCTCAGCTCGTTTTCAAAGAAAATATTTGAAAAAATATCTTTTGAATGTTTCAAGGCATTTAAGGAGTTATGAAACGTTTTATTAATAATAATAAGTATGCATAATTGCGAGTTTCTTTTTGTCTATAAGTGGTAAAGCTGAATGAAATTAGATTAAAACTTTTTATTCATTTCTAACCAAATAAGTATTTATGAGAAGTTTAAGCAATACTATTAATAAAATAATAATTAAAAAATTCCATTTAGGGATTGAAAGAAAATATTTTAATACTTATGGAATGAAGCTTCCGAATGCAAATTAAGTAGGTAAATATTAAATATTTTCATTGCATTATCATCATCAACATTGCTTTGTTTGGACGGATTATATTTTGTTTCATCCGCATGGGATTAAATTATTTTACAAGGTTTTTCTCGTAGTCTGCTGTAAACATCGTCAGAAAGATCATCAACTCTGCTATTCATAGCATGAGATTGCGAATAAATTTTCATCTCAAACATGATCTATTTACGAAACGCAGCAGAATAAGATCGACGAGAATTTATGTCTTAATCGAAATACTAAAATGAGGGAATTGTTGCAACAGATGCGTTTGTTGCCCATCCGTCAACGAAGCGTGACAATAAATCAAAAAACATTTTAATCTAGTGGATAATCAAAAGTGGCAAGGCTTGCATAATGAATGAGTTAAAAGCTGTTACATCAATTTTTTAAGTAATCCCCCCACTCGTCATTGGACATGATCCAATTTCAATAGCATTTGAAACCAGAGAATTGTTTCGCAAATAAAAACTCCGACGATCAATAAGTATTGCAAATGACTTAATTGAAATTTTATAGTCAGAGTTCGGTTTCAGTAAAATTTCACGAGCTTAACGAAAGTAGAACTTTATAATAAAATTTAATTTCTTTTATATTATCAGATGGAAGTCGATCCCCTAAGAGTATTTAATTAAAAACATTTAATAAGCTTCTTCTACTTTCTATATCTAAAGCAATCGTCGAGACACTTATATTAACTTTATGAGACATGAAATGAACATCGTTTAATCTGATTTTATAGTCAATATTTCTCCTCAAAACATAAAATGTTAAGTAAAGATTTTAAAGCCGAAGAAACTGAAACATAAGAAATTTCAATTGCTCGGAAATGTTTCTGGCACTTGAACAACATTGCACAATAAAGCGATAGGGTTTATTAAGAATCTCTGCCTTGTGATTCATTTGTGTTTTCGGCTATTTGTTTTCTCAAACCGACAGATCGTCAAACAAATAAAAATGAAAACCGACTTGTCAGTGTTAAAAATAGTTTTCGAGAAAACATGATTTTCAGTTGTCGTTCAAAAAAACTTTTCTTTTTTTTCTCTAATTAAGAAATACAGTGAAAAGCCTTGATTGGGGTTAAATGGCAAGCTTAATTAACAAAACGTCAACCACTTATTTTAGTCGTTCACCAACTGTAACTTTAATATATTTTAAAACACTCCTTGTGCATAAATCAGTTTTTCGACAGTCGTTCAAACCTAATTCTCGTTTTATTTATAAATCTTTCCGGATTTTAATGAAAATAAATAATTCAGCGAAACTTTTCTGCGCACAAGAATGACCTAAACAAATGAATTTTTGACACTTCAAAAGGAGAATTTTAATTAGAAAATTTTCCATAACGGTGCGAAAGTAATTCTTTTCATGGTTTTGTTGTGTAATCGCGCAAAATAAAATTTTCATGGAACATGAAATCATTAGAGGTGCACGTAAGAAACTTTTTTTTTTCTCTTTTGATTACAGATGAAATAGAAGAGAAAAATCTGTGTTTATAATGTTACGAGATATTGTTGAAATGTTTTCAATATCAACATCAACATATGCTTCAATTCTATCTTTAAATTTTACCTCTTCATCACAAACAGTGCGATCATCGTCATCAATTAAATCGCTAGGAATTTCGTTGATATCACGTGACACTGACCGTCTAAATGAAGGTTGACTTTTAGTTAATTGGAATCCCCTGACAAGAATATTTGTGGCACTTTTTGATCGTCCAACATTACGATCCAATGAATTCTGTTCGCGTTGTCGTTCAATGTAGCTTACAATGTCATCTTTCTTTTTCCCCATTGCCGACCATTCTTCCATGACATGATCTGTTCGTCTCAGGAAATTCGAGATCTGATCGCTTAAATAATTTGACGCAGTTGATTTTTCCGAGTGAGCTGGCGAAGCACGCATTGATTGGCGTAATGGCTGCTTCATACCAAGCACAAACGACAAATTAGCGTCGTACACCACCGGCGATTGTTCCATTTTATAAAATTCGTGAATATCTAAATTATGATCGATGTAAGATTGAGGAAATTGTCGTCTAGGCGTATTTCTCGACCTGGAACTGTCGGATGAACGCCAAGAGTCATAGTTGCTAAGTGATGAGCCGCTACGATGTGTTGATTGAGAATAAGCAGGCGAAGGCGATCGAGACACGTAGGAAGACTCATGTGACATGCTTCGACGATCATTAAGATCTTCTGAAGTATTCGAGCGAATAATCGGAATCTTTAGTCTTCCGCTCTGAATATATCGCGATGATCTCGAAGCTGGAGGAAGTTTAGAAACTGCAACTTCATCTGTTGGTTTCGACCGACCTCCAGAAGGTGTAATTGGTCGGATGATGGGTCGTGGTGGGCGTCGTTTAGCTGGTGGAAGTCCATTCATTTGAATGGATGGAACTGGGTGAAGTCCATTCATCATTGAAATTGAAGGCGGGAGCGGCATAAATTCGTGTTTGATTTTTCAATTAATCAAGAAATATTTTCATTTTTTAAATTACGCAACTTTTCCTCGACTTTGTTTTGTTTAACTCTGCAATAATATCACAACAAGATCGAAAAGAATTTTCTTAATACGTGAGGAATTTTCCTTTTTATTTTATTATCACTGTCGCGATAAAAAAAATCATGAAAATTTAAAATGATCACATCCAATGATAATATTTAATATTTTATTCTTTCATATCCCACAGCATCGTTGTGACTAATCGCGAACTTATTTTCAAACTGATTTAGTTGCTTGCCTGCGGATTTTCTCGTCGTGACTGTGTGTGAAATTTTCTTTCTTTATTTTCCCGAAGTAATTGTTTCTATTTTATCCGATGGCTTTTTCTTGTTAAACATTCTTTACGAGATGTGACACGAAGAAGAGTTTTTCACGATGCAATGAGTGAATTTTAAATGTCCGCTAATTATTCGACCGATCAATCAATCTCAGGATAAAAGTTTTCATCACTTCACGTCTCTCACAGTTCCACCCAACATCCAACTACCACGACAACAACGGAGAGACTGACGACGATCAGAAAATTCTCCAACATTCGGAAAAGCTTGGGAAGAACGAAATTTTATCATAATTTCCATCCACCAAAGCAACAAGTTGAATACGAAGCTCTCGAGATGAAGATTTAATTTTAGCATACTGTGCTATTCCGATTTCAACGACTGCTCATTCGTGTTGGTGAAAGTCCACACGACTATCATTATTTTCACAACGAAGCGATGTCTGTAATCCTCGAAAGTAATATTTACATTTTTCTTTTCACTTCTGTTAAGAATGAGTTTGTCTCAAAACAATTGAAGCATCGTCGTCGACGCCTGAATGGCAGAGTTTTGTTTCTTGGCTGGTTCAACGATGTTTCAAATACTTTTATTCATTGGGATTGTTTTGTTATTTATTTAGCGTTTTTTTTTTTGAAAATGCAAGGTCAAGAAATCTTTGCCCTTTCCCAATATTTATTTGAGGTTCTGAGAAGTCAAGAACATCATGCTGTGCATAATTAATCTGCATTCGAAAATGAATTTACTGCCAAATATTTTTCATCATTCGATCTTCTCACAACTCGAAAACTTTATCTTGCAATGTGTTTCACATAAATATCAACATCATCGCAAAAAAAATAAAAATAAATAACTTCATCGATCGAAAGAAATTGAATTGAAAAAGATCAACAAGAAAAATGTTCACCACAAAAGTGAAAGTCTGACATATGCGAGTAACTTTATCAAGACATGTTCAGTTACTTATTTTGACCTGACAACCATTTGTAAGATGAATTTTATGTTGCAATCGGTTGTCTGATGGAACATGGCCGTGAGGTCATCGAGATTAATAGCAATTCAAAAATATCTTCCTTGCTTCATTTAACCAGAGACTTTTCAAAATTAACTGATCGTTTCATCAGCTGATTAAAATTCTGCTCGCATAATAAAAATAAGCCAATTCATCATTGCGCAACATTCAGAGAATTAAGAATGAAACTTTTTAAGCATTTAAACGCCACTTTAATTAATTATCTGTGTCCATGTCACTTTTCTAGCTCATTGTCATTCAAAATATTGTATTTAAGACGATCAACAAAATACTTTACATGTTTTGTAAGGAATCAGCCAAAAAGCATTAAATTAATAGCCAGTTTTAAATCAAAGTCGATGAAAAATGAAATATTTTGGTTAAATATTCAGTGAAGGAAGAAGAAGACGCCATCAACGGAAACTTCTCTCTACAATAACTTTTCAGCTTGAGTACTTTTCTTGGACATTGTCCAATGCGCAGTCTTTTGTGTAGATATGTAACAGTTTTCCGAACATAAATAAAAAAGTTTGTGAGCGTTGGAAGCTTGTTTTCTACCGCCGACGTACACAATTTTTGAATTGTGGCATGACATAAAATCTCTCCGATGATTTGTAAGCATTTCCGGAATTTGTTAAAAAAATTAGAAACAAAATTTTCCTTCAAGAAATTTTCATATTTCAATCAACGTCTGAAAGTCTTTCAATAATAATGTCAATAAATTTTGCTACTTTATTGTAGGCGGATTTATTACCTGTTTATATATTTTTGAACATCTTACAAAACAGTTAAAAGCGTGTAATTTTATTTAACGACTTCACTCATTGCTGTAGGTCAGTGAGATGTAAAAGAAACAAAGTCGATGATTTTTAATGACTTCAACTTTCAATTGTATTTTTAATTAACAATTGTTAATTAAAGAAATTGATTGTGGTTGCCAGCATTAAATTCTTTTATAAATTTGAAGACACTCAAATTCTTATCACTCTCTTTAAAGTTTCTTTCTATTCTCATGTTTTTAAAGCTTTTTTTTCATTATGAAGAAATTCAAAGTTGTAAATAAATTATCATGCTTCACATACATAGAACTCTCTTTAGTCGCATTGCGATAGTTCAAGTGAATAAGTCTGATCAACTTTATTGTAGAATTTAAAATTAAAACACGTTTGAACTTTGCTAAAATTATTTAATGAGATCGACGATATCAGAACAAAAATTAAACCTGAGAGTGAAATCAACTCCAAAATTAAATTCTTCACACCGAAATTAATTTTCAATTAAAATGCAAACAATTAAATTAATATTTGTTTTAATTTTTACGGTTCATAACTTTGGAGAATTTACAGAAAGTTCGAGTGAGTCGAAAGTAATTTAATTGCTCTACTTTCACAATCAACTATCAAGTTGCTTGTTAGAAGTTCAAGTGAATCGCTGATAACGTTCATTCGTTGATCTAATTTATATTTACTTGCAGCTATAAGCAATAACATAGCGAAACGACTTTCTTTACCCTTCAATCAAGTGAGAAGCAAACGGAAATGATTTTTGTTTTCGCTATTTTTATCACAGAAACTTTTGCAGCCAAACAAAAATTATCAAAAATGCGTGACACCATCCGGTAGAAACGGTCATTGCAAGCATGTTCGCCATTGTTTGACGATCGATATGAAAAGCAATTTTTGGAAATTTTTCGATTACTTTTGTGTGATTGAATCAAGTGCTATCGGAATTTGTTGTGCGGATGAAATCGGTGAAAGGATTGGTCTTCTTACTGCATCATTTCCTTCATCTGGAGATGATTTCACTGAACGGGGAAGTATTAAAGATGAAGAAGATGATCATGCAGGGGCTGAAGAAGATCCACAAGAGAGAGGTTGTGGCGTAGCAACAAAACAATTCCCAAAAATCGCTGGAGGAAGACCAGCAGACCCCGGCGAATACCCATGGATGGCGGCGTTAACTTCAAAGAAAGCAGCAAGTGGCGCTTTTTGTGGAGGCGTTTTAATTACCGATCGACACGTTTTAACTGCTGCCCACTGTTCAAATCGAATCAAAATCGAAGATCTCTTTGTTCGTCTCGGTGAGTATTCCTTTGAAACGTCAAATGAAACGAGAACAAGAGATTTTCGAGTCGCCGAAATTCGTCAACATATCGATTTCGATAAAACAACTTACGAGAATGATATCGCGATTTTGAAAATCATTCGACCCTCGCTTTTTAACTCTTACATTTGGCCAATTTGCATGCCACCCGTGACGGATAGTTATGAAGGAAAACAAGCAGTTGTAATAGGCTGGGGAACGCAATTCTTTGCTGGTCCACATTCACCGACACTAATGGAAGTCACGATTCCGATATGGAAGAATGAAGATTGCCAAGAGAAATATACACATAAAATCCATGACAGTGTCTTGTGCGCTGGAGCTAATCAAGCTGACTCATGTCAAGGCGACAGCGGGTAAGTTCATCAACCATTCGACAATGATTTCAATCAAATTATTTCCAGGGGTCCCCTGATGATTCAATTACCAAATAAGCGATGGACAGTTATTGGAATTGTCTCGTGGGGAGTTCGATGTGGCGAACCGAAGCATCCTGGCATTTATACAAGAGTTTCAAAGTAAATAATTTGATTTTTAATGTTTTCGTCACTCCAAAGATATTTATTTTGAATTTCTATTTATTTTAACTTTCGTTGCTAGTTACATCGAGTGGATAATTGAAAATGCAACATTTTAATGCTTAGGAGGTTGGACTTTACTGCTTACTTAGTTAATATTGAATCAACATTCACCGTAACTTTTCCAGTTATCGCTTGTTGTTACTTGTAATTGCAAACAATCATCACTCGTGTATACATTAAATTTCTTTTTCTTTTTATACAGTATCAGTTGTTTTATAATAAAATATTTGACAACTTCTTCAATAAATAATATCGTTAACATCGTGCAATGCAACATAATTAACAATTCTATTAAATGTCCATTTAACTAACGTCCCACATTCTCACCCAAAACGATTTTCTTGGCTTGTTTTTTTTTTGTGTGCAGTTGCAAATTGATTTTTATCGACTTTTAATTAAAAAACAACCGCAAATGGGTGTAAGAGGAAAGAAATTTCCAACATGCAGTTAATAGAATTTGATCACAGAACTCACCTTCGCTTCCAGCTTGGAATTTTCCGTTTTCAGTGTGCTTCGATCGGCATCAAGTTTCTCCATTTTCGCTTTGAGCGATTGTAATTCATCGTTGGCGATTTTCAATTGTTCCTCGGTACGATGGACGTTAAGAAGTGGTGTCACACGTACAAGAAGACGCCACCATGGCCAATCTCGAACTTGCATAAACGCACGAACATTTCTTTGAATGCAGCGCACTGCAAGTTCCTGTTAGATGAAAATAATTGAGATTACTTAACGTTTGTTTGACGACAAAAATTTTCTTCTTTTTACCTGCACACGACGTTGTCCAACTCGTCTTCTCGCAAGATATCCACGACAGAATGCTTGCAATTGTATGATGCGATCTGATAACAACTCATCACGTTTAGCTTCCAGCTGATTAAGTACACCAGAACGGAACAAGACCTATGAGAAAGAATAATACGTGAAATTAGATGAACATCTTTTGTTCTCAATCTCCCGCAGCTCAGATGGAATTGCTGTGATTACATTCAAATCGTTAGTTTCGTGAAGTTTTTCCTTTCTCACGTTTCTTAGAATGAAACGTAGAAAAGAATCACTTGACTGAACTTTAGTGCATCTCTAATCCAATCTCATGCCCATGAACCTTAATTTTCTCTCCATCGGATTCATCGACGAAAACTCAGAAACAAAAATGAAATTCGCGAGACTTCCCATGGTGTTACATTGACTCAACAAGATCTTTTATTGTATAATTCATCATTTCATAATCCTCAATGATCAATTAGCATGCTGAATGAATTTTTTTCTCTTCTCTTGCGAAATCATGAAGATTTAAATTTTTCTTACATTTTTTTTGATTGATTTCTCTTCGATTTATAAAATAAAATAAAACGAAGCAGTAAAAGAAGCATAAAAGATTGTTTTTATGAGTATCAATGGTTACATCGCTTTTGTTCGATTTCAACCATATGCGGAGAATGTAAAACATGTTTTAATGTCCACCTTTGCCCGCAACACAACAACCAACCTGGACCAGCGACAACAAATCAATGTTCGCGATCTTTTGTCTTTTTTTCTTCTTGAATTTATTTGGTGAAAGTTTTCTTTTCTAAAGTTTCGTATGTTGCTTAAGAGCGGCTGAAAAATGATTTAAGTTTTCTTTCTTTATGCGAATTCTCAATTATCACATCGCAACGTAATCCCACCCAAAAATTGCGAGAAAGCAAAGCGAAACATAAGGTCAATAACATCAAATATCATCGAAAAGCATCATGACTCGACTTCACACGTCCATCTTTGTTTAAATGCCAATTTATTAATATCAGCACAACATTTCAATTATGATCGATGGTTTTGTTGTTTAACAATCAACAAGTAACGAGTGAATGAAATGAAAGTCGACGAAAAATTACTTTAGAACGATGATGGTAATAAATAGTTTGAATGTTTCAATTGTGAAATGACAAATGATTCTAAATGTGGCAGTTTGACTTCGCGAAATTACAAATTACCTTCATGCGAATGGGATCAATGTGAATTAATGTTTATGGCTTCCTTGGCTCTCGTCTCGTGATTAATTAAGCTAAGCATTTCAAAAAAATTGTACTGTTACTTGAAATCGATTTCAATTTACCTACCACTCGACCTTACAGAATGAACATTCATGTCTTCCATTCTAGGAGTTGTGGAGTGCGCCAAACGGCACTTTTAGAAGCTTAAATAGTGATCCCACTTATGGAAATATAAGACAAACGATGGTAGAGAAAGAGCGGAAATGAAAGTTTCATGAAAAGCGCATACGACATAACAGATACACAAGTAAATTAATGAGCCTTTGAATTTCGGTAGTTAAAAACATAAATGAATTAACAACATCATCTTAGATAATTGGTTAATTGTAAATTCCGATTGATGATTTGTATTTGTGGGTGGTGGTGGGATAGTAAAGTATCTAAAATAGCAAAATCGTGCGCTATTTAACTACCGAGAGAAAGCATTAAAGCTCATGAGAACTTTCCTAATCACTCAGCTTACGGGAGAAATGTGAAATGTCGTATCAAAGTCGTTTTCTGCTGACTAATCAATCAAAAATAATTTCGTTGCGCAATTCTTCCGCTTAATAAAATATAAAATGATATAAATTAAAAAGTTTGACAGTGGAATTAAGCTTTCCATGCGATAGTTATGACACGAATTTTGCATTAAGAAAATAACTCGCAAATCTTTCATTTTGATTGTTAACTTACGAATATCTCATGAGAGAAATAAA
This sequence comes from Clunio marinus, assembly GCA_900005825.1. Classification (NCBI taxonomy): domain Eukaryota; kingdom Metazoa; phylum Arthropoda; class Insecta; order Diptera; family Chironomidae; genus Clunio; species Clunio marinus. The sequence continues at coordinate 55,868 of CVRI01000057.1, forward strand.
AAATCATATCCAAACATAAAAATCCCATAATTCATGAAATTTACCATTTAATCGAATCAGATTTCTCACCAGCGATAACGCAAACAAGCGGAAGGAAAATAGAAATAATTTAAGTTTTGAACCTTTTTAGCAAGCAAAAAAAGAGCTTTGAAACAATCTTCAGGAAAAGTGAAATTCATTGAAACATTTTTTATATTTTTGCTTTACTTTATATTTCTTGCTTCTTGATATTCATGGTTGATTCAATTTAACGTTTCAATGTCTATACCTGCAACTATAGATTAAATCTCGATCATCATGCCAGCGATTACATTGCTTCTGGTCTGCAATTTAAAATTAATAAATAATTTATGAGATCTCATGTAGATATGCTTCGTGTCTGGTGATTTCTTTTATATCTCACTGATCAAGACACTGATTTCCTTACTCAAGGAAATTGTTTGCGATCGATGACCGGAAATTACATATCAACATCGACACAAAGGAATAGTTTATGGTGAGAAAATTGATCGCATTAATAGGATAATTAAAATTACGCGAGAAGCTGTTGACTTGAAACATTTCCCGAAACACTTAACAGTCGACCTATTTTAAATTATAAAAGCAAGACGTTTGTCACTGATCATCTTTCACCAAATGTCAAAACAAATTCGCACGCTGATTTATATCTTGTTAAAGAAAACATCTCAGATGAAATTTATCGTGAAATTTGAACATTACGAGTTCTGAAATTATTGACTTCCCTCCATGTGATTTTCGAAGAAATATCATCGACATGTGCTTGTCTGACGTTTGACATGAATTTTGCCCATTTCATTCTATCGTCCTCGATTTTATTCGCAAGTAAACAACAAATTTAATTTAAAAAGTCTCAGCATGAGTTTTTGTCTTTTATTTTATCATTCAGTTTCAATTATTTTGATTCTTGTCTTTCACAAACATTTTTATCTTCTTTTCTTCTGTTCACAACTGTTTATGTATATGTAAATGAATAATAAATAAAAATCGTTTTTTTCTGTTTGATTGCGCCAAAAAACGCAGCATTAAGTCAAACATCTGGTGAGTGTTTATCTGGTCAGATTTGTTGTTAACATTTGGAGAAATTTTTCTGTTTTTCTAATCATTTTAACAGCTCGTTTTGGCATTCAAGCGCGTCATATACTTTCACATCATCAATGAATGAATGGAAGAATGTGTATCATGTAAGCGGCTCTGTCGAAGGTGGGGAAGTCAAAGAAAAGAAATGTTAAGTGAGAGAAATGAAGCACTGGGCACTTAGTGGCGTAATGGCTTAATAAACATCAATGCTAAGAAGTGTAATCAACTGCGCAATTTAAATGAATCGCTTTGCTTATTTTCGCTGGGTTAATGATCTTTCTTTCTTCATTCCATATAATTTTTTTTATTTTAGAAAATAGGTGGGCACATCCGAAAACTAAGTCACGGCTTTGTTTGTTCATATTTTTGCATAAATTTATTTAAAAAATAATAATTCTTTTTGTGCACAACATACAATTTACATATTTAACAAAAACAACTTTCATATAATTTCCATTTCATTAAACACACCCACAAAATTTATCATTGTCCTCCAAAATCTAAGAAAACAAATTAATGTAAAGTTATTTTTTGAACCACACATATTACACTTAAGTCGCATCTTACAATGATCAGTTACTTAATTAAGCAGAGGAGGAAAGAAATTTCTTTTTAAAGTATTTTAATGCCGCAATGATTGCGTACCACTTGCCAAACACGTCCAAGTCTCATCATAATTAAATCAGTAAAACAATTTGTTGATTTTTCAAGCTTAAGTGAGTTTGTTTGAGCAAAATCTTCATTTTTTGACTTTTTTTTTCTACTTTAATACTGGCCAATGAATATTTTTACCTCGCTCTTGCACGTTTTATTGAGTGTCGGATAAATCTCCAGCGATGACTTGATCAGGTTAACGTGATTCAATTCGATGACTTTCGCTTTTGCTGGTAAAATATTTTGTTGTGATTTTTGTTCGAATATTCCCAGCAACTCTTCGCTTATTTTTCGTGGTTTCTTCAACTCCATTTTTAACGTCAAATCTTCGTTCTCATTTGAAATATGTCCACTATCGTCACTACAATCACTGTTATAATCTTTCACATCAACTGGCGTCGTTTCGTCCAAAACTACTGGAATTATCTCACATGATTTCAGAGTGGGCGATTGTGAAAGATTATTTCGAATATTATAAGGAGATTTTACTGTGACAATCTTCGTCGTAACTGTTGTTCTATTAGATGACTGAGTGACTGACTTTGAAGTATTTTCACTTTCAGTTTGTTGCCGTTGTTGACGATTTCCCGTTTGATTGTCAACAGTGCATGGATTTGTTATGGCATTTACTTTCAGCAGCGTCTTGTTAGCATCGTTGTGATGATTTCTTATTGAATAAGCAGAATTCGTTAAGCTCGATTTTGTATTCATGCTCACAACTGACAATGCTTTTGTAGACGGTGATGGGAATGCTGATGATGCTTGTTGATGTTTCGCAATATAATCACGTTTCTTGCCATCGCCAATAACTACAATCGTCTTCGTTCTTTCATTAACATAATTTAACTCGCTAACTTCTTCAACTTTTCTTGCTAATTCCTGTCCTTTCACATTCATGCATTTATCAAACATTGATTCACCGACAACATTTTTCGTTTTTAATGCCATGCGACTATGATGAATTGGGTCGACTTTTTGTTTACTTTGTTGCTGCCGATCGAAAGCTTTTAACACAAATCTTCCGTTGTTAAGCGACATTTCACTTTTTGCAGATTTCAATGTCGTAGAAATTTGAATTGGCTTGGATGGTGCGATTGAGAGTGGCATTTTGTTAATGTTATTCATTGATGACGTTAAATAACGACGTTGAAGACTCGTTTTCGTCTCAACATATTTCGGTGGTGGAGTTTCTTGTCGTTTCGGTGCTAAAGCCAATGATGATCGTCTCGTTAACGAAAGTTTCGATGATGTTGGATTTGAAAGCGAAGTTGTCGATGCATAAACAGATGATTTGGTCATACGAGGCGATGGACTACAATATGATGTGTTTAAAGCCGTGTTACTTACATTAAGATGCATCATTGACATCGAGAGCTTTGATGATTTAATTGGAATTCTACTGATTGAAGACTGACGACTGTAAGTGGGTCGAAGTGATAATGGTGCGGTTGGTGTCATGTCCCAAACGCTTTTCGCTCGTGACATTGTACTACGAGCGCTCGTCGACGGTCCATCGCTTCTACGAACTGCAAGTTGAGGTTTTTCAGAGCTTTTAGCCGACTTTGCAAAGTCATCGAAATCTTGAAGGTTCCACAAGCTTTTAGTGACCTGATAACAGTTGGCACTTGCTATCGGAACAAGGCTTTCAACATTCAAAGGCTTCTCAACTTTCTGAGGAATATTTTTCTTCTTTTCTTCATTTTGTTTCTTCAAAATACATTTTGATTCGATGATACTGCAAGTCTTTGATTTTTGAAGTGGCTTTGGAATTGCTGAAGGTTTTTCTTCTTTCTTAATAACGACCTCAGTTTGTTTCAGTTCTTTTGCTTTCTTACCGTTGTATTCAGAAAGAATTTTGTCAAAATTCTGAAGAGCTGCATTGAGTTTTGCTTCATCGTGTGCGACCTTTTCTAATTCTTCGAAAATCTCATCCTCGAGAGATTGTTCTGAATCGTCGAAGGTCAGTTTGGAATAAAACTCATCATCGTCAGATAAAATTGAAGACACGAGACTCTCATAACCACTGGTTGGTACCGGTTTAATTATCGGATTTTCTGTTGTCTTTCTGACCTTCGTCACTGGTTTGTTTATAGGCGAATTTCGGATTAAATTACAAGGCACAGGTTTTGGATGCAGCTTCGGAGGGAAATCTTCGATTTTGTTTATAATCTTTGTGTACAATTTTTGCATTCCGTTTGCTTGCTTTATTTTGCTACTACGAACTGCAGGCACTGGATGATATTTAACTCCATTAATCGCTTCCATTGTTATAACAATTTTAAAGTCATTTGAGCATAAAGATAAGCTCAATTTATTTAAATTGAGAATTCCTTCATGAAATTCTATGCCCGATTTATTTTTATTCCAGAAGAAGACAATCCTGAGAGATTAAATTGACATTTTTTATTATGTAAACACAATGGTTTCGACGCGATCTTTCAATATTATTACGCAAGATGAGCAAAAGAAGAAGTGAAAAAACAAAATTACAATGAAATAATTGTATGAAAAGAATTTTTATTGTTGACTCTGATGCCTGATGTTTGTATTTCTTTTTTTATAATCTTATTAAGACTGCAATTGTACGAACGTCGAACTCAATTCAATTCACTTTCCTAGACGTTACTTATTGAATGTTATTCATTCAAAAACATATCGATAAGCTGCAGTTGAGGGAAAGAAAAACGGCTGCAATTTAGTTTGTAATTGCCAATTAAATTATTAGGAAGGTGAATTATTATCCATTGAAATGCTGCTTGAGTTGAATAACAAATGAGAGTTTAATAACATTGCACAGCGGCTTCAACAGCACCAACTCTTGAGACTTGTTAAAGAATGAAAAATTCTTCCTCGGTAGATTCAATTGAATGAGCTTCATAATTGATGGGAAATTATGAAAGAAATTTAAAATTTCTTTTCAATGAAATCGATTAACAATCGGAAAAAAACGGAGAAGAAAGAAAATCTCAAAGATTCCATAATTGCAGGAACCTCCCGCGAAAGCGTAAATTGATGCTTCATATTAATCACGATCTCGATGATTCTTTAAATCATCACAAGAAAAGTCTTCTTTTGAAATTTTTGTAGGCTTACATGATCGTAAACAATTGCTACAATAGAACTGGTTTTCTTCTTCATCTTTTCTTTGTCTTTCTTCCCTTTCGTGTTTAAAGATCTCCCGAAATCATCGTCTTAAGCGTCTTCATTATACAGGTAAAAGAGGAAAAGTACATAATGAACGTCGAGAAATTGAATTGAATTGAATCGAATTTACTTTCTGACCGAGATCCATGAAAAATATGCTACACGCTCAACCATTTTCGGGAATCAGAATCATCCAAAATCTTATGGTAAGCGTCAAGCAAGTCATGAATCCAATTTAGGCATTTTGTGTCATGACAACATGAAATGCTCAATCAGGATAATGTTAAATTGATTGCGGAAGGAAAAACCGAAATAAATTAGTTTCTTTAAGAGAAAAAAATTATATTCGTGATGGTTTCTTATCATTTCGATCAAGAAACTTTCATTAAACTTCCAATTGCTTTGTTTTCGAATTTAAGAAAATAAATAAATTTAATTCTCTCGTTCAAATATTTTTCTTTCTTTTCCCTTCAATAACCTCGTTTTTTTCTTTCTTATCTCTTAAGTAGCTTCGAAACTGGGAAACTGCAAATGTTACCCGAAATCAGAAAATACCGTTTTTGCATCGCCTCTCAAAAACCTCAACTTACTAACAATGAATTCTTTTTCATGCCTTTTAATTGCACTGATTCATGCTACGAAGGGAAATCACTTGTTATTCATCTCAGCCCAAAAGTTGCGCTCCAGAAAATAAAAGAAAAGAAAGAATTCATGCAGCAGTTGTTTTGTTTGTAATCAAGCTTCATTTTAACAAAGTAGCAGAAATTTACCGTGAAAATGAGCCCACACGACTCAACAATTTCTATCTTAAAACCTTATTTTAGAAAAACCTTAAACTGATTCAATGAACAATTCAATTCTTATTTTTTTCCCTTCATTTTTTATTAACAATAATGAATTAGAGTTCAATGCTAATTGTGATTGAAGCATTAGTCATGCTGGTAATCATGATCAAGAAATATTTTTTAACATCCAACAGAGTTCAACAACTTTTCCAAAAAATATTCAATTTGCCAATAAAGAAAATTTTTCTCATAACTTTTTTTATGTTTTCTTCTTTTCCTCATCTTTTGTTAAATTAAAAGATTCGCTTTTAAGTCGAGCAGATTGAGAAATAATAATTTACAATTTAATTAGTTTGTGAAGGTGTGAAAGTAATCCAAGATAATCCACAAATTTTGTATTTTTCTTATTAAACTCTTCACTGAAGTTCCAAAGTATGTACGAGAAGTTTGTAATTTATTTTTCCACTTGTTGCGCCTTCGAAAGTTCAACTCCAACTGGAGACGCAAAACATAAGCTCCACTGTTTTTTCGCGGATAACAATCAGCACACAGCGCGGTGAAAACCTATACTTAATATTTTAGATTTCGTGTGTTTAAAATTCACGTTTCACTCTCTTTTCTTTCTTTTCAAACTCCACATATGCGCTCCGCGAGCGGCTTATTGTTTCAATCATTGAAGCACGCTAACCGAAACATTGATGCGATCACTCGCGTCTCTAAATTTTATGTTTTTCTTTCTTTCTTTTCAAACGATAGATACTCATCGAGCTTTTGTCAACAAAGCATTTAAATGTCCGTCACATCAAGTCTACGAATCGAAAGTTTTTCTCTCTTTCTTAGATATTTGATTTTTTTTTTAACAATAAAGAAAACTTTTTTAAAATAAGCAAACACAGCTCAACATGAGAGAAGAAAATGGTCAGGTTGTTGCGCGCACGACGTGAACAGTTTCACTGTTTTCAAATTTCTCATTCACCGCGATTCATTCAACACCGTCTTAGACTCTTTTTATTTTCCTTCTTTCTTTTCTTCAGATTTTCGTTCCATTGGAAGTTGTTGGGTCTCCAGACGAGTACGAAACAAGTTAAAAACATTTCCACTGACGCGCTCAGTGCACCATTGGAAGTAATTGAATGGTTTAATGAGATTCATGTTCTGCTTTATTTCTTAGTTTTCGGTTTCGTTGTTTTGTAATTTTTATTTTTGTAATATGAATTGAAATAAATCGTTTTATCGCGCGATCTCATTCTGAAGTCTTTTGTTAAGCACTCTCTCGCCTCACTCAACCTGTTTCTTTGCTTTCGAGACATTCCCTCGAAATAACAAAACAAAACAAAAATGAGTTCAATTAAAATGCTTCTTTTCATCTGAAACATAAGAATTCCCGTGAGATGTTTAATCATAAAACTTTCTCTTGTTCCTGTATGTATCAGAAAATCGATGATTCGATTAAAAGGCGTCGGTCAGTTGAAAGAGCAAAGAATCGTGACTTTATAATCGCGTCATGTGCCAAAAAGCATCGCTGATCAATTTTCCGATTTTCTTCTTTTTTCTCTTCTTTCTGACACAGTAATTATGAGATCAACGGTGGACGTGGTTCAGAAATTATGCAATTTTAGCGGAATATAAAATCTTGATAGTCTTACAGGTTTTTCTGATCTTATTTCAAATCCAGTTTTCTCAGGAAACCATTCAAACAGAACAGACAAGAACTTTACTCTTAAACTTTTCTCTTACTTCTTTACCATCAAATGATGGCGTGAAATATTCCAATGATGGGCACGAATAGAAATTATTTCTAAAGAAATTCCAGTGAAACCACTTCCGGTTATGTTATTTAATCTCCTGTTTCGGTGGTTTAAAGATTTTTTTCTCATGCAGTTGAATATTTGCTCTGTAATGCATATTGGTTTACTACCTTTGGGATTCAGCAACAAAGATAAAAAACTTGACTGTTTGTAGAAAAACAAATCAGCAAATCTTTCATCAACATAGCAAATAAATAAAAAAAATATTAATTCATAGAAAGCAATAAGCGTAGAGGAAAATTGAGTGATAGATTGAGATCAAATCAATCGACTCGATGAATAATTGGAAGCGACAGTTGAAATTGCTTGCGAATGTTACAAACCAATCTTAATAAGATTACAACAAAGACAACAGCTTGGCACGCGCATAAACACAAATAATTCGATTGATTTATAGTGAATTTCGCGCTAAATGTAACTAAAATACCTTACCGAACTATCAAACATCAGCATGTTATTTCAATTAACATCAATTAAAAGGAAATTGCTTTTACGCAGTAAACCGAAAGCGTCATGTAGCGTTGAATTATTGCACACGTAAATTCTTTCTGACATAAGATCGGCATGAAGTTACATTAAAACAAGAGATTAATGAAGAAATCATACGCAATTTTTCATCTTTACTTGCCACTTTCTATGACTTTGAACATTCAATTACAGATTGCATCAAAACGAATGATTTATGTTATGATCACACTACACAACTGTCCTATGTCAATACATTCGCATGAATTTATTGAACAGAAAACGACAACTTTGTGTTGATTTATGATATAAATTGAATATAAAGCTACTCGACTACAAAACCAATGTAACTGTAGAAACTTCCCATACGAGACAACATAAAAGTGCAATCAGATTACGATAATTGCCATGTCACATCGATGAGTAACAAATAATCCCCTCAAGGTATAATAATGTGTAAGTAGGCAACAAAATTCGTGGTTCACACTTTACCTTGACTGCTAAAACGTGCAAGATTCAACTGTTAGCATTTATTGATTGAATTAGTAAAGAAAAAATGTTTTCAAATGTCTTGAAGATAATTGACGATGTCATAAAAGATTGACTTCATCCTCATCACCATCAATCTTAATTGTCATCATTTTTTCATGCTTCAAAAAGAGAGAAATGAAGTCAAAGATCAAAATGTTCAAAGCTATAAAAATTTTATGCATAATTCTGCAATCAATCGAGTCGGGGGCGGAACTCAATGCGAACTCTAGCGAGTCTAAATAAATAAACATTTGAAACACGAAAGTTTAGACCGACAGTCATCTTGCGAACAGAAAATAAATAAAATTTATTTAAATGAACTTTCTAAACTGTTTCGCTTATTGATTTTTGTTATTAGGAGAGAAATTGGTAGCCGCGAAACGTGCTTGACGTTTACATATTGCTTACAATAAGCAAGCTTAACATGTTTCGAATCCTATCAGAAAGCGATTAATAAACATTTGGAAAGGATTTTTTCAAGATCAATTCAATCCTCTACATTGAAGTCGTGTTAAGATTCTTTCAAAAGAAATTCAAAATAAGAAATTTTTGAAATCGGATCAAATAAATTCTCACCACAATTTAACCGAGTAAACACAACACGCGTTCATTGCAAACAAAAACAAAGAAATGTGCAAATTGAGCTTCGCTTGATTGAGTTAACATATGTTGAGTCGTTTTTCTCTTTAATTTATTTTGAAAGTTTTCTCTGTCTCGTTAAGGTTTCAGCTTATACGGTTATTAAACACATGCTTCAATATGTTGTGAATCTCATCATGAGAAGGTAATCGAGAAAAATCCCACACTCGACGTCATCGCGAGGTTCAGGGCCAAACAGCGTTACTAAATTGGAAGCATAAGAATTTACGATCAACATTCTCCTGAATGATGCTTTAATGTTTCCATTCAAACGTCTACGATGACTGTGAAAAGTTTTCATTCTCAACTTTTTAATAGCGACATTGATAACCGCTCGTCAATGATCATCAGTAGATTTATTAAAGTTTAAAAACATTCAATTAAGTTCATCATCATTAAAATATTAAGAAGAATTCATTACCATTGGAACGGAAACTCCGATGCTCAATTTGGAAAATTCTCAACAACCATAATCAACGCAAATGATTCTTAAAAGCGATCGACGCTTCACTTTTTTTTTCTTTTCATTAAATGATCTTCATAAAACCTTTAATTATAATTACACAACAAAAGAACTGTTCAATAAAATTTCTTTTTTTCATTTATCATTGTTTCCTTTCATTCTTTTCCAATTGCTTATTGTTGATGAAAAATGAAATGAATTTAAGAAATTTTTGAAGAGAGAAAAATATTTTCGATATTTATCAACAGCAGTTGTTTTATAATTTAAAGTACTTTAAGGTTCAAAGTGGAATGCAAGTAATAACGTCGAACGTTGTCCAACGATCAAGTTTTTATTTTTCTTCCATATTTTTCATGTGCATGATCGGCGATTTTTCTTCATTGTTTTTCATGACAACATTTCTTTCTTTCCACCATGATAAATATCAAGACAAATGATTTATTGGAACATGATAGTGAGCTCACAACTTTCATTTTTGGGTTGATGAACTCAAATTCTACTGCACGACAATAAAATAAACGTCAACAAGTGCTTGCACGATTCTCATTGACCACTGGGCTCTCAACATTATCGTTAAGTATTGTTAAGTTTTTAATATCATGTTCAAGACAGTGAAATTACGACAACAAATCGGAAATTATTTAATTGAAACAAAAATTCGCTTTCACAATATTGTGCGATCGTCAATTGAACGGAATTTTAATGGTTGTAAATTATCAGAAATTATAACGCTTAACATGTACTTAATGCTTATGCATGCAATCAGTTTTTGCTGTTCATGGAGAAAACTGAGTTGAAGACATGCATTTTTTATGTAAGAATTAAGATTCACTGACAATGAGCAATTGAAGAAGCCCAAAATATAAAAAAAAGTCATCAGATTTAAGTGCGGTTTGAAGGTTGCGTTATTTAAATTATAGTTTGACTTATTTAGGCCATCGATAAGCTTTAGTTTCACGAACAACATTATTCTCTGGTGAATTTGAAAAGTAGAATAAACATTAAATAATTTAAACCTCAATCATCATGAAATAAAAAACTTGAAACTTGTCTCATTCAATCATAAAATCTTATGAAGTAGGTAAATAACTCTGGGAGTTTAGAAATCACAATTTAGAGCTTGAGGTTCTTTCAGCGATACTATAAAGCAATTTAAATGAAATTATAATAAAAAGTTATTATTTTTTGCAGTAAAAAAGACTACGACACAGATCAGTTTTTGATTTCACTTTATCGTCCACTTTTTCTTTCCTCTTACGCAAAAACAATCATTTATCACCTACAAGTTATCATTAAAGTGGACACGTTTCTTACTCTTACGCTCGTTTATCTGCTTGTCTTATACAACCAAAGCGATCGCAAAAAAAATGTTTAACTTATGCAATGTGTCAAAAAGAAATTTCTCATAAGTGATAGAGCGAGTAGAATTGAGGAAAAAGTGAAAATCTTGCTGCGATTAATTTAAAACTGATCTCTGAACTCACCTTTTTAAAGACCGACCACGACCACACCTGGCGAATATTAGAAAAAATCATGTCCGAGCATTTTTACTTAATCGCTCATTTAATGGCATCAAGTACTAAATTGCTTTATTAGAAATGTTTAAAGCCTTTAATTGCGAAGTTCACAATGTGCATTGAATGAGATATGAAATTGTTTTGAAAGCTTTCACTGCATGAAGAATTGCAATGAGCAACAAAAGTTAGAAGAAATTATTAACGTTCGGCTGGTATAAGTTGCAAAGTCAGTGCACGCAGTGGAAATTAAACTGAGAGAGATTTTTATGACCTCCGTGGTCACCTCACGTACAAATTCAATTTATTTATTGCACTTGAACCGCAGTTGCTATGACTGTCGACAAACAAACGTCTTTACGAGGCTTTTCCCTTTCTATAAGTCTGCAATAATTTTTCTTTTCTTTTCTTTTCACCAATTTTTATCGCTTTCAGTTTCACGAGATTTAAAATTTAAAAGAAAACACCGCAATGTGTCAAATTTTAAAGTCCGAAGAAATTATAAATTCTCTTTTTTTATTATTATTTTTCAACCTCGATCTGTTTCGAAGTGAGTAGATAAATAATTAAAAGAAGAACATGGTGCGGCGCCCACTTTACCGCGTGATGATGGAATTCAATTAATTAAAATTAAAAGATGATAAGCGTTTGAAGAAGATAAACAATGGAAAGAAGAGAGAAATATTTAAATAAATTTCAATCCATCATTTGTAGCACGATTGTTTTCGTTCGTTTGTTTTTGTTTCTTTTTTTCTTACGTCTCGTCTTGTCTAAATTACTTTTGTTCATCGAAGAATCTATCTTCGTACTTTAATGCTTGATGCATTTGAAAAGTGTCGAATCGTCATGAGAATCACGTCTTTAAACGAAGGGTCAATAACTCTAAGTAAGAAACTCACAATTCACTCACAAAGCCATCACGAAAAGAGAAGAAAATGGAATTTAATTATAGAACATTTCATTCTTACTCGTTGCCGCATAAATTAAGTCGCATTTGCATTGCTTTATTTGTAACATGAGAACTTCGAACGCGTGATGTAAATTTAGATGGAAACATGAGATGCATTAAAGTGACGGATATTCTCTGAAGAACTCTTCAAAATCATAAATCATAGAAAATCATCATTCTCAAACTCACCTGACTTGGTCCGATGCGATAAGTTGTTGAGTCAATTTCATTAAACGATAAAATCAATTCCACGCTGTTACTTTCCTTTGGCATTGTTGAGTCGTTTAAGAGACCAAAGCGACGAACAAATTCATTGAGTGGGACGCTCTCAGGAAAGCCAAGACGATGTAGTCGTGCTGCTTCAAGGATTTGTGACCCGCGAACCTATGGAAACATATTTTAAACATTAAAATTTCAAATTTTCTGCTTGTTGCACTCATCAACCAACCTGTGATCTTAACAATGGAACATTAACAATATCTTCACTCGTATGTTGAAGCAACTTTCCATTTGCAATTGTTGCTGTTCCGCCGTTATGTTGAAGTAGATAACAATGAACAAAGTGCGTGCCGGTACGTCGTAAAGTGTCAATGAGACCATCAACAGTAAATTTTACTTGCAACATAACTGAATTCCTTTTAACACCAGCAGATGTGAAAGATCGTCGAATGCTTGACACGCGTCTTAATGATTGAGTTCCTTCCATGCCAGCAATTGATCCACAGAAGATTGTTCCACCACGTGCCAAATTTCCAATAAACAAACTGCTAATCTCTTCTTTAGAACTATCTTGAAGTAATGTTATTGCATTCTTCACCGCCGGATGTTCGCGACTATTCTTCAACCATCCAATTGCTGAATATAAAACTGGATTTGTGCCTTGAAGATGTTGCAGTACAAATTGTCGATTTCCTGGTGCTTTTCTCAATAAACTTTGACTCTCACGATCGCCGTAATGAGTAAAAAGACGTTCCAAGAATGAATCGTCATTAGCGTTTGGATAAATTGATTCTTCATCCAAAAGCCACAACAATCCACGTCGATCAGCTTCGCGAAGGTCTCTTTGTGATGTTCGAACAACATGACTTTGTGGTGATCGGTCAATTAATGACACTAAAGGACCTGGATAAGATTCATTGAAGCCTTCCATATCAATCTCAACCATTTCTTGTGCATAACGTTCTCTTGGCATGACAAGCGTCATGTGATGGAACAACAATTGAAGTCTTTCTTGTAAGTAATTATGCTTGAGGTCGGATAATGTTGCACCAGCTTGTTGTCCACAACTGGCAGGATTTTGAAATCCTGGCGTGTCAACTAAAAGGATTGAAGCAATCGTATGAATGGAAGTTGAAATCGCTTTGTTGATTAACGAAACAGCAGCTGCAACAGCTTCAGAATACAAGCCAATGACGAGACCTTCCAAGCTATCAAAAGCAGCATTTAAAGTGTTGTCAAGACTGTCTGGTGGTGATCTAGTTGGTGTTCCTGGATTTGAATTCGTTAATGATGTGGTAAAAGCAGCAGCAAGAAGTTCTTCCATCGACACACCCAATAAGCTTGCAGCACGTCGCGCAGCTGATGGATGTGCGAATTGAATTCGAGCTGTTGATCCACTTCCAACTTTTGTGGCTGATGCTAAGCCAAGATGATAAATTACAGCCAAGACTGACCAAATTGCTTTAACTGACTTCTGATCGACATTCAATGTATAGAAAGCTTGAGCAAGTCGAGAGAAATCAGCTGATGCTTTCTGACGATCATCAAGTTTACTTGAAATGTAAACAAACAAATTATTTTCATCCAAATTGACATTATCAAGTTGAAGTTCCTTTTGGAGATGACCTTCAGCACCAGCGAGTAATCTCGTGATAACATGAAATGTTGATTCGTTATTAGTCCGTCGACCAGCTCTTGATTTCTCCATTAGCATTATTTGAACAGACGCTGAAGCAATTTGTCCGCTATGATCAAAATCAAGGCTAAAAATTTGAGTGAATCTTGTGGCATTTGAATTCATGACAGTTTTTGTGTTTCCAAAAGCTTCCAAAATTGTATTAATTGCGTTAACTTTCTCAGCTGTTAACAAACGATTTGTGGATCCAGCAGCAAGAGTTAAATAATAAAGTGCATGCTTGAACGAAGCTGTTTTACCCGATCCGGAACGGCCCATAAAAATCAAACTTTGATCTCGACGGGTTTCAAGCATTGCACGATAAGCAGTTTGTGCTAATGAATAAACATGTGGTGGCATGTCTTCTGTTTTGCATCCTTTGAACATCGAAACGACCTAAAAAGATAATTAAATTTATGGATTTTATTCTTTACATTAATGTCTTGTTGTTTTATTTCTTGTATTTATTTTTTACCTTTTCCGAGTATAACGACAACGGTGCCATTGGGTTGACAACAATTAAAGTAGGACCAGCTCTTGTATGAATTAAGTTGCTTGCATATCTTTGTCGAATGCAATGCAAAACTGACGCCTCGTTTAAATGCTTTAAGTGACAAATGTCCTCGCTTAAGTCCAACTCACCGACATTTGCTTTCTCAATGTCATCATCGTCAACATACATTTGCTCGCCATTGTGCTCTAACTCGATAAGCACCTTCCCTGGTTCGATATTTACGGCACCATTGGATTGATTTAATTTTATGGCAGCGCAAAAACCACCGCGATGCACCAACCACACTTTTTCACCACGATTACTGTCATCATCGTTGAATCCATTTTCATGCGACTTCGGCTAGAAATTAAATAAGAAAATATTAAAATTTTACAATTGAATTAAGGGATCGTCGATGTTTCAATAATTGCGAATTGAGTAAGAAACAAGTTTCTTCATCCACATCGAAAGAATAATAATGTAATCTTATATCGTATAAGAAGAAATGAAGGTGGCTGCATTTACTGTAACAACTCTAATTTAATCTCATTTCCATTTAAAACTTGCATGACAATTTCTGTCTAAAGTTTTATGATAATTTTTTCGTTAAGATTTGTGAACAAGCATTGTGGATGTGAATGCTAATGATCTTCAAACGAACAGCTTATTTAGGATATATTTTTTACAGTTTCCGCGATTATTCACAATAGCTTAAGATTAAAGCATCACACATAAAAAGTTTATGGTCCACAACTTCTTTCAACATTCCAATAATTTAAATTTATGCTCAGTTGACTAGAGTATCAATTTTGGTTGTAAACAGAAGTAATTAAGAAGCATTCTGTAATCCGGGAAATCTCATGCAGCTTTCACTCTCGTTTCAACTCTATTTATAAAAACCAATTCCTTTTGACACGAAAATCTTTTGAGAATTAAAAGAAAATCTCAAAAGAATTCAAAGAAATTTTTCATGTAAAAATAAATTACAGAACATGAGTCACACAAAAAGAAATATTTATCTAGTGGAGCGACGAATGATTAGACATTTTGCATCGTAGAATTTCTAATTTTTTTCTTTCTTTTATTCACTTCCAAAAGGCGACAAACAATAGTTTTTAAACAGTTGAGTAATGAGTCGGTGTGAGCGGAAAGAAGAAAAAGACTGAAGGGGAAACTGTTTCCATTTAAAACACTTTTTTTTGTTTTGTTTATTTACTTCCATTATATTATTTATCATTATAACACCGCCGCTTGAACAGCTATGAGCTTATGCGTTATCAAACGAAAAGAAAAAGAAAGATCGTAAATAAGAAACAATGAGTGTCTTTATGGAGTTTAGCTTAATTAAAAAATGTTTAAAAAAAGACATGAATTGTGGCAAATGATATCATCTTTGTTTAGAGGAGAAAAACTGTTTTCAAAAACCACAACAATTTGTTGAATCGTAAAGTTCAACCAAAACTTGCATAATCTTGTAAAGAGCTATTTATTTTACAACTTATGGCACTTGATGTCAGTGACAGATGTTTATTTAACACCTTAAACATAATTTAACAAATTTATTGTCATTATCATTTATCAAAACAATTAATTATCTTATTTAATTTCTTAATAAACGTGATCACCATCAATGTTTTCTTCGTGAACTAAGATCAATTGAATGTTTCAATGTTGCAAGATCATGTTGAATGTTTTCGATGTTTTTCTAATGTTTCTTCACGTGCATCGTTTGTGGGCTATTTTCGCGAGATCTTCTTTATCAGATATTTCATAGAAATCATTAATAATATCATGGTAAACACAATTTACAAACTAAAGGTACATATAACAAATCAGTAATTCATTTCTAGGCTTGATGTAGGTCTCACCGTTGCCGATAAAATAAACTAACATAACTGCATTCTCATACGATTTCTTATCATAATATCGATCAATAAATAATAAAAAAAATTATTAACTAATAGCACGACATTATTTAATAGACACCTTTGCGGAGTGGTTGTGTGGTGCAGTTTCATAAATTATGTTTTGATCTTTTCAATGTTCCTAGGTATATCGAATGATGTCGAATTAATGATAATAAAAAGAATCATTTGTCATACTTAACATAACGTGATATAGAAGATGAAATACGAGACCACTTCATGGAGGTCGGAAAAGCTTTATTTATTAGAAAGATTAGCTTTTTAATCTATCAATCACTGCATGAAACTTTGTTTACTCTTTTGACGTGCGTGATAACGGTTTAATTATGCAGCGATAGTGGATTCAACTTGATTTTTAGTTAATTGATTCAATAACAAGTTGCACATGATGGAGTTTTTCGAACAAGTTGATGTTTGTTAATTAGAGCAAAAATTAATGGAATGGAATACATATAATCAAACTTTAATCTCATGAATATTCAATTGATTTTATTGTAATTTTTCTGAGATTATCGACATTCATTGGAAATGAAATCGTTAAAAAAGATTTTTCTTTTTTTCTTTCTTCAAAATCAGACCCAAAGATATACAAAGTTTGGTAAAATGAAGCAAAACCGAAGGTTTGATCTTCGTCAATGAAGTAGGTATGAAGATTAAAAAGAAGTGTAAAGATGGGGCGACATTTGCGTGTTTCTTAAGAACATTTAGTTAAGTGCATCTCGCATGGCAGTAAAAAGATGATGGAAATTGTTCATAATTGTCAATAATGATACGATTATTAAATTATGTCGCTTAAAAGAGTTCAGTTAATTCTCGTTTTGCTGTGCAAAAAAAGTATTAAAGTCGTCAAACTTTCAAGAGCACTTGTCTCAGATCTTTTTGAAAAGAACTTGTTTATGTGGGTGAAGTCGGTTAAGATCGTGGGATCGCTGTCTCGATGGACTTTTGGACTCTCAAACGTTTGCTTCTTACCGCAACAATTAAAGTTATAGTTCCAGACGGTTGGAAAATGAGATGTTCGTTTCGATGATTTATTGAATTAACAAGCGAGCAAGAACAAGGGAAGACGTATTGAATTATAATTCATCTCATGCTGTTCAAACACTTTCAGAGATTTAACATTTTTTTTTCACCGACAAAGTTTTTTTGCAATCTCCATGAGATAACAAATGGCTCATAAGTTGAATACTACACCAAGATGTCAAACAACTAACAATTCAAAAAATTCAAGGTCGTTGTTAGTAAACAAACCAATGGAAATTGAAGTTTTTTTTTTATGTTTTGGACAAAAATGTGGAAAAAGTTTTGTGTTGTTAAAATGTTGTCAACACATGTATTTCCGAGAAAAAATAAATAACGAGATCAAAAATATTAGTTTCAAATTCTAATATAAGTTTTGAATGACATGTTGTAGGTGTGACACGTTGTTTAATTAATTGGCACAATCAGATCGTGATTGTGTGTTGACGAGTATCAAATTAAACAAAGAAATGGGAAAGATTTAAATAACAACTGAGGATTGACAGTTTTGAGAATTGATTTTTGTCGTTAGATCAAAAAGATGAGATGAAATGAAGTCGCAAGCGCGACCCATTTTAACGCTTTCGAGATTCAGTAACACTTTGAATTATTTCAATTTCCCTTTTAACTTCACATCCATCACATCAATCAAGTCATTATGCTTGGACTTTTTATGCAATTTCATCTGCTTTCCATTCGAAAAAAGAAGAACATTTTCAAAATGCTAAACTTAGATTTACTTTATGGCTGTCTCTTGCACAACTCTCGAGTTTCTTTTCTACGCATGAGAAAAGCAAAAACATTTAAGAAGTGAGCGCATGTAATTAGTTAAGAATGGAATAAATCAATCGATCAACTTCATTTAAGAAGACAGAAACATGACTGATGACGAATCTCAAGCCATAACTCTAACTTCCTTATTTTTCATTCTCCCAAATTGAAGTAAATAAAAAAGTTGAAAGTATCAATAAAATATTTATCTAATAAAACATTCTGTAATCCATCATAAACTTGTTGGTGTTACCTTATCAATATTCTCTAGTAATTTCTTTTCGAGAACTTTCAAACTTCCACCGCCAAGCTTAGAAGCAAATGATGATTCCCAAATCGTATTCCAATTAGTTGCTTGAGTTTTATTGCGAAAAGAATTTCTTAATCGATTGTTGAAGCTTCCATTTCGTTTGATTGAGTTCGTTGATGTTGTTTGCACAATTTTCGGCTTTAATGGAATCATTGGTGGAATATTTTTAGATCGGAAGCTTGATGATCTTCTTAATCTTGAATTTTCATCTTCTGCCTTTTTTCCATCACCATCATCGCTCATCAAACGACCACGACGAAAGCCGTTTCCGTTTTTAGCTTTGTCAGTTACATCAGTGGAAATCACACTGTCTGAGATTCTCCTTCTTGTTAGTGCTGGTGATCCATTTGTTGTCCCATAATTCACTGATTTTGTTCTATTTAAAGGCTTGGGAAGAGAAGGGAGCGGCGCCGAGATTGATGCTGATGTTGAAGAATCTTTATTTGAGTTCCATGACGAAATTTCCGATCCGCTATCACTCACGGTCTCTGAACTCAAACTATTTTTTCTTAACGTCTTGCCATCACTCTTCACCTTGGGCTTCGGTGTCACTGTTGACGATTTATTTACCAACACTGTGTTGGTGCTTTTGATGGATCCACATGCGTGGGCTTTGCCCGTGCAACCTTTATGTATTTCAGTCTTTAGTGGTGTAATGATCGGCACTTGATATGAGCTTGTTGACGATCGTAACGATTTTTCAAATGACTTTTGAAAACTAAACATTGACATTTTACTATTCGGCATTTGCCGAAATGATTTTTCATAAACTTCTTTTGCTTAGTCAATTTGTTTCGCACATATTTCTGCAATATTTATCGACTAGACGATCGATGTTTTATGATGGAAAAGACATTAAATTTAAGCAATGATCACGACGATTATGCAATTGATTCGAAGCCATTAAAATATAAAACGTGCACGTTGATCCAAAAAAACTACAGGGGAAATGTGAATTTCACGATTTTTTTTTCTTTTTTTGTTGAAATGAGAGTATAATTAAAGATTACCACCGAATGATGAGAAATAAAAGCTAATGAAAGTAAAATTAAAACATTTTAACAATTTTCTTCATGATCGTGAAATTACCACAAGCTTGAAATGTTTCTTTCATTAAAATTACATGAGAAAACATTCCAACCTTTCGCACATATTTGCCGAAGCAAGTGCCTATTGATACCAAAAATGGAAGCTGAAGTTAATTACTCAATTGATGAGAGCGAGTTCGGTGTGACTGAGAAACGAGACCGGTTATAGTTATAGCATGAAACTTGTTTGTTAGGATTGAGCAGTTCCCAGAATCTATTTATGCCTCACAGTTTTAGTGAAGATGAATACTCCAATCTGCACAATAAATTCAAACAAGAATATATTAAAAGTGAGACAGGTTTTTTCGCTAACATGATTACAGTTAGGCGCCGCGTTAAATTCATCAACTTTTATTGTGTCCATGAATAGCCACATTTGTGAAATTCGTAACATACAAACTCGCTCCATACTGAATCGCGATATATTTAAACAAAATATTCCTGACGCATTCTTCGAATGCTTAGACAGAGCAAATAGTTGAACAATAATGACGTAATGGCGATCAATTAACATGAATTAATTGAATAATATTTATCGGAGTTCACCTTAAATGGTGAATTTTTTTCTTTCATTTTTCAATTTACATGAAAAAAAAATAATCCGACATAAAAATGTGGAATTAAAGTAAATAAAAAGATGTTTGAAATTGAAACTGGAATTAAACTTTGTTGGAACAAATTGCGAAGTATTTTTTCGGAGGCAGATAATAACAATTCTTTGATAAAGGATTATCTTTATTAATTATCAGCTATAAAAGGAACCAAAGAACTTCTTGATGGATTAATCAAATCACCGACCACCGACTGCTTAATCTAAATGTACGCGAAAACCTTTTAAGTTAAATTAAAACCTTTTATTCTTATCCGTTATTGATCATACCCACAAAAAAAGCGTCAAAATGGAAAATTGAAAAATAAATATTTCCAAATTTATTCATGAGAGACGAAGATGGTGCAATGATCGCTTTACAAAATCCTATTCTAAAATTCAAAAACGAAACTTCCATTTACGATAGAAGATTGGAATCAATAATTTGTATTCATGAATTCTCTGAAAATTCACAAAACAGAAGCATTTTTTTCGATGAAGGTCAATAGACATCATCCGGAGAAGTAAAAATTTGACACAAATCGTGAGCTTCCCATCAACATCGTCAGCGTTAAACTCTTTGATTGAAAAATTGCACCTCAATTGCGCTAAATTCTCAAGGGGCAGATCATCGGAAAAAATTGGAGGGCAAAAGCACTATTGCTGCATTGAAGCACTAGACAAATTCCAAGAAAAAGTAAACAAATTCTTGGAAAAAGGCCATTTTTCTTGAAAAGCACTAGTGATTTTCGAAGCATCACTTGGAGGCAGCGGGCAGAAGCACTACCATGATCTGCCCCTTGTAAATTCTGTAGCACGATTTATCTCTCACTTAATTCAAATGCAATGAGAAAAATGAATTGTTCACTATTTTTGCATAGACATCTTGTTTAATTAAATCTTAATGTTGTCATGTTTCGACACCCATTCAAGATTCATCAAGAATTTCAGTTGATTCAAGTCATGTGGGTGAATAACTTCTTTTTAATGAGATGTTAATTCCCTCTCTGTAGTTAATTTCAAGGTGGAGTAAACTTAATTTGTGAAGTTGACAAAAAACAGTGGCTGGATGTATGATTCACATCAAAGCGAGAAGTTCTAATGAACCCGGAAAGCACGAAAAAAAAGCGAAAGTGCGACGTTAAAATTGTGCAACAAATGCTCACAGATGTGTGCACATGTGTGATTTATGTTTTCTGGCATCGAATCAATTGCTTGACTTTTTTTTCCTTCTTTCTTTTCATTGAAGGCAATAAATTATCCAATTCTTTATTTGTTCAATTTAAAAGCTCTAAAAAGTCAAATAAGCATTCAGCAGCATAAATTGCAACACCCACGCTGCATCATTTCTATGAAATGAATGCATTTTCTTTCCCGAGATTTCAAAAACGAACAAACAAATTTTCTCTAATTTTGGATTCGTGTATATTTTGATATTTATCATTCAAACATTTTAAATTATCCAAGCACTATGAATTATGCAATTCCATTAGCAAGACACCACATTACTTCATTATCAAGCGAAACACCTCAATTTCACACTTTACCACTTTTATTTTAATTTTATGATGATTTCCGATATCTCAATATGTTATTTTCTTTGTTTCATATCACGCATTATGAGCACGAGGAAAACTTTAATAGATCCGCATTCGATTGTGAGCAGTAAGAAACTGAAAAGACGTTTTTTTTTTCATTCATAGCATAGAAGTAAACGTTGTTTTAATGTTTCAATGTTTTAATGCAAGCGAAACAACAAGATCAACATGATCGATGCTTCAATGTTTCAATCAACTGCTTCGTGCATGCATCGAATAATCACAAAAGTTCTTTTACTTCAATTAATTTTCAACGTGGAAGACAAAACTTTCATTTTCCATCAAACAAAAAAGAAATGCACAATATTGTTTCCATTTAATAGAGTTTTCTTCATTTAATTTACTACGATCTCAGTGTTTTTATTATTTTTGAATCAACACAATTTCCATATCAATGGATGCATGGAAGGAATACAATTGCATTGTAGATTCATGTTTACATAATTTATTTCATTCATTTGTGAATGAATCGCGATAAGAGGGGCAAAAGATGTAAGGAATTGACTTGAGTCTTTTGTTATTTTTTCTTTATTGACTTTTCGAGCTACTCAAAACATGACCATTCTCAACAATCACGTTTCCTTGTTTGCGATCTTCAATGGTGAGCACTCTAACAACACATCAGACCCTCACTGGCCTTCTTGACAAATGATAATGACAATCGAATGATAGTGTGGATTTCATGATGTTTCCCAGCATGAATCGACACAAAATGAATTCATCTCAATTATGTAGATATTGAAGAGAAAGCAACTGACATAGTATGATGATAATTTCTGAAACTTTCTGTGATCGCCCAGAGGATCAACTTCGAACTTTGTTAGGATTGGAAACTTTCAATCTCTATAAAATGTAAAAGATATTTGAAATATCTACGATGTGTTCTTATGCAATCAAATGGAGGGAAAAAAATATGTTCAACCCAACTGTATGAACGCGAAATGTTGGATTTAACTTTAAAATATTCAATGGCCAGCAGCAAGTGAACATTCATTCAAATCACTTTCCTAATATGGAATTCAGTTGAATCATCATCGTTAATCCAATATTCACGTTTAATCAATTAAAATCATTGTGATATTCAATTTTGTGGGCGGTCTTCACAATCGTAAATGGAACATCTTAAAAAACGACTTAAAGGTTTGTTTGATTTGTTTGCTTAATGAAAGTTTCTCTTTCTCTTCACTTGCAGGTTTCAAGAACACTCGGCAATGCCGTCATATTATGTTCAAATAAAGTACCAATTTATCTTATTCATGTTACGTTAATAGCTAACATTTTCTCTCTCGTACTCTATAAATTAAACAATTCAATTAGGTAGTTCTCGTCTGTAAAGTTGCCGCAAAACTTTTTCGAAGAAAAAAACTGAAAGTTGATCCATAAAAGCCATATAGAAAACATTTCTCTCACTGCAACTCACGTATTTGTTGTACAAAATATAAAAGATTTAAAAACAATAGACCTGAGAGGAAAATGATTCATTTATTTTTTGAATCACTATAAAATTTAATTAAAATCACGAGAAAGCAGTAATTAATCTCACTTCTTTGGTGTGGTCTCATTGACTATTATTAAATAAAGATTATCCATTTTCTCAATCAATAACTAAATACGTCATAAACCAACAAATTGCATTTTGTTGCATCCATGTCCAATCAAAAATAACACGATAAAACCAGTAAGATTCACAATCCCATCCATTCGCTGCTGTTGCTTGATGCTGTACAAAATCCCAATAATTGATGACGTTAATTAATATGAGTTGTTGTAAGCTTTCTATTAAATCTCAAATGCTAATAATTTACATGTCGCAAATTGTTTATTAGATGCTGTGAATAATCTCATCGCTTCAATTACAAAAAAAGAAGCCCACACGTCTTAGATAATTCGTTTCAATCAATTGTTAAACAAAAAGTGCACACAAATGTTTACTGTTGAGTGTTGTTTAGTTTCATGTTCGATCACGGTTAGTTAACGGTGATGGAAAATGAGGAAACGTTGTTTAAAAATATAAATTTTGATAGTTTAACGAGCTGATACTTTTGGTGAATTATGAGCTGCATAATAATATCGCTTTAAATCATAAATGTTTTGCTTCGAACAACAGTTTTCACTTTTGAAAGCTCGTAAAGCTCACGCTACAATAAAATAGTAAATTTTTTAATGATGTCAGCTGATATTTAAAAAGAAGAAAGAATTGAGTCTTGTTCATCATAAAATTAATTAACTTTCTCCGAAAAAGGCGAACAGCATGCAAAAATCTCCCACGTTTCGTTACAATAAGCTCCGTTGCTTTTAAATTTCATGAATGACAATGATCTGTCTATACGAACGCAAAAAAGTGCGAAAAACAAGCAAGATCGATTGATAAACTGAGAAGAAACTGAGAATGTCGATCATGTTGATTTATTGACTTGTTTGGATAAAGATTTAAGCACAGGCAAAGACAACAGGAAAGCATGAACATAATCGGAACATAATGAATCATGGAAGCTCAATGAACGAAAAAACGAACAGACATTGTGCAACTTTCAACGTGTTTTTATTTCTTTTATTTTCGGTGTTAATCAGATGAACTTCTGTGCACTTCTTGACCTGCCGAACTGAATTGTTAGATATGCCTTTAAAGATTACGCAAAACTTTTCATGGAACTCAAGTTTCTATGGAATTTTATCGTCAGTTTCATGTATGTTGTTAAAAGCAAGTCAGCGTACAATTTACTCGTAGAAAAGGTTTTAATGGTTGTTTGGAATGTGCTTTTGTTCCTTCTGACAGACATTTTAATTCAATCTTTCTCCTTCTTACAATTTGCACAATTTCATAACACAACAAGTAAGAAAATCTTGCTAAGCTGTCAACCAAAGTTGTTTCAATCGAAACATGACTCATGAACATCATAATTCATGCATTTTTGCAACAATTGAATGGAATTTTATTAAATCGTTTGATTGTAACGCAAATTGAAAATAATAATTCAATGACACAAAAATTTGTGGCCTATTCTAATGCGTCGGCTATTGATATTTCAAATCTTTCATGATCTGACTAATCGTGCAATTTATGCAAATTGATTGTTATTGTTACATTCTGAAGGTTGTTAAGTTATCATATTGGTACTCGTCGGAATGATCTTCAGGAAATTGCAACATTTTTTACACCTACACAATTATTACAAAGTTTACAACGAGAAAGGAATTGCACAAGCGTTTCTTTTCGCAGACATAAATTTCATTAAGTTTTAGTATGGATAAAAGTAATCAGCATCAATTGGATTGTAGAATATTTAATTGACACTACCCCCGCAATTACCTTTAAATTTGGTCAAAGAATCATTTATGGGAATGAGAACAGAAAGATCTCAACGCATGACAGTGAACGAAAATTAAATTTTTAATCCAATTTACATAGAGATTGATGGTTTTAATTATTTTGTCGAGCCACGCTCACTGCTAATATTAAATTGAAAATACTTAACAAAATAGTTACCATAAGCAATGCAAGAAATGGTTTTTATACAGCCAGTTAAAATTATATGACTACGTTATTTAGCTAAGCAGAAATTAAATACTTCATATGATGGATGATGCAATTTCAAGGTCATTCGTGGATTGGTTTCCATTTCAAAGCTAAATCCGACGAATGTTTAAATGTACATTTATTTCTCATTTAAACGACTTAAAACCCAATAAAATTCAATTGAATATTTGTTTAAACATGTCAATAATTTTTAAACGACTTTTTTCATTTAATCGATTTGCAATTCACCTTAAACTTGAAAGGAAAAAAATGTCAACGGTTCATCACACACACAATGTTATTGAAAATTTATTTATTTTATTTTTATGTAAAATTTTAAAAGATTTTATATTGGTCACAACCACAACAATCGTTAATGAATGTATAATAAATTCATTCAACAAAACAAAAAGAGAATTTCATTAAAGTTTATTTTCATTCTCAAGCGATTGTACGAAAATAAAATAAAATAAAGCGGACCTTGAAGCGTCATACTTTTCTCTTCTATTTTGGTCATCATAAAACGAGGGACGCATAATAATATCTGGTTTTAAGTCATAGAATAGATTTATTCTAAGTTGTGAATGAAATATCAAAGGCTTGCTAGCAAGACATTTAAAATCTCGCAATAAAAGATATTCTTGACTATTTCTAGCCCCTCTCTAATGTTTGTTACTTCTCACTGCCAAATATCAATTGTTAATCGCACGGTACCGTTAACTTTTATGCTCTTCTTTTTTAACTTTTTTATGCTCTATTTTACAGTACCACGAAAATAAAAAAATTCTCTACTGCGATTGTTGACTTTTATGGCTTCTCATTATCTGTTTTTTACATTCACGTTCTTATCTGTTTGCAATTCAATACTGCAAATTATTGCTTGTCGTTTAAAAATAAAATAAACGTCAGACGGTAAAAGTTTTTACGATGCGGATTTTTGTGCGATTGAATATGATGAAAGAAAAATATTTCTACTTACATGCGACTTAAATCGTTTACTAGCACTTCTTCGGAGTGTATTACAATCTGAAACCTGAGTTGATCGATCCATTTCGTCTTGATTTGTGTCTTCCTTTGGCATGCAGCGACGTGACAATTCCACTAATTCAGCGACAGGTTGAACTTCAACAATAACACTGTCACCACTATTTCTAATCATTTCAATGATTGATTCACGTGCGAGTTCTTCAACTGGTTGTCTATTCACTTTCATAAGTCGATCACCTGGTAAAAGTCCAGTACTATTACCTGCATTTGTTCCTGGTTCAGCAAAAATCACTGGACGGGAAATTGGAATAAACAACGATTCAGAACGATCGAGTACAATTGCTTTTCTCAGGCTAAATCCAAAATCATGAGTCGGCGTTTTACGGCGTGTTATAATCAATTCCCTTGGTGGTGGAAGTTGCACTAACTTAATCGCCGGCAACGGAAGACTGACATCGTCAAATTTTTGAATTCTCGACCAACTGTAAAGACCTTGCGCTTCACCAACGGGACTCAACGAGAATGGTGGTGTGGCAAATGATGAATTTGTTGTATCGGTAAGACTTTCAGCAGATGGTGATGGTGTTGTCATTATATTTAGATATTGCTGACCCATATTATGGTTGGGCGATAATTGATTGTTGATGGTCACCTAAAATCAAGAAAAAATCAATTGTCATCGAAACGATTCGCTTTCATGTTTTTCTAAGTTTATTTTTATTTTTTTTACCTCATCACCCATCCGTTCGTTTTGCAATGTGTTTCGCATAAGCACAGCTCGTGAATCAGAATCATTGATGTTAAGTAAACTTGTTTTGGAACCTTTTAATATTCCTCGTTTTGGTATGCGAGGAGGAACTGGTGGAAGATTAGGTGGTCGAGAAGATGGTGGTAGATTTATAGAATTTTCAGAACTGTTATCGGAATGTGAAATAAATGTCGCTGAGACCATAGAGCTGGTGTTAATATGCTGGTGTTGACGTTCATAAACGTCACCATTGTTGAGGTCAATAATTGTTGTTGTATTACTTGTTATAACTTCATCATTCCCACGATCTAATTCGCTTCCACGATCTACATCAAGCTGAGCGAAAAATGCTGAACTATAATCAGCAGTAATTCCAGACGGGAGTTTTACTTTCTCCTTTCTTCTACCAGAACGAATCTTTAAACTTCTTCGAACCTCCTCCAATTTATCTATGGTCTCAAGTTCTTCACCACCAGTACTTGAAGTACCCTTACGGGACTTCTTTTCCTTTTTGCCCATAAAATTGAACATTTTTGGGGCGGATTTTTTCTATTGATTTATTTTTGCAATTCAACTTTAAAAATTAGCAACTACACTAAATGCATTAAATTCTTTAAAAATGTCACAACACAAACTATATCCATTGATGACGCTGGACAGACCTTGAACGATGATGCGATTGAGTTATTTTAATTACAGTTAGGTCAACAATACAAGAGTTTAAAAAAAATCATAAAATTCAGAATTTTCACAGTTGCGAATGGTTTTATTGATTTATTTACAATTCTCGAAAGTCTTATCTTCACATTCGCTAACAATTTCTTGCTACAAATTTATCTATCTTTGATAAAATTCCAAATACAATGATTTTTGATAATAAACACTTTAACAAAATTTCTCCGAACTCTACAAAAGTTTTATTTAGATGGTGTTGTTCAGAAAATATTCAAAAGTTCGTTTGAATTTCAGTGAGGATTTTGAAAAATACGTTTAAAAAAGATTTTCTAATTCAAGCCGGCAAAATGTTTCACGATATTTACCGACGAAGTAGGTATCACGAAACACGTTTTAAAAATATTTATGTTTCAGAAAGTTTTGGCATTGATGAAAACAATACGATGAAAATTCTGAAAATTGTCACACACAAACTAATAAAGTTGAAGTTTTGAATGTGGACAAATCATAACAGTAAATATTCACTGGTTGTGTAATGCGTGGGTGGTTGTAGATAACGTGCTACACGATTTCATATCGACATTCTGATTCTGCTTATTAAAATAAAGGAAACAATTGCTTGAAAATTTTATGAATGCTTTATTGGAAGTTTAAGGACTTTACATATAGATACCTATGTAGATATGCTGCAAAATCTTTACATAAAAAATATTGCTGTTATAAATGAATAACGTCATTTTCTTAATATCTATTTTTTTATTGCAACAAAAATTTTGATGGTATCTGAATATTCAGGTTTGTGCCTTAATTAATGAAAGATGAACATTGATAAATTACATTAATAACTCACGCCTCGGTTGTATGGATGATGAAGATTGCCTTCAAAGTGTCAAACCTAGATTTATTTGATTCACAATCTTTTCAGACTCTTTCCACAAAATCTTCTGCGATGATGTATTTTGAGCGATTTTGTGGGTCTTTCCAAGCTTGCAATTACGGAAATATTTTCCTGTGACATTTTCCAACTCCTTTGATAAAGACACATAGAGTGTAGTCTGAATACTTTCATTTACAGATCTTAAAAACTTTCGAAAAATGTAAAGACTTAAATTCATTATTCGTGATTCAGTCTGCCAAATCTCGCTATTTGCGGTTCCAGGATGAAGCGCGTTCACTGTGATTCCAGTTCCTTCCAGTCGACGAGCTAACTCAAATGTAAACAACAAATTGGCAAGCTTTGAATTGCTATATTGATACAATGGCAGCCAACAATCGATAGGATTCAAATGTTTTTCATTTTGAGGTGTAAAATATGAGACTGAATGGCATTTGGAAGTTACAACAACTATTCTACGTGGTGCTGACTTCTTCAAAAGATCCATCAGAAGCGTTGTCATGAGAAACGGTCCATAATGATTTGTCGCCATCGTAAGTTCGATTCCGTCAGCACTTACAGCTTTTTTAATAAATCCAGCATAAGCTGCATTGTGAATTAATATATCAATCTTTGTTTCTGTTGCAATAACTTTTGAGCAGAATTCGTGTATTGATCTAAATGATGACAAGTCGACATTAAGTAATATTATCTGATCATTACCACTTTCTCTGATAATTTCGTCTTAAATTAAAGAAACTTTTTGTTCATAAAATATTTTCTAATATCTATTGATGATGTACCTTGAACAGCTTTTCCAGTTTTCATGTTTCTGCAAGCCATGATGACTCGAGCCCCTTTGTTTGCCATAAACCTTGCTACTCCCTTTCCAAGGCCATTGTTCGCACCAGTTATCAAAACTGTTTTACCTTTTAAATTAATGTTCTTCAAAAGCAACAAAGTGATAGAAAATATAATTTCTGAAATGTTTATTACAACTTACATTTGACTCAAAATGTCTATTTGTAAATTTCGTCCAACATCGAACTAGAAATCCGATTAAAATGTAGCCGATGAACCATGCGCTTAATATTATCAACCAGATCATTTTCATACAACTCTTAAGCAAATAAAACAATATTAAATAAAAGCTTTGATATATATTTCAAAACAACTGTTTTTGATAATCTTCAATATCACAACTTCACAGTTCAACTCTCTTAAAGCAAATGATTGTGATTTTTTTTTATGTATTGATTTTGATGCAATCTTTGGAATCCATTCAAACAAAACCTGATATCATTTCTGCCTTTTTTTGTTTAAACTGAATTTTCAATCAGCGATTTTTGAATCATCTTCATAAATGTGATAAAACACGACGAGACTTTCAAGGAAATATGTATTTTAACTTGCTGAACAAGTGGATTTATTTCTTCACTCTCTATTATGACGTCGTCTTTTGTGACGAATCTTGAATGTCTAACCCAAACCTTGACAATCTTTACAGGTTTCATTTTGATTGCTTGCATATTTTACAATCTAAAAATAAATATGAAAATTTATATAATTTCCATCATCGAAAATGTAATAGAAACGCAATTAACTTGACGTTGTTTTCACAAAATTTTTTCACCAAAAATCATTAGTGGGCGGAGTTATGTTCATTGCTGCAATGCTTTCAATGACGACGCAACAATAATTTTCCCTTTTCCATATTTTGCAATGAATCCTTTTCATTTCGTTTGGAAATTCACTCAAATACGGAAGCACATTTATAATAGATTTTTTGAACTTTTAAAGTTTATTAGTTTAAAAATTTCAACTTCGATATGGAAAGAATTAATCGAATTCAAACACCAGACTCGTCATCATCGCCTCCTTCAAATGGAATGTATCAAGATTTCAATACAGATGTTGCGTCCAAATTGCCATCTTGTATTTATGGATCAATACAACAAAATCAACAAATTTATTGTGATCAAATTACATCACATACTCAATTTGCCGAAAATCAAATAGATGAACTCGACTTTAAAATTCCAATGCAGTACATCACTCAACCTGAACTTTTAGATTATGCACCTGCAAGTTCCACTTCACAATCATCTCAAAGTATTTTTGGAGGCCCGATTAAAAATAGTAGACAACAAAATACAAATCGTGATCGGAAACGGACTTCCAGAACTGTTCCAAATGGGTAAATATCTTTGTGGAAATTCAAATCTAATTAAATTATTAAATTTTCAATTCATGTTTTTTAAAGTTCTATAAATTCTGCATTTGACGAACTCCGAGTTCATGTTCCAACTTTTCCATACGAGAAGCGTTTGAGTAAAACAGACACATTGCAATTAGCGATTGCATATATTTCACTGCTCAGAGAAGTATTAGTTGCTGATTATGATCCTTTAACTTACGTTGAAAAATGTTTACGGGGTGAAATCAACGCTGACCAGTCGAGTTGGAATACTAGTGGTAAACATCAAAGTAAAATTTATTTAAATTTATGAAAATCAATTCAAATTTTACAGACTTAATTGCACGACTGTCATGGATAAACTGGCAAAAGTTGGGAGTTGTTCCAGGACGGACTCTGTTGGCAACTTTAGCACTTGGTGCAGATTCTTCTCCTTTTATGGGACCTCATTTTTAAGAACATTTTTTCAAGAAATTTCTTTTAACGAGAAGAAAACATTTTCTTGTATTTGACACATCATTTTCAGAAAAAATAAAAACTTATTGCACGTGGTGAAATAAATCAAAGAATAGGCCGATCAGAACTTACGCCAATCACGTGTCGATGCTTCAAAGCGGAAAATTGAAATCAATTGAGGGTGAAGCTGTTTGTAAAATTTTATTGCAACCACTTATTATGAATAAACAAATTATTATGTAGCAGAAATGTAAGAATTGTTAATGACACTGGGACAGGCTAATTTTCTTTTCAGATGCATCGAGATGGGATAAAATGTACAAATAATTTATATTTCATCTTTAGGATGAAAAACAGAATATAATCGTACGAAATATCTCATAAAACCAAAAAATCTTCTTACATAACTCACAAAATGTTCGCAATTCATTCTGCGCACCATTGTCGAGTACTTTACCTGTTTTTGATGTGAAATCAATAA
This sequence comes from Clunio marinus, assembly GCA_900005825.1. NCBI lineage: Eukaryota > Metazoa > Arthropoda > Insecta > Diptera > Chironomidae > Clunio > Clunio marinus. The sequence continues at coordinate 87,541 of CVRI01000057.1, forward strand.
TTTGACTTTCTGATTTCACTAGCTAAAATGCACAGATTCGTTGATCTGTTTATGATGGTTGTTTCCCCTTTTAAAGCGCACTTGAAATAGAATCTGTTTATGATGGCTCTTTATGTTTGAAATGAATAAGAAGAGAAATGGAAGAAATTGAAGTCTCAAACATTAAAGACATTTGCGATTTTATTTTTCATTCAATTATCTCACAGAAATTCTTTAAAAAACTTTTCATTTCAATGAATTTAAAAATCAACCACATAAAAATTAAAACACGCGACTACAGGAAATTTAAACATTACAAAATATTAAGAGAGTGACACTAATCTCTTCCGAATCACCACAAACAAGTATTGAAATTTAATCAATGTTGTTTTTTCCCACAACTTAAATGAGATTAAGATTTGCAGTCTCATTCTCATGCTCAATTAATAATTTCACAATTTTCTATGGAAATCTACCCTCGAGAAGAGAAACAAGTCTAAACCTATTGGCATGTATGTGCATCGGAAGGAAAAAGTATTTAAACCCTTATTTTATCCCTCATGTTCTATGACACTCGAAATAAGCCACAAGAACAAACAATCGCGTATGCAATTCACATCCGATTGACCTTGCGGGTTAATAGGAGGGTTGCAGTATAGAAAGGCGATGATAAAATGATTTGTGAAATTGTGTATCAAAACAAATAAAATTTCCATTTTAATCGTCGACAATTGATTAGGCAAGAGTGTGCTTGAAGAATTTCAACAAGCTTGCAATATGTCAAAAGTCGCGTGGCGTTAATGTGATAGAAATTTTAAACATAAATTTATACTTCAAAATAATTTCCTTGAACTCCATGAAATCACAAACTTTACTGAGAGATTTCAAATCTTTAAACTTTTATTAAGAGTCTCATTTTAATTTTCCCAAGTATTTAATCTAAGATATAAATATTTAATAAATACCTACAGTAGGTAACAATGAAACAAAATAAAAAATAATAACGCTGAGAAATTCAATCACGTGTCGTTGATGCTGTAACATTCAAATTTTATTATATCAGAGGGTGAAGTGGCTTGTTTATGTTGCAACTATTCATTAAATATATTTAAGTAAGCATATTTGAAGGTTCATGATTACATACAATTATGTAGGTGTTTTTGAAATAACATTCACACAAGTCAGAGAACATAAGTCTTCTGATATTTCTAATTCCAAAATGATTATCAGATTCTTTAAAAATTATTTTTCTCTGAATAATCTTTAAAAATTAAATTTCTATTACAGAAAAAATTAAGATTAAAGCTTTTAAGGCTGGTGCTTAACATCCAACGACTGACTAAACTGGATTGGCATTGGAATTGTAACAGGGAAATGTATGTTGCTGAGAAAATTAATATCAACAAAAAATTACTTGAATATGTTGTGTGGAAATATTTTTAACACCTTTTTAAAATTTCAGATCAAAATAACATGAACGTTATTAATGAATTTCTTTCAATTAAGAGAATTCAACTTCAAATTTCATTTAATTTCTTCAATGATTTTGAAAATATTTGTGTGAAACGAGAATTCTTCTAAGAAGTTTTTCCTATCACAGTGTGATATCAGCTCCTTCAAAGTTTTCATACACAGAGAGAGAGTTTGTCATATCTTTATATCTTTATCTATTGATATCTTATCAGTTAATGATAAGATATTCGTAACATAAAGTTTGTTCATTCTCTTTTATTTCCACTGTGAACATTGGACAATTCACAATACTTTTAATTTGTTTAAGTTTTCTTATTATGAAATTAGTTTGTGAATTTAATTACATTAATTGGCTTGCAATTGGAAACAAATACACGAGTACTATTTCTTCATCTTCAATAACAGAGCCAAACACGATTATTCAAAAAATAGATGGACAACATTTGAATGGAAAAAATGACAGAGATGTCGAAGCGATTCGTTTTAGTGATACAACAGTCAACTACTTCCCTAACGCATTGAACAAAATTTTTCCTAATTTGAAATCAGTTGAAATTTATAAATGTGGATTGAAATCAATAACACGAAGAGATTTGATTGGACTAGAAAATGTTCAGAGATTAAGTTGTGGTAACAACAATATCAGTTCACTTCCAGATAATCTGTTTAGAAATATGAAGAAACTTATTGACATTTCATTCCGCGACAATGATTTGCATTGCATGTCCTCAGAACTTCTCATGCCAACATTGATAAATAATATAAAACTCGTAGATTTTCGTGAGAATCAATCCATTGACGCTGTTTATTGTGACTCATCTTATATGCAAATATTGAGTGAAAAGAAAGTTGATTCTTTAGCCCAGTTGGTGGCCATAATTGATCAGAAATGTGATAAGCCAATAAACGATAACTGCAACAGAATCAAAAACATCGCTTCAGAAGGATTCAAGGAACTTTGGGCAACTGGCCGTTTGTCGGACATCACGATTGTCACTGACACAGAGAAATTAAAACTACACAAAACTGTTTTAGCTATTCAAAGTTCTGTTTTCACTTCAATTTTTGAAGATAAAATGAAAGATCGACCATCTGATGAAATTCAAATGACAAACATAAATTCCGCAGTCGTTAAGATTTTCCTGAAATTTCTCTACACAGATGAGATAGAAGAAAAAGTTGAAGTTTCAAATCTGCTTGAACTTTTCTCCCTCGCAGCAAAATATAAAGTAGAAAATTTAATGAGAATTGTTGAAGGGATGATCATTGATGATCTATACGTTGACAACGCCATTGAAATATTTGAACTTGCATGTCGCTATGATTGTGATAAGATGAAAACTTCAGCATTTGAATTCATTCAATCAATATTTGTTGAACCATTGAAAGATGAATTGATGAACCAACCAGAAGTTGTCAAAGAACTTATTGAAGCTAAAAGGAATTTCGATTCTATGATGAATAAATACAAGAAAAATTAATATTTAGATTTGAATGTTGCATTGTTAATTTATCACCAACAAAAGGTCGAGTTTTATAACTATTGACATTAAGAAGTTGTTAATTACAGTTGAAATCGTGGTCATTATATTCGTTTACATTCAAAATTTTCTCAAATTTCTACAATAGAGATCATGTTACAATAATTCATCATTCAGAGTATGAAAATGCTTTTAATACTGTTAAAAAATTAAGAATTCCATTTGAACTTCATCAACTTGTTAATGAATGCCATTAAAATGAAGAAAAAAAATTAATTAAAAATTCGAGGGTGGTTATAGACACATTTTGAATTTTCCCTCGTTTTTTTAGTGTTCTTAATTAATTTTACCTGTAAAAATGTCATCATTTATTACAGAAAGAATTAGGTAGAGAAATATTCAGATTTATTTCAAAAAATCATCACAGCTTTACAAATCCAGATTGATAAACTTTAACATTTGTTGTGATTTGACCCAAATTTAACGATCATGTAACGATGATCACAGTTTAGCATCCCTTAAATAACGCCCAACAATACTGATAACAACTTCGCAATCTGAAATTAGCAATTTTGAAAAAGTTTCAATATTAAACGCTAAACGATTCACTTTAATATTCTTTTTATAATTAGGTATCTATTTCTATATTGTTAACAAAAACATTGAAATTAAAAAGGCTTAATGATTTGAATGTCTGCTGATCTAGGGGATTTAATAGCTTCGACAAGATAAGTAAGTACTAACCCATCAACTGTCCGATTCTTATTAATTCATCAGGAAATTTGTTCAAAGAATTATTAAGAGAGATTTACGGAAAAATTCAAAGGAAGTTGATGATGTAACTGTTGATGATTGTAACTTCATGATGCACAATGTGTTATTTCTTGTTACGTTCATTTCCAGACACCGAACAATTTAAAATCGTTTTCATTAGGCTAAATTTTATCAATATGGATTTAGTTTGTGAATTTAGATATTGGAATTGGCTTGAAATTGGGAGTGAATACACGAGTACTATTTCTTCTTCTTCAATACAAGAACCAAACACGATCATTCAAAAAATTAATGGCAAACATTTGGATGGAAAAAGTGACAAAGATGTCGAATCTATTTGGTTTAGTAATACAACGGTCAACTACTTCCCTCAAGGATTGAACAAAATTTTTCCTAATTTGAAAGCTGTTGGAATTCATAATTGTGGATTGAAATCAATAACACGAAGAGATTTGGACGGACTAGAAAATATTCAGATACTATGGTGCAGTAAAAACAAAATCGCTTCACTTCCAGATAATCTGTTTAGAAATATGAACAAACTTAATGCCATTTCATTCCGCGACAATGATTTGCAATTCATGTCTTCAGAAGTTCTCATGCCAATATTGAAAAATGGTTTAAAACTTGTAGACTTTCGCAGAAATCGTTCCATTGATGCTGTTTATTGTGACTCATCTTATACGCAAAAAATTAATGGAAATAAAGTTGATTCTCTAGTCCAGTTGATGGCCATGATTTTTGAGAAATGTGATAAACCAAATAAGAAAGACGAGCAGACGTTATCAAACAAAAAATTGCAGGATATAAAAACTGAAGGATTCAATGAGCTTTGGACGACTGGCCGTTTCTCGGACATAACGATTGTTACTGATACGGAGAAATTCAAAGCACATAAAGCTATTTTATCTGTTCAGAGTTCAGTGTTTACTTCAATTTTCGAAAATGAGATGAAAGATCGACCATCTGATGAAATTCAAATGAAAAACATAAATCCCGCAGTTGTGAAGATTTTCCTGAAATTTCTCTACACGAATGAAATAGAAGAACAAGAGCAAGAAGAAAAACAAAAAGAAAAGAAAGGAATTGAAGTTTCACTTTTTTTGGAACTTTTTGCTCTCGCAGCGAAGTTTAAAGTGCAGAATTTAATGACAATTACTGAGGAGATGATCATTGATAATCTAAACGTTAACAATGCAATGGATGTTTTCGAGCTTGCTTGTCTCTTCAATTGTGATAAAATGAAAACTTCAGCATTTGAAGTCATTCGATCAATGTTTGATAAGCCATTGAAAGACGAATTGCTAAACCAACCAGAAAATATAAAAAAACTTATTGACATTAAGAAAAATTTCGACTCTATGCTGAATATGTTCAGCAAACAATAATGTTTCCTTTTTCATCTTCATATCAATGTAAGTTTATCATCAACATAATTTCGCTTTTTTTATAATTGATTGAAATTCTTTTTCACATTTTACAAATAGGTTGAAGCGATTCGTTTGGTGAACACAAAGTTGACTACTTCACTCAAGGATTGAAATGAAATTAAAAAATCACTATGAAATATATTCTTTTAGTCTATAATAATATTTGCTAAATTAAACGCAGAAAAAAAAGTTATAACTTCTTCAATTATATTGCACATTTATTATGAGTTATGAAGAATACATTTTAAAAAGTGGAAAATGTTTTATCAAATTTTTAAATGTGAGGTCCCATAAGATGAGTAGTATCAGCACCAAGTGCGAGTGTTGTTAAAAGTGTTCGTCTTCCAGGATGAACTCCAAGATTTTCCCAATTGATCCAAGATAAACGAGCTGTCAGATCTTTTTTCAAGTTGAAATATTTAAATAAATTATTTCCATTAAAGTTTATCTAAATTCTTACCACTTGTATTCCAACTTGCGCGATCTGCTTTGATTTCACCTCGTAGACATTTTTCAACATAAGTTAAGGGATCATAATCAGCTTCTAAAACTTCACGTAAAAGAGCGATATATGCAATCGCTAATCTTAAAGTATCGATTTTGCTTAAACGTTTCTCATATGGAAATGTTGGAACATGAACACGTAGCTCGTCAAATGCGGAATTGATGGAACTTTAAAAAATTAATAACAATTTGAGAATGTTAATAATAAAAAATTATTTAATAAATTAAATAAGTATACCCATTTGGTGCCGACCTAATAGTCCTTTTACGTTCTCGAACATTTCCATGTTGTCTATTGTTTTTAATTGGTCCACCAAAATTACTCATAGAAGCTGTCGAAGTCGATGTTGCTGGTACGTCAGAAACATCAGCAGAATGCTGAAGAAAATGTTGATGAATTTTAAAATTATTGTGATTAATTCTTAAGTTGTTGCCACCGGTTGGTGATTGATTAGTATTTGAAGATAATCCTAAATTATTTAAGGGGATCTGAGCTGAGCTTAATTGATGATGATGGTGATGATGAACATTTGCGTATACACAAGAAGGTAAATCTGACATTGCCTCGTCATCGAAGTTATGAAAAATTCCACTTAATGGTGGCGAAGAAGAAGAATCTGGAAGTTGACAACGATTTAACTTCTCCATCAATCTGAATTTTCCTTCAACTTTTATAATTAAATTTCACTTCCGCTTTCGATGAATTTTCAACACAAAATGAAAATTATTTTCATCTGAGCATGATTGTGAAAATTTCCTGCCATTATAAAACATTGGAAGCAACATAACTCCGCCTCCTTTTTATGTTTTCAATGTTTTCTATGCTAACATTAAATGTTTAGAAATATGTATATGACGGTGTTTGGTAGGCAACTTGAAAAACATATTTTTTTATAAACTCATTCTATAGAATAGTTTTAAATTAAATTTCACATCACATCCTGGTTTAAAAATTAACATAATTTCAAATGAGCATTGAAGAAGTTGCAAGATATTTAAAGAAAAAAAAGCTGCTTTTGCGTCTAGTAAATAAATCTATGATACCTATCTAATGAATTTTATAAAAAATAGAAATTTTGTTCAAAGTTTAAAGACTCAACACACAAGTTTTTTAATCTGGTGTATTAAATAATAACGGTTGGGTAAAATTCAAAAACACGTTTCAAGTTCAAAAAGCATCTTTGAATTCAAAGTTCAAAAAATAATAATGAGCGCTCTCTACTGTAAAAAATCCTAACTAAACAACATCTTGACGCTGGGATATTTCGTCAATTAAGACTTTCAAAGTATTGTTAAGAAAATATTGTTCAATTTCATATAATTATCAATAATTATATGTAACGAGAGCAATAAAAAGTTTTTAGAAATTCCAATAAAATTCATTGGAATAAGAGAAGGTGACAAAGTTGTAGGATAACCCCAGAAGTATCGCTTATACACAGTGAATATCTCGATATTAACATTTTAAACAAATTAAACAGAATCGGAGCATACAAAACTCGCTTTAAAAAGTTTATCTAGTTTAAATAAGTGTTATTTTATTGTTTACAACTTATGATTTGGTTTCATAATCACAGAAAAGTTGTAAAATTTGTTAATGAAAAGCAGAGTATCTGGAATAAAAATAAAAGAATATGGACACAAACCAGCTATAAAAGTGGGTAAGATTAAATGAAAACAATTTTTTCCAAACATTTACCGAAAGCAATGAGAATACAGCATAATTTCAATGAAATTTCTATGCAAATCTATAAAAAAACATCATATTACAACTTTTGAAGCCATTAAGACTTATTAAAATTGCAAGTAAAATCAAGGAAAAGTAATCAAAAATATATGTGAAAATAAATATTTTTTTCCTCTTCTATTTTTATCTTTCCAAATGAAGAGAGAAATACACGAAAGAAAAAAATTGCTGGCCGCGTATTTTCATGCCTCGTGAATTGATATTTATAATTAAATTTGGTATTATTATTATTTTTTTATCTTCTCCTTCCAGAAGCACTTTGCGCGCATCTATCAGTGTGATTTTTAAAGTGAAAAAGAGTGAGAACAAACAAAATTCCAGTACATCTTGCTTAATCAAGCTTAATAATAAAATTTAAAAAACATTAATTGATACAATATTAAATATAAATCTGGTTCAAAGAAGTTTATGATAATGTAAAAGTGAAATTAATGTACAGAAAAGGAAGCTCTCAATTTCGCGTGTGAATTAATAGAATCTAATGAGTAAATGGTCAGCAAGTGTGTAAATAATGATCAAAGATAAAAAAGAAAAGCAATCTTCAGGGGGATCGTCTGGATCCTCAAACTCCGGTGGAAATAATTCAAAAAGCAACAATAACAATGCAAATAATAATAATAGTAATGCATCAAGTGCAAACTCTGTAAATTCATCATCAACGTCGTCACCGAGCTCATCGAAAGCATCAAATTCGAGCAAGAACAGTAACAGTTCAAGTAGCTCCAACAATAATAGTTCAAATAAGAATATACTTGGAATAAAAGAAGAGATTATTGAGCAAAGTAAGATTTTTGATAACGAACATTATAAACAATCTGACATCACATCAATTAATGCAGTCAAAATTTTAGATTCAACGGAACAATTAATAGTCACGTCTATTAAACATGAAGACGGATCACCACCGACAAATATAATCAAGAAAGAATCAACAGCAGCTTCATCATCGACAAACTCTGGTGCTTCTACATCCAGTAATGTGAATAGCAATGATAGCAATAATAATAACGATACGAATGATAACAAGAACAGTAATTCCTCAAGTAATCCTCTAATGTCGGATGATAAAGATCCAACACATGATAGTAATATTTCAGATGAGTGTAAGTGAATAAGTTAATTAATTTAATTAGAATGTATTTTGATTTAACATTCTGTTTCATCATTAAGTACTTAATAATGACGACCTGCACGCATCAGGTAGTGGAAATAATTCATCAAATAAACTTGGAATGCATATCAAAAATGAAGATCCTGCAACAGATCCCTTAGGTGGCGTGGATGGAAATAATTTAACAAATAGCAATTTTGGAAACATAAATAATCCATCAGGACCTAATCGTCCAGCAACATCACAAAATTCGCCAGAAAGAATTCAACCATTACCATCGAATGTTGTTAACAAACAATCAAACAGCATGGATGTAAGTCGTCTTATATTTCTTATCATAAAAACGATTTCTTATCATGATTTCTTTTCAGTATATGCAACAGCAAAGTCAAATCTTTGTCTTCTCAACAGCACTTGCGAATAAAGGTGCTGAAGCTGTCCGAAGTGGACAATTTCAAACGATTATTGCTTATCATTGTGCACAACCGGAAACGAAAAAGTTTTTACAGGTAAACATTTGACATTCTCATTTGAAATATAAAACGAAAGTTTCTTATTGAATTCCTTTTTAGAAATTTCCATTAAAAGTAAATCAATTTAATCGAAGTGGTTGGTTTCCCAACATGCAAGCAAATGTCAATAGTAACAAGAAGTCACGAATGATGCCGTTAAATCAACAAAATTTTAATTTCATGAAGAACAATCCGATGAACGCTCAACAATCTGGAAGTGGTCCAATTAATAATCAAATGGGAATGCAAGGAGGCTTTCCTCCAAGTTGTGATATGAATAATCCCGATGGAAATATGATGTGGGGTCAAGGTAATCAACATCAAATGAATATGGATCCATTAGGGAATAATGGACCGTCATTAGATCCACTACTTAACGATCCCAGTATTGAGAGTCTTGTAAATGACCCACTCGGCCCAAATTCTCAATCAAATCAAATTAATAACTCACATCAAAGTCCAATGGGAGGTAACATTTGCATGGATCCAACGAGTCCAAACATACCGTCATTGCAAGGTGTTAAAGTTCCCGATGAAGATCTTACGCCACAACAACGACATCAACGTGCACTTAAACTTGCACAACTTCAAGAGCTCAAACAAATGTTTAAGCAAGAGCCACCCAACGAATGTCAAATTAATGAACAAGATCAACAAGGCGGACCCGGACCATGCTCGAAAATTGGACCAATGGGACCGAACTCGATGAATCCAATGATGCAGCAAGGCGGAAATCATCCTCATGGTCCGATGAATCCAATGAATGGACCAATGCGTCCCAACTTCCCTCAAATGGGAATGGGACCTCGAGGTCAAATGTGTCGTCCCATGGGTCCAGGACCAGGACCTGTCGGAATCAATCCAAACTCATTAAACGACGAAATGATGTCGAGTATGGGTGGTGGTGTAATGGGAAGCGGACCAGGAGGGCCAATGAATTCTGGCAACATGCAAATGGGTGGTCCTGGTGGAGCGATGATGGGCAACATGAATCTTCCACCACACATGCAAGGAAATAACATGGGAATGAATAACATGGGACAGGGAAATTGTAACATGAACAACATGAATAATATTTGTAGTGGTGGACCAGGAAACATGGGAATGATGGGACAGAAGGGAATGCCACCGAATATGATGGGCGGCCCACAAGGTCCAGGAAACATGCAAGCACACATGGAGTGGAATAAATTGCAACAACAGTATTACGATGAAGGTAAACGAAAAGGACCACCGCAAATGTGTGGACCTATGGATATGAATGATCCTTCAATGGGGCCAGTTATGGGTCCAATGGGACGACAAATGCCTCCCGGTGCAATGAGAAATATGTCTAATATGCGAGGTCCAGGGCCTGGTCCAGGACAAGGCCCACCACCGCCGTACCATCAAACACCACGTTCAGCATCTGTGCCTATTGCAACACAAAGTCCTAATCCCAACAGTCCCAATAATCCAACATCTAATCTTTCATTACCATCACCAAGAGGTGGTTGCAATTCAACGCTCAATTCACCAGCTGCTGGTGATCCGACACGTTCTTTAAATTCACAACATATAAACATGAAACATATGAATCCGCGTCAAAGTCCAACGATTTCATCACAAGACTCACCTGCTGGAGCTTTGGGACGTCAAATAAATCATAGTAATCCCAGTACACCAATTTCATCGCATTTATCGCCAAGTGCAAGTCTCAAGGATCTCGAAATGAACAGCAATCCTAGTAAGTTATCATTTTTTCTCGTTTTTGAAAATCATTTAAATAGATTTTGTTTCAGACAAAGAACCTAACTTAATGCCCGTGCCATCACCTCAACAAATCTCCTATCTGAACACTTTTGAAAGTCAAGAGCTCACGATACAAAAACAACCGAATACAAACATCAAAGATGGATCAAATATGTAAGTGAAATGTCCCTTAACGTCATGTGTGTAAGCTGTCGATTTTCGAAAATATTTCATTTTCGATATCGAAAGTTAGAAAGTTTTCGAAATTCCATTTCTTCATTGTTAATCAAATTTTAAATGTTTTCTATTAGTGGTGGACCAAATCAAGGAAATTTAAATCTCGATAATCGACTTCCTGGTCAAAAGACGCCAACATCATCATCAAATCCTCACATGAATAGTTTTCCCATTCCATCAAGTCCCCACACGCCAGGTGGATCATCGTTGTCAAGTAAATTCATTTAATCATCATTAACACCATTTCAAAATTAATTTTATTCAATTATTTAGTAGGCGACAAAAATCGAATACATCCAGCTGGACCAAGTCCACAAAATAATCTTCAACGTTCCAACTCTATGATGGGCAACGACTTATCCCAGTTTCCACCTCACCAACATCCAAATAATCAGCAGCAATCGAATGAAAGCAATATGCAATTTCCATCAGATACACCAAACATGCCTTTTGGACCGAATTCCCAACAACATCAACAGCAACAACAACAGCAGAATAAAATGGGAAATTTTATGGATCAGAAATCTGGCGATGTAATTTTAACTTCATTATGATCACATTAAAACATAATTAATATTTTATTTTTATTTCAATTTAAGATGGGAAATAATGTTCCACCTCAATTTGCACCATGTAGTGGACGACCCGATTTGCCATTGAATCCAAACAGTAACGCAACTATGACTAACACAAAACCATCACATTTTGATCCAATTTCATCATTAGCACAAATGTCACAACAACTAACGACATCAGGCGTACCAGGATCAATGAACGGTCAACCGATGATGGGTGGATTCAATAACAATGGAATGATGAATGATATGGGACCGATGGTGATGGGACCAGAAGGTCAAATGGGAGGTGGTCCTGGTGGACAAATGGACTTTCCTGGAATGGGACCTGGTATGGGCCCAAACCAATTTGGCGGTCCAAGATCGATGTCGCCGAAAATTGGAGGCCCACAAATGGGATTTCCTGGTGTTCCAGGAGGTCCTATGCCACCTAACATGAGAATGGGTCGTCCAATGGGTTACAACGGTACAAATATTCAAGTGAAGCCCAATGCACCGAATACCATACAATACTTGCCTGCCCGTCCACAAATGAATAATGCAAATCCACCTCGTGGTCCACCGAGTCTAGATTTTCTTCAAAGATTCACAAATCCTATGGGCATGGATGAGATGAACAAGGTGGGAGGTGGTCCTGGTGGAAATCAACAAAATATGCCATACTTTCCTAATCAAAATAATCCCGGTGCATGTGGAATGGGACCAGGAATGGATCCAGCTGAAGGTGGTGGAAATCAAATGGGACCTGGCAATGGTCCGCCTGTTGGAATGATGAATCAGAATCCCATGATGATGAGAGGTATGAGAGGGAACGCTGGTGGAAATATGATGAGATTTCCTGGGCCATCAGGGCCTGGAGTTGGAAATCCGTGTATGATGGGAAATAATTCATTCGTAAATAGTTCAAACAATCCGAATATGGGCGGTGATCATCAAATGATGTTTGGCGGTCCAGGTGGTCCACAGCAAAATCCGCAAATGTTTGTCGCTGGTCCTAAAGGTAGTCCAATGGGTGGTCCACCGAATGCTGAACAAATGCAAATGATGGGTGGTCCCGGTGGTGGACCGCCAGTACATTTTAAGCAGCAACAGCAGCAGCAACAACAACAACAGCAGCAATCTCACTTTCCCAGCACTGCCGATCCGAACTACGCCCAACAGTATCATAATTTCCAGCAACAGCTATACGCCACTAACAACAACAATCAAAGAAATCAAATGGGCATGAGTGGAAATCAAGCGTTTATGCCGAAATAGTGGTGGTAAGTTTTCTTTGATGATAAACGTTTTTATAGCGAATAAGGTTTAAAGTTATCTAGGCTTTAAGAATAATAAAAAAGTTAGTTTAATATTTTGCAATTTTATTCAATAATTTAAATGATCCATCAAAATCTTTTTTTTATTTCTAAACGACAAAACTTATTAACAAAATTAAATTTTTAAATAATTCATTACATTAAAAGGAGAAGAAAGAAAAATTCACAAAAGAGATTTTTTTAAGGAATTGTCAGCTTTTCTTTTCAATCATCACAGTTTTTATTGTTGAATAAAGAATGATTAAGGACAAAAAAAAAGAAGAAAACGAAAATCGCCTTCAAGTTTCAGTACTTAATAAGTGAGAATCATCATTTAGAGACATACACAAAAAAATATGTTTATCTGTAAATGGATTCAAAAAAAAGTAAAAGTTTTATCAGAAGATGAAAAAAATGCTAGTTACACACAATCAGATTTATAATAAAAAGAAATGAAAAAAAATCATGTTTTTGTTTAATTACTTTCAGAGTTGCACAAAAAGATGAAAATTTTGTTTCAGGTTTTCTTGAATTAAAAATAACATCGACAACTTATCGTCTTTTTTCTCTCAAACAGTCAACAATTTGTTTTCTTATTATTTCTGATGTTGCTTAACTTCAATGATCAGAAGAAAATTGGCATTTCTGACATTAACGATGAATAAACCCCAGCAATACAACATAAAATTTTGTTTGTTTACATTCAGAGAAATGTCATTTTTATTGATAACAGGATTGCCAGGTGTCGGCAAAACAACGATCGTTCAAAAGATCATCAAAGATCTCAGAACAAAAGTGCAGTCGTTGAGTCTTCAAGGTTTCTACACGGAAGAAGTAAGAGATGAGAAAGGTGAAAGAATAGGATTTGATGTGGTTTCTTTAGAAGGAAATCGAGGAATATTATCAAGAACTAAGTAGGTAAATGATTAACTTATCATTAATTTTCAAGTTCAATACAAATTCTTACTAACTTGTAGTTCAGAAATATCAAAAAATAATCAACCAAGAGCGGGAATGAATTACAAAGTCGGAAAATACATCGTTTACGTTCAAGAGTTTGAAGATTTCATCTTCAGAGAAGTGAAACAATCTGATCATACGTCATTGCTGGTTATCGATGAGATTGGCAAGATGGAATTACTGAGTAGAAAGTTTGAAATATTTATAAATAATCTTATATGCTCAAATAGTAATTTCCGAGTTATTGCAACTGTCCCACTAAAAACTCCATTAAAACTTATCGACAAACTCAAGCAACATCCAAAGTCTCGAACTTTTCACATTACAAAATCAAATCGAGAGACAGTTTACGATGACATTTTTCAATCGACAAAATCTCTTGTAAATTAAATAAAATTTTCTTTTTATTTCAATAAATTTTCATAAAATTTTTTTTTATTACAAAATTTACGCTTTTGTTTCACGTACAGACTTTTTTCGGGTTCGTTTTTCATTTTTTTCAGCTTCCATTTCGAGGAATTTTTCTTCTTGCGCTTTCCAGAACGCATCTTGTCTTTGAACGATTTCTGGATGTCGTTTTTCAAAGTCATAATCTGGTTGCTTAAGTAAATCCCACACTTTTCCTTTATCTGTAAATTTGACACATGCCAGTGATTCAAGAATTTCTTTTGTCTCTTCTTGTGGAAGTTGCGTTACTATCGAAATTTTTTGTCGATTTAATGTTGTCATTTCATTTTTCAAAAGTTTATAAATAATATAATCACGACCACGACACATCAGCTCTGATGACACGCCATTAATTAAAGACACAAAGCCTTCAGGGTAGAGAATTTCAGATTGAAGTGTCCAATTCCCACGAATCATAACACCGCATAATGCGAGACTACGAAGAGTCTTATCGATTGAAATGTTAGGATTGGAAAGCATCTCCATAAGTTGATTGAAAGGAAGAAGTTTTGCTGCAAAAAGATTTAAAATTATTCTCACAATTTCATGATGTTTCAGCCCATTTCTTACCATCTTTGAGAAATATTTTGATTTGATCAAGTAAAGGAAGTTTCTTAATTTGCTTCTTACTGATGGGAACGTGTATTGTCTGACATTTACTTTCACTTTGCTCTTCATTTGTGTCCAAAGCAGAAGCTGCAAGATTCGTTGCATTTAAAGTGACATGATCGCTAATTAAATCTGCAAAATATTCATTTGGTTTGATGCTGGTGAAATGTCCATCAATTGCATTATGTGACAGTGGAATTTTCTGACGTTCAATCTCTGCTTGTGAAGACTTGTTTGAGTAAATTAGAGCTTCGCACCAAGGTT
The DNA here is from genome assembly GCA_900005825.1 of Clunio marinus. NCBI lineage: Eukaryota > Metazoa > Arthropoda > Insecta > Diptera > Chironomidae > Clunio > Clunio marinus. Next base: position 102,670 of record CVRI01000057.1, read on the forward strand.
CATCAGCACCAATATGAGAAATGTAGTGATATGATCTCTCTCGTGCCTTTTTAATTTTTTCTGCATCACCAGAACGAGCAAACTTCACTGTGACTTGCTTTAAATCTTCAGTTTCATCATCTGAGCCATTTTCTGCTTTCTGTTCTGCTTTTGTACGTTTATCACCTTTGTCGAAGTACAAATAATTTTGTCTCATTTGATAAAATGCTGAAAAAGATGAAGAAATGTTGTTAATTTCAACTCCTCAATTTTCCTAATTAAAGTCATAATTACTTTTAACTGGTACTAAATGAAGTTCTTTATCCATCATCATTCCTAAAGCATAGCGAGGATTTTGAACTGAGACAGAACTCACAAAACTCACTTTGTCCATTCTGCCTGACTCAAAGGAAGGATGTTCATTTTTATTGTTACTGTTTGTGGCACGATTTCCATCAGCAACTTCAGCCAACATTTTTCCTTTAAAAGCGTCATAATTCTTTGATGCTGTATCGACTTTAAAATCGATTTTTATCTAAAATGTGACATGTGTTAAGATGAAAATCATGAAATTTAAAGAGAAATTTTACCTGTTGGCTTACTGGCTTAACACAACAATTTGACACTGAGGATTTGTCGATATTGTATATTTTATTCTTAATAGGAAACTGAATAACAAATAGATTTTTAGCAAGACTTTTTGACAGATAAACCGGAATCTAAAAATGAAATGGATAATTTAATTAAAATTTTATTTATTTCAATTCAACAAACCTCTTCAATTATTGGATCGTCTTCATCCATATTTCTAGCTTTTATCAAACAAGATTCGATCTAATTAAACTCTTTAGATAAATGTTATTTCAAGTTTATTAGGAAATATTCGTTGTTTTGAGAACACCCAAACTTCGATATTGTTTCACTCAGATTTCTTATCGTTCAAAATTTAACGAAGTTCGAGTGGACGAAAAAACTTAACTGTCGGATTAAAAATTGTTCGGATAATACCATCATATTTTTCAGTGCCATTATTTAAGAGTAATACGCCTTTCAAAAAGTCAAAAGTAAGTAAATTATCTAGATAAAGTTTCCGTGCAACTGAATAAAATAATGAAAAACTGTGATGAGTTAAATTTAAGCAATAATCCTTTCTGATAAAAATTGCGCACAATAGGGGATTATACAAAAGTGACGTTGCAAAGATAATTGAAGTGAAAAATGAATGTCGTAATTTAATCAGTTTTCTATGAAGATGAAAGAGATAAGCTTCTACGTAATTTCAATCATGAGAAAGTAATCACATAACATTACTGATGAATTATACCCTCAAAAGCAAATGGCCACTCCCGTGTAGTTTCCAATCTGTTCAAATGTGCTCGTTCTGAAGTGTGACAAACGAAATAAACGTAATTGTTGTTTATTGCAAATGATTATTAGAAGCATCATTTCTATTCTGGTACCAAATTATTATAGTTTCGAGTCATTGAAGACGTTCTGAGTCATACTCTTCTCTTGCCGGGTTCATTCGTCTTGAATTAATCACTACCTCTCTTTTTAACTTGCTGACGAACATCGAACATCAGCTTCCTGAAAAACTTATTGAATTGGAAAAAAATGAAAAAAGCTCCAAATGTAATGATTGTGAAATGATCTTAAGCATGGTTGGATAATATGACGCGTTTACTGAGTGAACTGATAAGGTTCCAAAAATGATATCTTAAAAGAAAATTTTCCGTTGACTGAATGCTAATTAAATTCTTTTTTAACATACATTTAAAGAATTTCAAATTAAAGTCATTTGTTAAGGGAACTAATTTGTTCATTTCGAGTTTTGTTATTCAGGGTAGAAACTTCAATTTCAAATTAACTAATCCCTCAGTAAAGATACACAATTTTAGGCTTAAAATGCACTCACACATTAACAGAAATACTTCCTAATAAATAGACGAGGAAAGTCTTCAAAAAAAAGTATCACATGATGACGTAATCGAACCCGAGAAATCGCTCTGAGATTTTATTTTTTGTTCAGGGCTTTGAGAACAAACGAAAACATTTTTCGCTTGATAGTATTATGAATCATTCATTTATTGGGCGTAAATAAAGCAGTAAAAAATGTGACAAACCCTGGCCATTATCGATATTTTTTTTACAAGAACACCAATTGTCACCGATGAAGAATTCAATTCTTTTTTTCATGCAAATTATCATAAATATTTAGACAGCTTTATGAAGAGTTTCATGTCTTTTCTATTGTGCAAAGCGATTAACTTCAAAATCAATTCCATAGAAATGGCTCAAAACGAATATTTATGGAATGTTTAAAGCCTTTTATATTTGGTAAAAATGCTTATACGTGCAGCTGAAAATTTCAACAGTAAAGGAAATGAAACTTCTATGGAATCATTTTGAGGGTTGCTTTCGTTCACTTCCGACAGTATAGTAACGTGAAACCTTGTTTACCAGCCTTGTATTGCTGATTATAATTCTGCTAATATCGAACGTTTATTTATTTGCATAACTTTTATTCTGTTTTCTTCTTTTTTTTCGGACTGACCAAATGCTTTTGATACATTCAAAAAAATAATAATAAATTTAGTAATAGAAATGGATAATACGTTTCACCTCATTAATGACATCACGAGACATTGAATGTTGATTGTTAAGCTAATTCTGCGAGTGTATGCATTTGTTGATCTTTATGTATTTAACTTTGGTGCAATTATAACAATTTGTTTTATGTTAATTTATTGTTGTTTACATTCATTTGACATAGAAAAACAATTTAACGTTTGAAATCATACGCATCAAAATACCTAATTGTCGATTGAAATAAGAACAATATGTACATAATTTGCTTTGTATTTCATTCACTAATTCAGGTCTAATTGAAATACGAAATGATCAATAATGAATGAAGATTACGCTTATGAATAGATGACGGAAAGTAGGGGTGGTAAAAAGGAGAACAATAAATCTTTATGACTGTTGACTTCGGTTGAATGTGTAAAAAAAAGTTGTGGGCACAGTTAAATGATTTATCATCTGAAAGGGCTTTTTGAGGACATATCATGTGTTCGCATAACACAAAAGTATAAGCTGATTATGTGAAATGACGATATGAGCTTTTTAAACGTATTTCTCTCTTTTTACAACGTAATGTGTTGTGTTTTGGAACAGTTCTATGAATATTTGATGTAATGACCGAGTCACGGAATTTCAAGATGAAGCGAATGTTAACCTGTTGGTGATAATTTCCTTGTACAATTATTTCATCATTTAGCTCTCGTGTTTATTTTATAATAACTCAAAATTGGGAGTTATACTCCTGTTACACGAATAGTAAAAGTTCTCAAGGGAAGAAAAGAGAAACTTATGTTTGTTGACGACACGCGACTCACTGGCCACAACGTTTACCTTTACAGCTGCTACCTGAGAAACTTAATCAAACTTTTCTTTTATGACTTAGACATATATTTTCTCGTTTTTTTGAGTTGAGCTTGAAAGCACCAACCAAAAGCTCATTAATTTTATTTTTCCTTAATTTGAAATGTTAAAAGAAATGTTGCTGACATAAATATTTTCTGTTTTGAGTTGGAGTAAATGTTGGTGTGCGTCTGACGTCATTACCATAATTATTATGTTTCAGTTTTGCTAAGCAATTTGGTTAGGGAAATATTGCCGACTTATTTACCTTTGACTTCACTTGTGTGCCCACTCATATTAAGCGGAATATTTGACTGATGCTTTTATTTGTATCGATAGGAGAAAATATTTTTGAGTTCATTGCTTTTCTTCTTAATTTTTCATGTCATAACGTCAATGGCTAAATGTGTTTATTTCTTTTTTCTATTTCCTTCACGCTGTGAACCGTAAACTGCCAGAAAGAAGAAAATTTTTAACGAAAAAAATTCTTATAGACTTGAAAAAACTGCGAGAAATATTTTTTTTTTCTTTTTTTCGTCGTACTTGATATCAAAAGTTACGCAACAGATTATTTTTATAAAGACGCAAATACGCTATGAGGCAAAGATAGTAAGAGTGTTTTATCCGGGAAAATTGCGGAGCGAATAATATAAATGAAAGATTTGCTGTTATCGTATTTGTTTCACTTTATTTTATGATGTGACAGACACAAACAGGCTCGAAAAAAATTGAGATTTTTTTTCCTGCTAGAACATGCGACGCATTAATTTTTCTGTTCCACAATTAAGCTTTTAAACGTGCTTTTGCATGCGAAGTAAGCTCAATAATTTCAAGGACATTTGCAGTGTTTATGTAAACCTTCCTGGTTTTTTTATTGTTGATTTATACACTTCTTCGTTTCTAATTATAGTCGCTTGAAAAGTTCTTGTTTCTTAAGTTTAAGTACTTGTGGCTTGTTATAAATTGAATTCAATTTAAAACATGGCATTTATGAAAGAAAATTTAACAATGCATTTATCTGGATTGTTTTTATTTTATTAAAGCTTTTTGTTCAACTTCTAATTTTTATATGAGTTGAGTTGAAAAAATCACGTAGCATTTATATTCAGATGCAAATCGGTGTTGAACAATGGAAAAGCACAAACACAATATAGCTGGAAGAAAGGAAGAGAAAAAAAATTATATTTCCAACAATATTGAATTTCATTTCATTAAATTTTCCCTAAACACCTTAAGAAGTTTCTCGCTTTTTTTCGTCGTCTGATAAGATCTTAACGTCTTTCTTGTTTGCCTATGATTCTCCTTCGCAAACTTTTGCCGGTATTGTGAGATGAGATTAGAGCGGAGAAACCAATTGTTGAATATTTTATTTATCACAATAAATCGCTTCTTTTTCCTTTTGATAAAAGCAATGCGAAGTTTCAGTTCTTATCCGATCAGTGTCTTGTGTAATGAACTTGCGTAGATTTCACTTGAAAAATTATCTTTGTAATATTTTTCGTAAACTAATTTTCTTGTTGTATATTAAGAACAAAATTCGACTTAACTCTCTTAGTTGAGTCTTCATCGAAAGCGTTGTTACTAACAAAAGATATTTCTCTGATATCAAAAGGAAGAAGTAAATGAAACGGAATTGTGTGGGTGGTTGAATTGATGTTCTGTTTGTCTTTGTTAATGGAAAATTGTCTAGGGCACACCTAATGCGCTTTATACTTTTTATGAACATGTACATAGAGAATTTAATGTATGTTTGTGCTTTTACCGCATCATCTCCTCGTGTTCTGAGGCTACCAACTCAAATATGTACACACACATTTTCATATACTACCATAGTCATTGTGAAATACAAATGAAAATGTTCAAGAGAGAATCTGATTGTGAGAGTGATAAAGCATGTTGAGGAAAATCCCTGAGCTTTTCTTTAGTATAATTTTCACTGTTGATTCGTTCGGTTGCAAATTGGTTTTAAAAAAGCGAAAAGAAGGCATTCTGGAAAAAATACTTTTATTTAATCGGAAAATAGGAAAAAGAATTTGTCACGAAAAGAAGAGAAAAGAAAATTGAGCGCGGCGGTCCACCGGATGAAAATTATATTGTCACCGAAACAAACGAGAACGTTCGTGAAAATTAAACGAAATTAATTTTGGATGGAAACGCGACGAAGTTTTTGTAAAGTTTAGATAAAGAAAAATTGATTTTTCTTCTATTCTTACCGCTTCTATTTTCTCCGTGAATTTTCGGAATTCTTGCTCAACTTATTGAGCGTCTGATTTAGCAGCACGTAATGCTGTGTGCCATTTAATCAAAATTAGCGTGTTTTATAATAACATCTGGTCCATTAAGGTATTCTCAGTAGAGAAAAGTGATAAGTTTTTTAAGAAGAAAAGAATAAAGAAGCTGTGAAAGGATATTTAACCGAGAATTGGATATTTTTTGCAACTGAAAAAGCGCATCAGGTAATACTGATAAATTCTCATCCCGTATGAATGTAGGTGTGTATGTGAGTGCTTTTAACTGCAGAACAAGCAGATAGTTTCCAATGTGTTTGAAAGAAAACTGCAGACGAAAGGCCAACATGAATTTTCATCATTTTTTTATTCCACTTTCGAATGTTTCAAGCAAATATCGATTTTTCGTCTTCATCGGAGAAGGTTTTTTCCTTCTTCTCTCCTTGTTCACTTGTGGTGTTGCTTGGAGTGAATCATATCGCCCGTTAGTAACATGAAAATTGTCCGAAATACGAGATGAAAGTGTGCGCTTCTCTGCTCAGTTTTTAATTCACTCCGAACACATAAAAAGACTGCAAAAAAAGAAGAAGTCTGGCACTGTAACTTTTTTTCTTTTTTCTATCATCGCGCACGATTCAATGAGATAGACAGCAAGCATGTTCATGACGAGATAAAAAAGAGGAGAGAGAGGAATGAAAAACGAGCTAAATAATTCGATTGAAGAGAAGAAAAATAATTTTCTAATGAAAATTCAATCAAAAATTTCCATCTTTTTTACTTACGGTTGCCATGTGAATGAATGATTCGGTGTAATAACATTTGTTTTCGCTTTATTTTCTTCCTCCGATTTCAGCGAAGATAAAAGTATGAGTTAAGTAAGATGATGATGATGAAGATGATGTTAGGAAGAAATAAATATGTTGGAAGATTTTTTCATTTCATCAGAAGAACAGTTTTCGTGCTATGAAGAAAATAAAAAGAAAAAGCGAAAGAAAAATTCTTTTAATAGATCGGGAGAAGAAGCAAGAAGAGTTTGTGTTAACGTTCGTTGCTCTAGCTTTACTTATACATGTATTGGAAAATTATATTTTGTTTTTCTTATTATTGAGAGGCTTCATGGAAAGAAGTGAACGTTCGACATAATTCTCTCAATTCGCTTAAAATGCTTTTCTCTGATTAATGAAATTTTAATATGTTGATAGAAATAAGCAAGAGTTTCATCTTCATCACTTTTTCATATATTTGCATCGTGATCGTATTGAAATTCAAGCTTTATGTCGCCGACAAGTGAATACGAGCTTTCCCAGTTTACCTAAGAGTCCACATTACTTTTAGGAAACATGAGAAGCTTTAGTCAAATAAGTAGTATAATGGCAAAAAATCAATGACTTTGGCGCCTTAGTTTTTCGAAGCATCCTTATCTGCTTTGAACTTTTATGAACTTGCAGATTGTATCATATAATCATACATTTTTAATATCTATATAGAAAGAATATTTCATAATTGATAATTGGAAAAGAGAAACAAAATCTTTGCTCCTTTTTTAAATGAAACTTAATTAAAAGTTTTTAATTAGCGAGAGGATATTTAATAAGCGTTTGCTTTATAAATATTATAAAATAATGAAAATTCAAGCAGCACAAAGGAAAGTTATGGAAAAATGTTTTCTCCTTGTTATTTTTTCTCTGAATTGTTGAGCAATGTTGTTACATTGGATAAAATTTTGTACTTGAAGTAACTTCAAGAAACGCTTTTAAAGCAAATTTTATATTTCTTTACCATGGGGTTTTTATTCGCTCTGTCATTTGGCTCAATGTAACAATCCCAGGATAATAATCATCATGCCTATGCATAGCTATGTAGTAATCAGTAGAACCTTGAGTGAATTATTTAAAGAAAAATTTGTATAACGGTATTCAGAACAAGTTGAATTATAAAAACATTTCATCATAAATTCCATTGGATTTGATTGCGAATTTCTTTGGTTTCCTTTATTCGTCTTCATTCTTAGTTACGGTAATGATTTCCGTTTACGTCTCTTGATTATATGGAATAAGAAAATTAATTTCCATAGTCTCACATCGTCAATAGTTAATTAAATCACCTTAGTTGAAAACGAGACTTCCACTAATTGAATTGTTTTCGTAAATTAATAATTATTCGTACACATAACTATAACTTTAAGATAACAGAAGAGCTTAAGAGCTTTCAATAAAACAACGGATTGAACTTTGTGTACCAGTTTAATGGAATTGTTGTTATGACAACAATAACTATGATGATTAAACTTGAAAGAGTTTCCTATGCTCGTAAACATCAAGAAAATTCTTAATTAAGTTTTCCTTTCACCGAATCACTTCCAATCGAATTATTTTCAAAATGAAGGCAACAACACATGATGAACTTAATGGAACATTTTCTTTTACTTTCTTCTTTCTAGGGTTCAAGATTAGAGACTTTCAAAAGTCCACGTGCAGGTGAACGACAGAAAATTTTACACACAGACACACTTTCACGAGAAACATTTGAAAGCAAGATTTTCCCGCCCCTAAGTCAATAATTCTCGAATCGTCAAGAAACAAAGTTAAGAAAAACAAAAAGTAAAAGCCAAGCAACAAACATGTCAACCGTCGACAAAGAAGAGCTCGTTCAAAAGGCAAAACTCGCCGAACAGTCTGAGAGGTAAGTTAATGAATAATTCTCATATCACTTTTAATTTAATTAGTACAAAATATCAATTTAATATTAACTTTGTTTATTAATTATTACAGATACGATGATATGGCTCAAGCCATGAAGTCTGTCACAGAAACAGGCGTTGAACTGTCAAATGAAGAACGAAATTTACTGTCAGTTGCTTACAAAAATGTAGTCGGTGCCCGAAGGTAAGTCAATAAATTTTAAATGTGACAGCAATTCATGATCTTTCATCATTTCATTCAGATCATCATGGCGTGTAATTTCATCAATTGAACAAAAAACGGAATCCTCAGCTCGAAAACAACAGTTGGCACGTGAATACAGAGAGCGCGTCGAAAAGGAGCTTAGGGAAATTTGTTACGAAGTGCTGGTGAGTTTTTATTTTTTCACGTTTTCATGTTCATGAAGATAAATAACTAAATTGATTAATACTCTTTCAGGGACTCTTGGACAAATTCCTTATTCCCAAAGCCAGTAATCCAGAAAGCAAAGTCTTCTACTTGAAAATGAAGGGCGATTATTACAGATATTTGGCTGAGGTTGCAACCGGCGAAACTCGCAACAGTAAGTATCTACTTTAATAAGATTTATTTTATGACAAAATCCTCTTTTCCTTTTGGAGATTTGAAAGAATTTCTTTAATTTTATTTAAATGATAATTTAATAAATTTCCAGCCGTAGTAGATGACTCCCAAGCCGCATACCAAGATGCCTTTGAAATTAGTAAAGGCAAAATGCAGCCCACACATCCTATTCGATTGGGTTTGGCACTGAACTTCTCAGTCTTCTACTATGAGATACTGAATTCACCCGACAAAGCTTGTCAATTGGCGAAGCAGGTAGAAATGGAGCGAAAACGAAGAAAGAATTTCACACTTCATTGTCGACTGCTTCTTCTGTTGTTTGCTACTTCTTCGTTGTCTGATGATTCTTCGTTGTCACTTACTCACTCGACCTTTTCTTTCATGTCTGAGAAAAAAAAGTGTAAAAAGCTGAGGAATTTCATGATTTACTCACTCACAGGAATGCTATTTTGATTAACTTCGCTTACGTTACATTCCTTACGGTTGACGTTATCTTTGTGATTTACGTTTTCCGTAATTTACGTACGTTTTATAGACGTAATGCAATCTTCGTCTTCAGCTTGTCCATTTATCAATTCCAAGATTTCTCTTCTTTATTTTCATTGAATTTATAAAATCCTCTTTTTTTATTATTGGATTGTTTTCTATGATTTTTATTCTCTGTATTCCCTTTTATTTCATAGCTGTTGTTGAAGACTCACAAAAGTCTTATCAAGAAGCGTTCGACATTGCCAAAACCAAAATGCAGCCCACGCATCCGATTCGATTAGGTCTCGCGCTCAATTTTTCAGTATTTTACTATGAAATAATCAATTCACCAGCGCGGGCATGTCATTTAGCCAAACAGGTCGGTGTTGGTAATGACCGATACAAATGATGCAATAACACAATAGATTTCTTTTCATATATTTTTTTTATTTATTTTGTATTGTTTTACATTAAACTCGTAAATGTGCCAAAGAAGTTAATGTGCCCGAGACACTAACATATTGTTTTACTTAGTTGAGCATCCTTCTCATCCTGGTATTTAAATGTTACGGAAAAAATACTAACAAATCGAGCATAGAGACACGCGAAAAGTTGTGTAAAAATAATTATTTGTATTTAAACTTTTTGTTATGCTCTGGATGTATTTTGGTTTTGTTTTTGTTCGTGTGAAGCGCATTTCGCACTAGATAATGTGACAACCATTACGAATCTTAGTCACATGAAAGTTCTTTTTTTTTACCTTTTTAAACGTATCATCAGCAAACGAAGTGTTGGCGTTAATTTAAACTTTAAAGCAGCACTAATAGAATGTGAACTTTTTTCTAATTAGATAACTAATAATGGAGAATATTATTGTTTATTAATGTTTTTTCTCTTTCTCTTTTCAATTTTCCTTTTAAATGTTTCAGGCTTTCGATGACGCCATCGCAGAACTCGACACACTGAACGAGGACTCATACAAAGACTCAACACTCATCATGCAGCTGTTGAGAGACAACCTTACGTTATGGACGTCAGACACGCAGGGTGATGGCGACGAAGCACCAGTCGGCGACGAGAATTAACCAAACTAAAAGCTTAAAAACTTTTTCGAGATGAACCATCAACTAAACAAAACAAAAAATTAAAAAATTTGCGCAGAGAATGAAAAAAAAAAACTAATTTGTAGTAACGGGAAAAACCAAAAAAAAATCTTTTTTGAGAGAGAAAACTCAAAACAGTTTCATCGGATAACAATGTTTTAATTCTTTTAAATAATGCGCGCCGGAGTCTTTTTTACATAAAATTGTATTTTTTCTCTTTTTTTCCTTACATGTTCATTTATTTATAATGAACGGTTCATTTCATAATAATTAATTTATTATTATTTGTTCTTGTCATCTCCCAAAAAACAAAACGACAAAATGTAATCTTAAATAACTATAAACAAATTTTTAAGTTTTTTTTCTTATAATTATTCCGAACAGTTGTTTCTGCTTCATTGGCGCATCTTGAAACGATGTCGATAATTCTTTAAAGAAAAAAAGTTTCATTTCATTGTTTTCAAGGAAAGAAAAAAAGATGACTTTCAAGAAATTTCAGCAAACTTTTATTCAACCTTTTCTTTTTTAGCATCCGAATGATAGTCATTTGTATATTTTGTTGAACAATTTATTTTTTTTTTGCTTTTGGATTTTTTTTATTTGTCATTTTGAAAAAATAAAAGCTACACACATTACACAAACACAATAATTGAGTTCGTGTGGTTTTTCCTTGTAGCAAGTGAACAGTTTTTGGGAAGATGTGAAGCCGCATGGTACTCAATTAAATTTGATTTCGTTATTTCCTATATTTTTGCTTTTCTTCTTATAAATTTTTATGCGCAGCTTTAACAGTTATTCAAAAAATGGAATTATTTATCTAAAGAAAATTTTCGTCGTCTGTCGAATTGCTTTCTTTTGTGCTTTTCTCTCTCTCTTTCTCTTAGATAGCGGGAACGAGGAAAAAAATCGAATTAAATGTAAGAAATAAAAATTTTCTTATTCTTATACTCGTTCCCACATCGAGATTTCTCATGCAGGAAATTAAACCAAAAAAAAAATTGCTTCAAAACTCAAATATTCAATGAACGCAAAAAATGATTAAAACAAATCAAGACGAACATCATATGGAAAAAAAATATTACTCTTTTTCATGAAAAGGAAGATATCGCATAAAAGATTTAAAATAATTAAACATTTTGCAACTGACGCAGAATTAAGAGGAAAATTATTTATATTTCTTATTACCTTGTAATACGTTGTCATATTTATGGTTCGTCATTAACAAGAAAAACACTCTAAAATTTTTCTTGTTAAACGATAATCGAGATTCCATGATTTCTTTTTTTATAAATTCCTTTACTACTTATTGATATTTAAATATGAATCTAAATATCCGAATTAATGGTTGAAAGTATTAAAAGAAAATCTTTTTTCTCACTCCCGCTTAATAGCAGTCGAAAAACAAAATAATTAATCCATCGTCATCTCTCATTTCAGTTTTCAGATTAAAACATTTTGAAGATAAAGCTAATGCTTGGCGGTGGTGAATTGTTTATGTAAACAAGATTACTTACTGCATGTATGATGGATTTAGTAAAATATTATGCAAGAAAACAATATTCTGATTTATTCTATTTACCTTTATTCTCTCTCAAGCAAAAATTTAGTCAATCCTCGTATTAATCAAAGCAGATGACGTCAAAATAAAAAGAAACCTTTTTCATCTTTTATCACGATTATGACGATGATAAATAAAAGAAATAAAACTTGTATTAATGGATGTGAAGAACCTTCATGGAGAACCAAATTAATGTGTAAACATGCCACCGTGAATATTATTCCGATCAACATAAATAAGAGTGGTTGATGTTGAATCAGCAAAATGTTTACGTTCCCTCATCTCAATAGATGGATTATTGGATGAAATCATTATAAATGAAGAACAGGAATAATGTTTAATAGTACGGAATTGGATTATATTGGAATCTATTTGTTGCAAAGTCATTATTGTACTCACATACATTGTGTTCCTTTTTCTCTCGAAATTATTAAAAAATATATTTCGTCACAAGACTCTCCTTAAATATGTAAAAGATGATGAAAAAATAATGCCCATGATGGTCAATGTCGATATGGAAATAATTATAAGTTTAACTTTGTGAGAGCTGCAAAAAGTTTTTATTGAAATTGAAGAAGAAAGCTTTCCACATGACATCAGCAAACACAAAGTCACATGCAGAGAAAAAGATTAGACATTTGCAGACTTCGATTCAAAAATTATTCAGAAGTTTAAAAAAGCTTAAAAACATCTCACTTTATTTGTTTTTTGACGATATTAAAAAGAAAAAATCGGAAAGTAAACAATTTTTGTGTATTTTGGATGAAAAGTGAAAAAATGCCATTAAAGAAAACAAGTAAAAAAAAGAAAATTTCCAATTTTTACTGTGAATTCGTTTGAACGGTTGTTACGGTTTGAATTTTTTTTTCCTCAAAAGCTTTTCTTCTTTATGATTTATTTTTGTTGACTTTTCACAATTTTTAGCCTTCGAATTTCCAGGTTCAACATAAAAAAGTGTTAAGGAATCTTTTTACATACACCCACGCCCATTTCTGTCTTTGAAAACTTTTTAAATCTCATGAGTCGAAATCTGGAAACGTATTTGTAGCTTAGCAATAAGAAAGCTTCATGGCGACTGAGATGGTTCAATGGATGGTTTCAATAAAAGGAATAATTTTGTTTTTATATACCCACACTTTAAATAATTTCTTTGAAATCATAATCATTCATGAAGTTCCCTTTTACGCTTATTTTCCATCCTTTTCGCTTTCAGGTATTTAAAAAAAAATTCGCAACCACAGATTAGTTATGAAAATTCTTATTCCTTTATTTAATATTTTGTATAAAAGTTCTAATTAGTTTTGAGAAAATTAAGCTTCAATATTATAATTAATTATATATATTGTTAATTAATTGAAACTTGAAGTTTTAATCAGTCAAGATATTTGACTCCATCTTCATATTAGATATTTTCATTTTCTCATTTTACTCAAGACAATTTCAATTTACCTCTTCAAAGACGGATTTAACTTAAGGCAAAGTATTCATTCATAAAGAAATTAATTAGAATTCTTGGCGTAGGTGATGTGTAGTCAAGAGTTTTTCTAACGAAATTTTCATTCATACGTCAAACAAAATCATGAAGAGAGTTTACAAAATTAATTTCTCCAATTCTGACGCAATGCATGGAATTTCTGTGTAATCTGTAGAAAAAAATCACCATAGCAGTTACGAGGGATTATTCACGTAGAAACCTTTTCGTATTCACGTTTCCCTTCTTTCTTCTTTGGAAGCTGTTCGTCATTCCATTGCATAAGTGCTTCAACGCACGTGTTGCATTTTCAACGGTTAATTTAAAAATGAAACAACAATGGAACGATGGAAAGTGAAACATCTGCTGTTCAGATTACTTTAAATAAGACAAAATATTTTAATTGAAATACAATTTAAAATGTCACATATTCTTATCTCGTTTCATGATTCATTTACATAATTACTTCACATCATAACATAAAAACATGACATGTTTATAAAAACATTCATTGATTTATAATAATTTGTCTTATTGGATATTTACTAACACCAACAAGTCAGAAGGTCAGCTGAAAGACACTGAATTAAGAATCTTCAGCTTTTTCACTCAATTCGTATTTTTCTGTTGAAGTAAAAAGATCCATCCGTCTCTTAGTTTGGAGGATCTTGCATCAGAAAGCATCTAAATTGTAGAAAGTGTTAAAGTTCAATTCAATCTATCAAAATTCCAGGTGAATAATATTTTCATTTATTTTTTGAGAAAAAGTGAAAAAAATCTAAGAAAATAAAGAAATGTTATGCTTATAAAAAGCTTTCGATTAGAAAATATAATAGGACAAGTGTTCTGTCATCTCCAGACTGTTATCAGTGCCCACCCAAATACTATTGAAATATTTTTGATTAAATTAGAATGAAATTAAAAAAATTATTGATTAGAATGTTTTCATATTGGGGATTAAAATAAATCTTATGCTTCCTTCCCGATAAAATGCTTCTCATTGGATAACATCAGTGTATTTAACATCAACATGACCGACGAAGTCCAGAAATTCATCACGCGTGGCAGTCGCAAAGGACATGGCATTGCCGTCTTCACCAGTGGTGGTGACTCCCAAGGAATGAACGCTGCTGTTCGTGCAGTTGTTCGTATGGGAATTTACTTAGGATGCAAGGTAATGAAAATCGTTTTGTACTGTGATGTAATTAAATAAGTGAAAAAACGTATTTTTACTCAATTTTCACTGAATGATGAGTGAAAATGAAAAAGAATTTAAAAGAGAAGAAAATTTTATTTTAATTTATTAAGAGCCGGCATTTTTCTTCTTCTTCATTCATTGTTGATTCAATTATATTTTTCTCCTTAATCGAGTGGTTATTAAATCAATTTCACAATATAAAAAATCGATTTGTTCGTCTCCTGAATTTATTTATGCAACTTCTCGCATCTGTAAATTGTTTACTCTTGAACTCAATTCGCATCTAATTTAAATAGCTAAATTTCTGTCTCAAGTTCATGTGTCGTCAACGACACAAAGTGCTATGATAAGTATTAAAATAAGAACGCGATCTTTAAGTTCATGGAAAAATTTACATTGAAAATTTCAATAAATAAGAATTTTTAGTAGCTCCTGTAATTTATCTGATAATAAAGAAAAGATTTAAAGCAGATGAAGGTCAAATTGTCAAATGTTTTTAGGAAAATCTTCTTTTTCATAACATGATTGACAAATTGTAAAACCAATAAAATGAAATGTTGAGTCATAAATTTTATGATCATTGACATTTAACAATTTTTTTAGTTCAATGAACTCAAAATTTCTTCTTCTTCATCCATTGTCACACATTTTTAGGTTTATTTCATCAAAGAAGGCTATCAAGGAATGGTCGATGGTGGTGAAAACATTGCTGAAGCCAATTGGGCAGCAGTTTCAAGTATTATCCATCGTGGTGGAACTGTCATTGGATCAGCCCGTTGCATGGACTTCAAAGAGCGCTGGGGTCGCTTGAAGGCTGCTGAGAATCTCGTTAAACGTGGAATTACTAATTTAGTCGTCATTGGTGGTGACGGTTCTTTAACCGGAGCCAACTTATTCCGTGTTGAGTGGTCGAGTCTCTTAGACGAACTTCTTCAGACTGGTAAGATCACAAATGAAGAGCGACAGAAGAACAAATCACTCCACATCGCTGGTATGGTTGGATCCATTGACAACGATTTCTGTGGAACCGACATGACCATTGGCACTGACTCAGCTTTGCATCGCATCATTGAAGCTATTGATGCCATTGTATCGACTGCATACTCGCATCAAAGAACATTCATCATGGAGGTCATGGGAAGACATTGCGGGTGAGTTTAATGATCTTAAATTCCTTTTATCTTCAACTTTTAGCAAAGCGTAAAAATTCCCAGAAAATTAAAATTTTTAAAATAATTTAACTTTTTTTTCTCCCTCGACCCTTTAATAAATCCAAATGGCAAACTAAAATTTTATTAACATCTCTCAGTTACTTGGCTTTGATTTCCGGTGTCGTCACGGAAGCCGATTATGTTTTCATTCCAGAATCGCCACCACCCACTGATTGGGCAAGAAAATTATGCGATAAATTGATGCAGGCAAGGTCACAATTTCACTCGCAACGCTCTTTTGTCTTTTTCATATGAAATAATTCGGAAATATTATCTCTTTTATCATAAATCAACTGTGTAAATGTTGAAACAGTTCAACTGTCGTGAGAATTCTTCTCTTATCGCCCATTCACATACAAAATTAATGTCGATTTTTGCTGTTGCTTTAATCTGTCTTTAATCATTTGAAATCTGATGTTAATATTGTTTGTATATAAAGAAGCCTTTGGTGATGTTTTGACGAAATTTGTGATTTTTTCCACCATCCAGCGGTTGTGTTTCAATAAACAAATCTCGCATTTCTCTCATATTTATAGAGACGAAATGAAACACTAAATAAAGCGTTCCCCTTCCCAATAAATCATATTTCATGTTATTAAATAAATCATTGCACAGTTATTTAGCTGTTGTCGCGGGATTGTGCTCCGAAGCCGATTACATTTTTATTCCGGAAGACCCCGCAAAGATTGATTGGCCGAAACGTATCTGCGCTCAATTGAAGCAGGCAAGACGATGTTCTTGAAGAAAAAATCATATTAGAACAGATTTCATTTTTTAATCATAAATTCAAAATTGATTTAGCGATTTTCTTTGATTTCATTTGACTGATGAAATTTTTCAAAATTATTGAAAATTTTGTCTTTACGGTTGCGCGTCAACGTAGCCTAAATTGAAAACATAAACGTAAAGAGACCAGTTTACGCACGTATAAAGCTCAATTTGATGATTTTTTTGAAATTTTAAACTTTCGAGAACTTTTCATCAGATTATCAAAGAAAATCTATTTTTCTTCTTTATGAACACTTTATTTTAGTTTAGTTGAAATATTTCTTTCTAATCATGAAATCATGGTATGATTTTCATCCACTTTGTTATTATTAATTTAGAAATCGTTATAGTTTGCGAATGATGTTAATGATAAATGTAACGAATGCTCGAATAATTCAAGAAATTCCAATAAATGTGGATAAAGTTAAGCTTGCACCTTTCTAATTTTTCTGAAAATGTAGTTCATGATTTGCTGTTAGTTAATAATGATTGATTAATGTTACAGTTATTTAGCTGTAGTCGCTGCTTTAGCTAGCGAAGCTGATTATGTTTTCATACCAGAAGACCCGGTTAAAACCGACTGGAAGGATCATCTCTGCAAAAAATTACTTCAGGTATAAAGCTATGAGAGATATAATCCAGTCCACTGGATAATTTTTGATGCAATGAGTGTCAATTATTTTATTTTCCAATTTTAATTCTAAATTGTTATCAAGTGGTTGATGAAACTTCCAACAATTATTCCTTTAATGCTTGATAGTTGTTCTCTCTTGAGTTTAAGACGGAAATAATTTTATATTTATTTATCTACTAATTATTAAGTGCACTCTAGTCTAAAATAACATAGGAACTGTTAAGCAATTGGATAAACAATTAAACTGACTGATGAGGTAACTTCTGAGCAGCTGACAATTGCATCCCAATCAAAATTTTTTTGATGTTTCTCCTAATTCTTGACTAACTTAATCGTCTTCTGTCTTATTAAATAGTTGAAACTTACAACTCTTTCTTTTTTAACTCCATTCATCATTCAATTCTGTTTTATTCTTTTTAACAAACATTTGTTTGATCAACCATTTTGCGACTCTCATTAAAATTTTAAATTTATTTTCATCATCATTGAAAATTTCAATTCTTATTCGAATTTATTCTGTTCAATCTCTAACATTTTAAAATCTTTAATACAGGAGCGTTCATCTGGTCAACGTTTGAACATTATCATCGTTGCCGAAGGTGCAACAGATCGCGAAGGAAATCCAATTACTGCTGAAATGGTGAAAAAAGTCGTTGTTGATGAATTGGCACAAGACACAAGAATTACTGTGTTAGGTCACGTTCAACGTGGTGGAAATCCATCAGCTTTCGATCGTGTCTTGGTAAGATCTTCTTAAAAAGAAATTCTTTCAAAATTCTTAAAAGTTTCATCTTAAAGGGTTGTCGTATGGGAGCTGAAGCTGTAATGGCATTAATGGAAGCAACTGACGACACTGAACCTTGTGTCGTTTCCTTGGATGGAAATCAGGCTGTTCGTGTTCCATTAATGGAATGTGTTGAACGTACACAAGCAGTTGCAAAGGCAATGTCGGAAAAGAAGTTTGATCTTGCTGTTGAATTGCGTGGGCGTTCATTCACAAGAAATTTGGAAACTTATAAAATGTTGACACGTTTGAAGCCACCAAAAGATGCTTTCGATGCTCAAGGAAAGGGCAAAGAAGGCTATACACTTGGTGTTATGCACATTGGAGCTCCAGCTTGCGGAATGAATGCAGCAGTTCGTTCATTCGTGCGAAATTCGATTTATCGTGGTGACACTGTTTATGGAATTCACGATGGTATTGAAGGTTTAGTGTCTGGCCATATAACAAGAATGGATTGGGGTGACGTCACTGGATGGGGCGGGCAAGGTGGAGCTTTCTTGGGCACCAAGCGAACATTACCAGAAGGGAAATTCAAGGAAATTGCCAGTCGTTTGCGTGAATTTAAGATTCAGGCTTTGCTTGTTATTGGTGGCTTTGAAGCTTATCATTCATTGGGTCAATTGGTTGATCAACGCGACAACTACTCTGAATTTTGCATCCCAATGGTCATCATCCCATCAACAATCTCGAATAATGTTCCTGGCACTGAATTCTCACTTGGATGCGATACGGGTTTAAATGAAATTACCGAAATTTGCGATCGTATTCGTCAATCAGCTCAGGGAACAAAACGTCGTGTGTTTGTAATTGAAACAATGGGCGGTTATTGCGGATATTTGGCAACAGTTGCAGGTCTTGCTGGCGGTGCTGATGCTGCTTATATCTTTGAAGAGAAATTCTCAATTAAAGACTTACAACAAGACGTTTATCACATGGCATCAAAGATGGCTGATGGCGTTCAACGTGGATTAATTTTGCGAAATGAAAAAGCAAATGAAAATTACAATACAGATTTTATTCATCGTTTGTATTCAGAAGAAGGTAAAGGATTATTCTCATGTCGTTCTAATATCCTTGGCCATATGCAACAAGGTGGATCTCCATCACCATTTGATCGTAATATGGGAACGAAAATGGCAGCTAAAGCTGTTGAATGGCTTGTTGATCAATTGAAGAAGAACACACAACCAGACGGAACAATTAATGCGAAAACTCTTGACTCAGCATGTTTGTTGGGCCTTGTAAGACGCCAATATAAGTTCACTCCTTTGAAAGAACTTATTTCTGATACCAACTTTGAGTGAGTACAAATAAATAAAAATAAAGTTCATTAATTTTACGCGAACGTATAATTTCAGTCAACGTATTCCTAAGTCGCAATGGTGGCTTAAGTTACGGCCTTTGTTGCGTATCCTTGCAAAGCACGACTCAACCTACGTGAGTTTCATAAAAATGCTTCTTTCTTTAAATTATTAATTATATTTAATTTTAATTCTCCCATATATTAATTGAACAATAGGAGGAAGAAGGTATGTACATAACGGTTGAAGAAGAATGTGCAAACGATGCTGCTGTTGTTTAAAGCGCTCGCTCTCTCATCATCTTAATAGAGAGAAGAAAAAAAATGTTTGAAACATAAATCCGCACTAAAAAAATTATTTTTCTTTGTGTCCTCATTATATCTTAAGTTCAAAACATTACAAGACAAAAATTACGAACATAAATCATGAAGTTTGTTGTTGCTTATTATTATTTTTACTTCATTAGTTTGTAGATAAATAGAGAGAAAAAATCATTTATTTTTTTATTTATTATAAAATCAATACAGGAATGAATGACAGTGATGTTCTTAAGTAGAGAAAAGTTATGAAGAATGAAAAAGAAAAGTTTTAGTAGTTGAAAAGTTTCTAAGCATTATGAATGAAACGCACACAAATATTTTTTTATTTGATATCATTTTTATTTAAATTATTATTTTATCATGTATCGAATCAAAATTTTAAGTAAAAGGAAACTTACATAATACATTGCAATGCAAAGGATGAAAACTTTTTATTTTGATTCTGATTTTAATGTCAATCATTATTATTTTTCATGAGAAAGAGATTTGAAAATGAGTGTAGATTCATCACTTCCCTATTTCTCGATGATATTCATTTAGTAGATGGATTAAAAATTGTAGAATCACTGAGTGACAACTGACCTCAATATCAACAGTCGAATATGATTCCAATCCTCATTATCATCATGACAACATTTACTGATGCGTATCCGAACATTCATGACAAAAATATAAAGTTTCGAGAACTTTTGATCACAATATAAGTTGGATACGCTTCGTGAAATGAGAACACTTAAGTATTTCCATTATCCATCACAACATTAATTAGTTATCATTGAACACAAAATGAACAGCAAGAAATAAAATGATTTTCTTGTGGACCATATTTTCAGATGCAGTTACAAACTTACAGGCTTTGAAGGAACTTTAAGTTTTGATTGATTGAAAACCATTTTCCCTTCCAAATTATTAATGTTGGTCAATAACTACATGGAAGTGTGACACAAAAAAGCTTAAAAAGAAACTGCAAATGAGACAAACAAATAATTGGCGTGAAATAATTTTTTAGTTTGTTCCAAAAGTAACAGAAAAAATTAATTAAATTTAGCTTCATTAAAGATCCTTTTCATCTTGAAATGCTATGCTAAAATCCTTTTGCTGTTTTACTGTTAATTGGAAATTATCTATTTTGTGTCTCTCTATTTATGAAACGAAACATTAACCAACAGTTTTTTAAACATGATCACATGATTTTCCATTAATTAGTTTGAATTATTACACGGTGCTTTTATTCAAGCACAAATTAAATTTAATTTAATGTATCATGTGAAAAATATATTCTTTCAGCTCATGCTCAATTGCACTTGGAGGCTTTGAAGAGTTCGGTTTAAAATCAAAATTAAATGTCATCTTAATAATTGTTTTTGTCTTCCTGGGTTGGAATATAAGTTAAAGAAAATTATTGTTATTAGTTATTCTAATTCTCTATTTTCTATGTTCCTATTCTTTCCTTCATTCTTCTGCTTTTTAATTGATGACATAAACAAACTTTTGCTTTGTTATTCTTTAGTGCTAAATTGAATGGCTTTGAACCAGTAAAAACTTTATTGTTTGAAAATTTTTTTGATTTAGAAAAGAATGTTGTGATTTCTTTGAGCTTTTGGCGACGACAAAAAAATTTTGTCAAACAAAATATTTTCTTTTTGATTGGTTTTTAATTTATTTCTTCCTTATGCCTGGGGCTGCATTATTCTAATCTCAGTCGCTTATTTTTTGTTTCGAATAATGAATAAATAAAAACGTAACCCAAACCGTAAAAAGCTTTCATTGCGTAATGTTAACGTATGCAATGATCCTTACGTTGCGTTTTTTGGAATATTTCAAATAAATTTTATGCTGCGATATAAATTATTAAATAATAAAATAAATTTGAAGCCTTCTAGTTTCAATTTGTGTTATTTGTATCTTCTGTAATGTGCATGGTAAAGGCTATCAAAAATTTTCTTGCTTGTTTCTATTAATTGAATGAATTGTTGAATTATACAAAAATTCTCCACCACATTCACTCACAATTTTCTGATTTTATGTTGTATTGTGATAATTCTATTTACTGCACTTTTGTCTTGTCAAACACATTAAAGTACATGAACAAATAAACGAAACTTATTCCTTGCTTCACATTAAAAGTCCAAGTCTTTCCTCCCACAATTCACTTCATGAAGAGAAAGAAAATAAATCAAATATTGTAACTTGAAGATAGAAAATGTTTTATTCAAAATAAATATGAAGATATAAAAGAATTGAAATAAATTTTATCATTGTTACACATATAATATTTAACTGTTTTATTAGTTTTTGACTCATAAAATATCGACAGTTCCGTATTTGGTGTCGAGTAAATAACAATAAGTGCCCTGATCGTTTAGCATTTGTTGAAGTTGAGATTTGAGTCCGAGAAGTGAAGCGAGTCGATATTTTAAGCCACAATCTGCCACCATTCGAACAAGATCATTAAAAATCTTTTCCTGCTTTGGAGTTATTCTTGTAAGTTGTGTCATCTTAACGACATTCTCGATGATCTCATCTGTTAAGTCATTTCTTGCCATGAATTCATTAAGAAAACTTTCATCTTCAAGCATCAAATGAACAGAAATTGCTTTGGCGAAATCGATGTTTGTTTCAGTATTTTTCATCAATATCATCGTTTGAGGAACTATCAACTCGTAATTAGCAAAATATTGAAACTTTTCAAGGCTCTGTTCAGGATTGACGAGAGAAGGGCAAAGTTTCTCTTCCTTCTCCATTCCAACTTTAATCAAATGAATTTGCACAGCGATCAACTCACAAAATGATGCAAACTTAAGCGACATATCAATTTTATTTGCCATTGTGATGAGTTCAGTTGCATGAATCATTCCAACCAATATTTCATTCAAACTTGTAATGATTGTCTTGTCACATTTCAAATATGGAAGTTCAATCGATTCAGGTTGATTTGTTAAAATTTTTCCGATTTTCGTGATCTTCACTTCACAAACATCCAACAAGTTTTGTATCTTATCAAGAGATTCTTGTTTCCAAATAATCGCCAACTCTGTGTACATCATGAAATGACTTGCAGCCATTTTATAATATTCTTTGTTTGTCGGATGATATTCGTTGAGATAATTGAGAATTGCGACTTTCAAGCCATCAGTTTGTTTGTCAGTAAACTGACCGAGAAGTGCTTCAAACTGATCGTTTCGGATGAGAATTTCGAAGCAATAAGACATCTCACGAAATCTTCCAATGCCGCACATTAATTTAACAATCAAATTGAAATTTTTCTTCACCGTTAAATGATTACATAAATTCTTCGCAAGGTTCAAGACTGCACCAATTCCTTCAGTTGAACATTCATGACAGAAACATTCGTGAGCTGTTGTTAAAAGCTCGACTCGAATGATGTTTTGTTTCTTTAATGACATCATTTGTGGCGCTAACATTCGATTCAGATGTTGACAGATTATTTCTTGTTCAGGATTTTCTGACTTGAATGGAATGTCGACAGAGTCTCGTGAAAGAATTTTGTAATATTTCAACAATTCCATGCCGAGGAGAAAAGTATTTGTGGACAGTTCAAGAATTAAGTGAAGATCTTTTGATAAACTTAATCCCCAAATGTCATCAATTGCACGATTTTTATTAAAACTTATTGAAGAGATTGTCGACTGATTCATGCTTTCAAGTTCTTTGTTGAACTCCACAAACCTCGTTCGAATGATGCAGCCAGCAATTTCCTTCCCAATAAACTCAGCCATCTCTTCATCTGTCATTTGAAGTGCAACCATGATGTCGTTCATGACAAGAAGTTTATTTTCGCAATCTATTGATGCTGCCAACTCAAGAAACTCAAAAGAATTTTTCATGCTTAGAAGTTCGACGTAGTTTTGGTTAAGAAACAGTGAAACTCGATAAATCAAAGCAATTCTTTGTGCTTGATCAACGCCATGTTTCATTTTACAGACAAGTCCTTGAAGTGCTTCAAATGATTCTTTATTCTCTCGATAACTTCGACTTTTGGACTCGTCCACGTTTGCCGATGCCGAAAGATGTTCTGGTGATGATGACAATGAAGCTGAGAAAATTAGAGAAATTTTTTAGTTTGATTTTGTATTTAAGAAACTTTCTTAAACTTACTTGAAACGCTGCTCGTTCGAATTGATCTCAAAGTTAATCGATTGAATTTCTTTGACAACAATCCATAACTGCTGATGGTTTTCCTTTCTTCCTTTGTTATATCGTAAATGGAATTTATGCCTTCAGCTATCGACATCATGTAAACAAGCAACTTCAAATCTTCCGGCGCTCTTCCAAACATTTCCTGAATTCTCATTACTTGAATCACATCACCAACATCGAGAAGATTAAAAATTAATTCATCGAGATGATTCAATTGATTGACATCGTCAAGTGTCTTGAAGCTGATTGTCAATTCTTCTATTTTTGCAATTGATTTCAATTCGTAAAGTGAGTTGTGAATGATTGATTTCTCTTTAGAAATGACTTCATCATAATATTCTGACATTAATGGCTTCACTTGCACAACTCCACGAGTCTTCAATCTTAAATAAACCAATATAATTTCATACTCCAAAGCATCCATCTCTTGTGAATCATCTTCTGGATTGTTTCTCAATATAAACTTCATCATGTTGAATTTCTTTTCGCAATCTTCCATCTCAACGATGACAGTTTTAAGAAATTTTATCACAACTTCAACATTCAGATTAAATTTTGTGACATATTTCATGTACTTCATGGCATCAAAGTTTTGGTCGTTTTGATCTTCACAACTCCACATATGAATCCACCACTTGAAGACGAAGTCAGCTTTCGGCAGATCCAGCAAATCAGCAACTTCAATAGCCACTTCAAATTGATGACTCTCAATCAACGACTCACAAATCGTTTCAATATTTCCTTTTAACGATTTCTGATCCATTTCGAACAATTCTTGGAAGTTCACTTGAATGTTTGTTCGTTCAAGAATCTTGTTGAGCTTCTTAAGAAACACAAAATCGACTTTCTCACTGAACTGAGCGAGTTCTAATCGACATAAAGCTTCCAAATACTTTTCCTGGTGCAAAATCGATTTCAAATTCAATTGAAGATGTTTAATGATGCAACACATTGCAAAGTTAATCGAATCTGTTTGTCCTTTTGCAGCAACTAAATTGTAATCAGAAGTTCTCAATTTCACTATGAAATGTTTTAAAATCGAATCAATTCTTTCGAAACTTCCATTATTGCTGAACCAAAGGAACTTTGTAAAGACTTTCAAAGCTGATTGTGGGTAAAAGATCTTCACACTTTCATTTAATGTTCGAACGAATCCTTTCTCGAGACAATGATAAACGACTTTCTGTGCTAGATCTTCAATAGTTTTGTATTTCTCATTCCAAGTAAAGTCGCTTCTTAAGATCAACCAGGAAATCCAACAGAACTTGAATCGATAAAGTTTCGTTGTTGCTGCAATGACAGCAATCAAAGGCCAGTCATTCTTAAAAGCATGAAAGAGAAGATCGTTTGATTCCTCCATTTTCAGAATCATTTTTTGGAAGACTTCGAATGTCATTTCATGGCGTTTTGTTGTCTCATCACATTTAAGAATAATTCCGAAGAGATCTCGTTTCATTTCAAGAAACTTTCCATTGGCAAATATGTGAGAAACTTCGGTTGTTGATCTGACTCGTCGTTTCTTATTGAAACTGCCAGTTTTTATAAAATCAGTCGACGAATCAAACATCACAGCACGCATTAAATTGTCTTTTAAAGATTTATCACGAATTTTTTGATCACAAATTGATGTGAAAGATTCCAATGAATAATTCAAATACTGAGCAAGTAAAACAATTCGAAACCAATCATTTGATTCAATGAAAGGTTTGAGATAAGATCGAAATGGATTTTGTGATTTTCTTACTTTCCAAAACACTTCAAGTGCTTCAACATTTCTTAAATTTTCTTCAGAAGAACTCGACAATGTAATTAAATTGTCTGAATTCATTTCAAAACTTTCACCGTCACTTTCATCATTCGTTAACGATCCGTGAGTTAATCTTGTGAGTTTTAACAAACATCGAAGATATCTCGAATCAATTGATAAGATTTCAAGAAAGGCAACAGCGTGACTGATCAATTCACGATCGTCTTGATGATCTAAAGCCAACTTTGCAATTTCTTCACATCCGATTATGATTTGCGATGTTGAAAATGTCATGAAGTTCTTGACGATGTCTTTGATAAGTAAATATGATGCATAAGATCCTTGATGTTGCACAACATAATTTATGAAAGTAAGTTTCAAGTTATCAGCGTAAGCAGCCGACATATTTGGATCATCGAAACTTATGTGAACTTCACCGTCATCATTTCTCTTAAAATCTTCACGAATAATATCGAGACTGATGCTGTGATAATGTTCAAGAAGATCTTCAATTTCAGGTAGTTTCTCATCTTCGTTATTTAACTTTTCCATTAATTTCTTGGTGAAATTATTTGTGTGTGAGATTTTTTTGAAATTTTCCGCTGGCAATCCGTTTAATGTTTCATTGATGAAATTTAGTTTTGGATTGTCGCGATCAAAATCTTTGTTGAATTCATAAATATAATCAGTTGTTGTGTTCATGATGCAACGAAATTCTTCAAGATTTGTTGTCGGCGATAAAAGATTTCTCATCGATTCAATCAGCACAAGTTCATCTCTCATATAAATAACATCAAGATTCTCAAGCAGAAGTCGAATGTAACGAAAGTCAATGAATGCTTCAGAAAGAAGATCCATGAAATTGTTTTCTATGATGAACTTTGTGATTTCTTCAGTCTTCAATAACGAATAATTTTCACGAAATGTGTTTGTGCTGAAGAAGCGATTCAACATTCGAGAAACAACTTTTCGCTCTCGACTTTCAAACAATCCAAGTTTGGCAAACTCATTCTTGATCACATCTTTCTCTCGTCTTGAGATCATTTCCATCATGTACTCTTCAAATTTCCATTCACGGAAGAGACAAAGCAAAGCACCTTCGAATGTTTCAGGCTCGGTTACTGTCGATTGAATCATTTTCCCAGCTTTACAAAGATAACTTTCTTGCAACCATTGCTTGAGTACGCCATAAAGTTGAATTCGAAGAAGATATTCAAAGAAGCAATTCTTATCAATAATGTGACGCATTTCAATATTCTTTGATTTGAAGAAAACATCGACAGCCATTTCCTGTTAAAATAAAAGAATTCATGAAATTATTTAACTTGTTTCTTTCATCAACTTACATTCTTCCATTGTTGTGATTGCTTCATGAAAGTCCCAAAAATTATTTTATGAATATTTTCAGATGTTATTGCTTTCGATTTTGTCGATCGAATCACAAGATCCAAATATTTTAAATGTCTGTGGAAGTTCCTGACAAGTAGCTTATAACAATTGTGTTCAATTTTCAGAGTCCTCTCAATCTCCTTAAGATCTGGTTTAAGTTGAAGTAAATGTTCGTAAACAAGATCTTTGATTGTTTCATCTTTTTCTTCCTTCATTTATTAAAATGACAAAAGAAAAATTGTAATCAACAATCATAAAATAAATAAAAACAAACACAAACCTGATAGTAGTCGAAAAAATAATAAAACTCATTGAGTTGGACATTTTTTAAAACATGAACTGCTCTATGAATCTGTTTGTTCTTTATCAGACTATTGACAAACAAACTAGCTCCCTTGAAGAACGAATCTTTTGCTTCCTCAATAGAAACTCGATTTCGATCTGAGATAAATTTTACCGCATTGGAAATGAACTTTCCTTTCATCACTACATCTTTAATTAATTGTAGATCATCGAGAGTATTCCACAATCCTACAACTATTGCTAATTCTGAACTCGTTCGATCGTTCATTATCCTATTCTTCCTTCTATTCTAAATAAATTATTCTTCGTTTGTAAGCCAATCTGATCTTTTATTTACAAAATGAGGGGGAATGCAACTTTAAAGAAATTCATATGGAACAGACTGAAGAAAGATGAAACGACTGGAAAGTGAATAAATTTGAGTTTTTGCAGTTCTTCATGAAAATGTTTAGAATCTTTTGCATTTCTATACTCGTCCCCTTTTTCCGGGTCAAACACGCCATATTATAGAATATTTAAATAAAATAATTATTTTGACGACATTCAAGCCTCGACTGAATATTTTCACGACAATTTGCTATCAAAAAAATAAAAAAAAATTCAATTTACCCCCAAAGCTTTGTTAAAGAATAATTTTCGTTGATCTTCTTCACATAATAAAAGCATCGAAATTAATGATAATTTGTGATCACATTGTAATAACTATTTTATTACATGTGAAGTTATGACTGGTGTTGTGATCTTGAAGGAAAATAAAATAGCTTTCAGTCAATGAATGTTTCAATGCTTCATTTCGACACAACTGAAGTGTGTAAAGTTTGAATGATTATCTTCAATTGTTAGATATTCCAACTTTAACATTTTTTTACGTGCATGTTCTTCAGAATTACCTAATTGAGTAGATGAGAAAATAAAATAAAGATGCAACATTTATTAACAATCACGACAAGTTTTTATTACAGAAAATGTTAGATTTATCTTAAATTTTTTTGTCAATATGAAGGACCTAACTGCGATTCCTAACTTTTACTTATTTTTATGATGAATTTTTTCTTTCTTTTACATATCTACAAAAAAATCAATCTATTAAACATAAAAATATGTTTATTCATTTCACTCACTAATTAAATACAAAATCGTAGCATTAATAAATCACACTTTGAATGATGGATTGTCATATTGATTGTCTGACATCGTTTCATTCGTCTCACTTCTTCGCGATTTAATTTTTTTATGAACAAATTTTTTGGTTCCAGTTAAAAATGTCAGCACAAAATGCATAAATACGAGAAAGGCGACAGTTGAAAGTGCAAATATTATTGCATTTTGCGTATCGTTTTTCCAATCAAGAACGGAATAAATGTAGTTGTTGTAGTCTCTGTTAACTCCACCAAGAAGTGTGTATGGTAAGCTGAAGAAATAGCAATAAAACACTCCAAAGCTTAATGGGTAAACGAAATGTCCGTAACGAGGTGGATGAGCGTTCGCAAGAATGTCAATAAGAAAGACAATTCCATTTCCAACATGAGTCAATGCATCGTTCAAGCCTTTGTCTCTTTCAGTGTAAATTAAAGGCCAATAAACACATGAAAACAATATGCTTACAACTGCTGATAATGTCGTCAAAAGCCAATAAATTTTGAATGACATTGGCATACGATTTTCTTCATTTTCAAAGCTTATCTTTCCTTTGTAATAAAATGTAACGAGAATAGCACCAAATAGCGAAGTTATTGCATTCAGCATCACGTTCCAGTTCGTCAAATATATTAGATAAAATTCCAACTGTTTGCACTCTGCGGCTGTGTAGATCGAAAATACCAAAACAAAATTGAAATAAATTGATAGAATCCATCGATAAATTAAATATTTCACTGAGGGTCGTCGCTCATTTTGCCACTGAAAATTTAAACAAAATATTTAGGTTTAAGTTAATAAATAATGTTTATTGCTTTCACTTACTTCGGATGTAACAAAACTTTCTGGCGCTTCATATTCGAAGCCAAAATTCAACTGTTTATTACAGTTCATTGTTGTCAACTCACAGTTTCTTCTCTCCGACCGGTTTAATATTTTTTTGTTGTGCAATAAGTGTCAAACTCGAAGTTTTATTTTTTCAAAATTATGCGAGATAAAATCTTTTCTGAATTTAATAAATTTTTCATTCACAAGGTGAGTTGAAGTTACTTTGCTTCCTTTATCATTATTAAATGATTATGTATGAGAAAAATCAATTGGAAACATGAATTCAATCAATTGAAAACAATTAAATATCATCATTCGCAAGTTAATGAAGATCAACGACTAACACCTTTAATGAATTTTTTTTATTAGTCACTTCATAAAGATTACAAATTAAATACAAGTGGAGTAAATGAGTTGGATTGTCTTTAATACATAGTTACAGTCGACGCGCTATAAGCGGAAGCTCTATGAGAGCAAAAGCTTCAAACATGACCACCCCCTTCAACTTCATTCATATTGAAAAGCCATTCTAAAAGCGGAAAATCTCCTCACACGACCACCCCCTTCAGTTTCCGCTTATAGAGCTTCTACTGTATGTGTATACGACACTTCAGATAATTAAAAAAAGAAGGAATTATTTTATAAATTTTTGTCAAATTGTCATATGTAGAAGTAGGTATACCTAATTTAAAAGATTTTTCAGAAGATATTTTTGAAGAGAATGAATCTTATTTTCACTTCCTTTAGTTTCCCATTTTACATTTATATGCTTGTCTCCTTTTTTTCGGGTGTTATGGAATCTTTAATTACTTAAAATATTCATCTTTTAGGTAATTTTCCCCCAAATCATGCTTTCATCATCAGTATCATCAGTAATGGGTAGAACGAACTGTTCTCAGCAAGTTTCAAACTTGCCCGTGATGAGTTTTTATTTTCTTCTCGACACTTATCTCCAAAATGGAAATAGTGCGAGAAGTAAACTCGTACCACACCACCCGACTGATGTTCCCATGATGATGGAAACCTCAGTTTAACCTGCATGATATAAAAGTGTGATTGAAATTAAAATTTATAAATTTTGTTAGTTTATCCTACGATTATTGCTAAATCTGAATTCGTGCGATCATTCATTATCCTATTCTTGATTTTTTTTCAATCAAATCAGGTATTCTTCGTTTATTAGCCAAACTGATTTTGATTTAAAAAGTGAGGGGGAAAATAAGTTTAGAGAAATTCATATGGAACAGACTTAAGAAACGACTGGAAAATGAATAAATTTCAATTTCAATTTCGCCGTTATTTTAACTTCTTTGTGAAAATGTTGTTTACACATTTTTTGCATGCAGCATGTCTCCATTTTTCAGGTCAAACACGCCGTGTGATGGAATCTTTATTTAAAATATTAATTTTTATGATATTCAAGCCTTGAATAAATGTTTTCGGTTCTTATTAAGAAAGTGCCATTTATTTAAAACTTTTATTCATCGTTTCGTTGACAAATTTAAATTTTTGTTGAGCTGCTATGACTTTGTTAAAAATTCTTGATCGTGCAATATTTATTCGTCGATTATAAAAGTCATATCATAAGTCATGGACTGTCAACAACTTTGACAATTATAAAACTTTTCTTTTAATTTCCTTCTTGAACTTTAAATAGGTAAATTTTGATTTAAGTTTCTAACCAGTCTTTGACGATTGCTACCAAAAACAAATAAATTTTAAATTTCCCCCAAATCATTCTTTATTTGATGTTGCATTTTACGTACAGAATCTTGAAAGGAAAATTTTATTTAAAAGGAAATTCCATCTTCATTTCAAACGTGATCGTATAGAAGAGTTTAAAATGAAATACGATTTTTATCACGTAAGAAAAAGAATGAAAAGAAATTGTCAATAAATGTATTTATTATCAACAGGAATATCGTGTTTAAAATTTATTTGGATTTATAATGCCTGTTTATTGAACGAGCAGAATGGTTGTGATAAGCAATTCTAGTAGCCCGTCAATTGTCCGATTTTTGTTAATGTATTAGAAAATGTTTTCAAAGAAAGTTTATAGAGCGATTTGCGGAAATATTTCGTCATTCCTCTTATCTTTATAGAATTTCGATATCTTATCAGTTGATGATAACACCTTCATGAAATAAAACTTGTTAATTCTTGTTTAGTTTGTTCCCAGACATCGAACAATTCAAAATAATTTTCATTTGTCTAGTTTTTGTCATTATGGAATCTAGATTGTAAATTCAAATATTTTATTTGGAATGAATGTGAGATTAAATACACGAGTATTATTTCTTCATCTTCAATTACGACGCCAAAAACGATCATTCAAACAATCAATGGAAATCATTTGGATGGCAAAACTGACAAAGATGTCGAAGCGATTTACTTTAGGAATACAACAGTCATCTACTTCCCTCAAGGATTGGACAAAATATTTCCTAATTTGTTAGCTGTTATAATTAGTGAATGTGGATTGAAATCAATAACGCAAAGAGATTTGGTTGGATTAGAAAATATTGAGATACTACGGTGTAAACACAACAATATCAGTTCACTTCCATACAATCTGTTCAGAAGTATGCACAAACTTAGAGTCATTTCATTCCGCTACAACGATTTGCATTGCATGTCTTCAAAAGTTTCCATGCCAATATTGAAAAATGATTTAAAAATCGTAGACTTTCGTGAGAATCGTTCCATTGATGCTGTTTATTGTTACTCATGTTATATGCAAATACTGGATGAAAATAAAGTTGATTCTATATACCAGTTGATGGCCATGATTGACCAGAAATGTGATAAACCAATGAAGGAGGCAGACATTTTCAAGAAAAAAATTGAAGAAAATGAAAAATGATGGATTCAAAGAGCTTTGGACGACTGGTCAGTTGTCAGACATCACGATTGTCACTGACACAGAGCAATTCGAAGCACATAAAATTCTTTTAGCTATTCAGAGTTCAGTTTTTACTTCAATTTTCGAAGATAAGATGAAAGATCGACCATCTGATGTAATCCATTTATATTATAAATGCAAATACCGTGAAAATGTTCTTGAAATTTCTCTACACAGATGAGATCGAAAGAGAAGAAGGTTCAAATCTGCTGGAACTTTTCTCTCTCGCAGCAAAGTTCAATGTCGAGAACTTGATGACAATGGTTGAAGAAATGATCACAGATGAACTAAACGCTGACAACGCCATTGAAATATTCGAACTTGCTTGTCTATTCAATTGCCATGGGATGAAAACTTCAGCATTTGAAGTCATTCATTCAATGTTTGATAAACCATTGAAAGACGAATTGATGAATCAACCGGAAGTTGTAAAAGATCTTGTTGAAGCTAAGAGAAAATTTGATTCTATGATGAGCAAATACAAAAATCTTTAAATTATTTATTAAAAATGTTTTGTATTGAATGAAAAACAAATGTTTTAAATGTTTCCTGTTTCTTCTTTTTCAACTCTCTGATCCTCCAAATATTTTTCTGAGAAAATATTTAATCGCTTCAGTTAAATTAATGGAAAAGAGTTGCCAAAGTTCGCGATTGATGATTTTGACTTTCAGTCGTTTAAGTTCGTAAATGTTGTGTTAAAGATGGCGAATTGTTAGTCAGTTAGACAGAGGGTTCTGTTGGTCAATGTGAAATGTCACATT
Organism: Clunio marinus; assembly: GCA_900005825.1. NCBI lineage: Eukaryota > Metazoa > Arthropoda > Insecta > Diptera > Chironomidae > Clunio > Clunio marinus. The sequence goes on from CVRI01000057.1 coordinate 135,628, forward strand.
CAAGCATGACTAAAATATTTATTCAATTCTTTGATATAAATCTCTCGCAATGACATTCAGAATAATGTTGATTATATTTTCTTGAACAAACTGTTGCCACTGACGATAAAATTATGTTTTATAATTTTCTGGCTCCCAGGCTACACAATAAAAATTTTACTTTAATATTTTATTAACAACTCAAATGAAATATTGTGAGCAATAGGAATAAGTTCTGAATATGTTTTCTCTTTCATTTGTTCTATTACTATATAGTGAAGATCATGACAATAGCTTTTAATCATAAAGAATCAAACGATCTTTACCACTTTTGGGTCGGTAGCGTTTTGTTCATTGTTTGCGTGGTTTATTCTTTTGAGTCAAAATTTGGCGACAGAAGAAATAAATTTATAGATTTTTTATATGAATTTTATATAAGATTAATAATCGATTTGAATATTTTAAGTTTCTTAGTAAATGATTCTTAAGCACGGAAATAAAGTTCTGAATATTATTATTATTATTATTTTATTTGTTTCATTTCCTGTGTGTTGGGATAAAAAGCCAATTGCAAGACATGTATATGGTGTAATGCAACTGGCGTAAAAACCCCAATCTTTTCTTTAAATACATAAAATTACAACATCAATTAAAAGATAACACATTAAAATTTAAAGAACAAAATAATAAATGGTGAACCCAGTGCAAGGCCTTTAAGGGTTCAGCTATATATGTACTTACATGCATCAATTTTTACAACAAAATCAGTACAACACAAAATCCTTTTTCAGTTTCTGTTCTTTTGAAGTAAGCAATCGAAAAGTCATTAAAAAAAATTAATTAGATAATTCATTTGCAGTTTAATTCGAACAATTTGGTAGAAGTCATGCTTATTTCGATTACCTTCGTCATTTTATATAAAATGTCTTGGGCTGACATCAAAAGCATCATTTTCGATGCTGAAAGCGAAATTTACAAAGGATAAAATATTAATTGAAATATCCAGAATGTGATTGAAGTTATTTTCTCAAAAAGATTTTGAATTTCGATTTGAAAGCATGAAGTCATTCGAAATTTTGATTACGAGGCCTGATTAAAGTATTTTAGATAATACTATTTATTGAGGTTGAATGTTTCAGAACAAGATCTGTAAATATGTTCATTGAAAGAAAGAAATAAATAATTATAAGAATAGAGCATTTAATTGTACATAAAATAATTATTTTATTCAATATTCTAAGAGCGTTCTCAATAATAATTAGCTGCAATACATCTATATATATTTAAAATTTCCATTTCTATGTTATCATCATCTTCATAAAATCGTCATATCCTTACAATCATTGTCGATAATAAAAATTCTGTATCTCCTCTTTTTTTCTGTGTGTAAAATCAACATGTATCAAAATATTTTCTTTTTCTTGTTTCTTATCGCAAAAAACTTGAACTTTCAGCTTAAAAACAAACATCGAAAAAATGCTCGTTTGTTTTATTCTCAACTTTAGCATATTTCGATGAGTAATGTTGATTTATTAATGCTGTTGTCATTTTGCAGCGTTTCGTTATTATTATTAATTATTTATTTACTTGATGAGAATTTTAGTTTCAAGTTTCATCAATTTAAAAAACCTTTCAATGTCACAATCAGCATAAAACGTTGATAGGCGAAACAAATGTTGATAAAAATACATGATGATAGTCTTATTGTAAACGTGGAATAATTTCTCAACATTTATATCGTTTGCATTTCATGAACATTAATTTATAAATTCTCTCTTGAAAAATGTTTTCTTTTTCCTTTCATTTCATCCAAAAGTTCATCTTACAATTTACAAACATGAAACGAAATCTCATAATTAACATGTCTTTAATGTCTATCAACATATTTATTCATTTTATGTTATGAAAGCTTATTTCTAAAAGCTTTTGACACAGATTTACAATGATATTGGCAGATTTCTTCACTATTCTTTTCACCTTCTTTTATTGTTTTGAATGTTGAGTGTAAATGGAAATGATAATTTAATACTTTTACTTTTTTTCTCATGACATTTCTTGTCTGAAATCTGAAATTCAATATCAAAAAGAGCAGACACATTGCTGTTGTCTCCAAAATTTTGTTTTTTTCATTATTTTATTAATGTGTTTTGCTCGCAAAAAATGAAAATCTCGTCAGTCTTCTTGGAAAAATGTTTTCATTCGTTTCTTTGTTATATCTGCGGTTGAAGAAATATGTTGCGTATTTGGTTTCCTTTCAGAAAGAAAAATAAATGTTTCCGTGCCTTTCCATTTTCAAGTAAACAGGTTCACCAACTGAAAAGGAAATCTTTTCTTAAGCCCGTGAATAGATTTCCGATATAATGACTAAAGAAATTTCGTTTACGTGTGACGATGAGAATTTCATGATGAATATTATTACTGATTGTGCGTGGGTGGCATTCATGATATGAAGTTCCTCGCAATATTTAATAAGAAAAAAAAATTCTTCCGATATTGTTTTTTTCTGGATCTCGCACCGACATTCATACGCTCAATTAAATTTCTTAATTTGCTTGATGCTTTGAACTTTTCTTCAATATTTTTTGTCATGAGTAGGAAGCGTAACATAGAGATGACTCAATTCCGATCAAAACTTCATTCATAACTGGTCTGGATGACCTTTCTAAAGGTCTTCAATTAAATTGACTTGTTTTTGTCATTTTAGAAAGAAAAAAAACTTTATGCTCATGAAAATTCGCTTCACTCAGAATAAGTGTAGGAAAAGAAGAAATAAATCTAATTTATCACAATAAATCGTAAATATTAGTAATTAAAATAGAACAGAGTAGAAGGCGTACTTGTTGAATTGACAATCTTCTCCCACAACTCATCAACTATTTAATCATTTTCTTACCTAGAAATTGGTTTTATCATCTAGGGAAATTTATTTAATTTCTTCAATCCATTTAAGGGATTCATTAAATTCTTTTTTATGATTCAGACTGTTTGCTTATCAATTTTTTTCTGAAAATGTCAATATGATGTCATTGAATTTCTTCACATGAAGATTTTCTTTTCTTTTGTTCATTTGTGACATGCTTGTTGGAAAAGATTTATTTTCAAGTTAAGATTTACGTTGCATTATTAATGTCACGTACGTATTTTCAACGTACGACTCTACCCAATTTCGTACGTAAAAATAGAAAAAACGTAGGAAAGACGTATATAGAAATGAATTATGCTCCTTACATCTTAAACATAATAATTTAAAGTGCAAACGACGATAAGCTGACACTGACTGATATGAATCTTTTATGAAAGCATTTCCCTTACAACAAATCTTTCCTAGCTAAATTTTAATCGTGCTTTCTGAGAATATTATTTCATTTGTTATTATGTAAATCATCTTACATTTTACTTTGTCGTCCATCATTTGCATGAAAAGAAGTGAGAAAAAAGGAATATCGATGGAATCAACTACTTGACCTTAAACTTAACTTGTAACTTGTTTTACTTTAAATGGGATTTTTGTGAAAAGAAAATGTGAACGTCTGAGATGGGAATGAATCGCTTTTTATGATTGAAAAGTAAAGAAAAGCACAATTTTCCCAAAAGAATCATCAAATTGTGCATTCGGTCTTTAGAATAGTCCACAATCTTTTAGATTATTCTTTATGATTACGTCAGTAACGGCATCAAAGACAAATTGAATGTTGTTCGTATCGGTGGCGCATGTAAGGTGCGTGTAAATCTCTTTTTGATCTTTCCTTTTATTGAGATTCTCAAATTTCATTCTTATATAGCTAGAAGCTTCCTCGTACGTGTTGGAACCTATGAAAAGGATTAAAAGATTAAATTAACTAAAAACGAACATTTAAATGAATATTTTTCGACGAACCTGTGTACTCTGGAAAACAAATAGTTAATGGCGATCGTTGAATTTTCTCTTCGAATAAATCCTTTTTATTCAGAAATAGAATGATTGATGTTTCAACAAACCATTTCGAATTACAAATTGAATCAAAAAGCTTCATTGACTCAATCATTCGATTCATTTCTTCATCTTCAGCAAGCACGAGATCGTAGCCTTTAAAATGCAAAAGTTAATTAGAAATAGAATTTCATTAAAAGAATTTTCTTTAATTTACCTGACAAAGCTACACAGAAAATTATTGCTGTAACACCTTCAAAGCAATGAATCCATTTTTTACGTTCCGATCGTTGTCCTCCGACATCAAACATTCTAAAGAATTAAATTAAATTAAAATAAATTAGATAATTTAATTAGTCACACGCAACCTACTTAAAGTGCAATCCTTTGAAACTGAAGTGCGTCTCAACAATTCCAGTTGTTTTAACTCGCGTTCTTAAAACATCTTGTTGTGTTGGCACGTAACTTGGTTGTGCAATGCGATCCAAAGAATTTAAATAATAAGCAGCTGAATCATTGAGTTGATATTCTCGTGAACGTGAGAAACATTGTTGTACACCGGGATCCGCCCAAAGTTTCTTCATCAAATTAACAAGCTCGGGTGTAAGTTCACCTTCTTCGGCTGCTGAAGCGTATGTGAAAAACTGTCTAGCTACATCCGTCTTTTGTGGATCAGCAAAGTCAATTCGAAGCTGACCCATTGCACGAATGATCGCCATAAGGCTCTGAATTGTGTTGCTATACACGACTGGTCGATATTGTTCACATTCTTCCAACGAATATCCCGTCTCGTGAATAATTTTCATTTGCTTCACAATTGTTGACTTTCCCGATTCACCAGCACCTGTTTCCATGAAAAAATATTTAGAATGAAATCAAAAGTTGAGTTGATTTTTCATTTATCACATATTTCGTCATCATCTGTTTCATCATTAATCCACCTCGCCACCAGTTGATGAGTGAAAGATCAAATCCGTCTCAAATTGAAGTCAATTAATAGAACCCCATTACAAAATGTGTTATCGCTTCAAAAGGCCATTTAAAAAACATGTCAAGCGCCTATCTTATACAACACATTCACATCGTATTTCATTTCATTCACAAAAGAAATCTATCGCGATTGTTACGAGTTCATTCATGAAATATTTTCGTTCTTGTTTTGCTTTTTTTGTTGCGTGATGAAAGCAATTTACATTTTATTTATATTAATTCATATTTTGTCAAATTTGCACAAAATAAAAACAAAAAAATTGCTGATAAAGACTATGAATGTCAAAAGCGAGGAAAATAATTTGAAATGTTTCATGACATCGTCACACGAGAGAGAACGCTTCCTTCTACATATAATTACTGACGACGAGATTCTTCTTTCCACTTTAATTAGTCAATTAATTGACGATTTAAAATTTCTTTTAATGCTTTAATGCTTTTTGCTTCAGTTTCAACGAGGCTTGGGATTTTCTGCATAACAAGAATCTTAAAAAACAAGTGATTGCCACATGTTTCTGTTTAATTGAGACTGCTATGCATTTTATTGCTCTCTTCAACTAACGAAACGAAAGGAATTTTGTTTGACACATTCCAATGTCATTTATTCACATTAAGTAATGAATTCATTTTCTTCTAATTGAACGTCATTTTCCACGAATTATGTGAGTAAAAAGTGAAAAAAATAGTGAAAGGGAATTCAATTAATATCGCATACTTGAATTCTGATAACAAACGGCGACAGACAGGCATCCCTAATGTTTATCCAATAAGTGACTTACACAAAGCACAAATATGATGATTCAAACATATGTTCCCATCATCATGTAATCAAAAAAGGTGATACAGAGTTATACTACTCAAGGGGAAGCTCATAAATGGTATTAAAACTTCCTCTTGGCTCACATCCAAGCGACAATGTTTAATGATTATTTGAACAACGCTAAATCTGGTGAACATACATAAATAAATTCACTTGCCACTTTTATCACCAGAACATTAATTTCTACACAAACGCATACACTCGTGTTTGAAAATAAGAGAAAGGGAAAGATAGTCAGTAGAGTTGTTTTGAGCTAAACGTCTAATTATAACGTGATATAGAGGAACATTATCGGGTATTATCATAAATAATCAAACGTCGATTTTGTTGCCGTTTATTGTATGTTTGTTTGTTCTTCGCATTTATCACGATTCTGTTTTATTTTTATCGACATAAGATATGTCTGGGTATCCAACTGCCAGTTAACCATTAAATCAACCTGAGTGGAATGTATTTGAAATCACATGAATGTGTTATTGTTGTGGTCGACACCAAAAATTGGAAACTGGAATTTTAGACTGTCAGTAGAACAAATTGTGGTTCTCCGTTATAAATTCAATTTAAAATTATTTTCAATTTCAACAACATTAACTCTCCATTTGACCAACAAAAAAATTTAAAAAGAAAAAAGAAAAACCGAAACGGAATCTACTCACGAATCAAAAGCAGCATCAATTAAATGCTTGCTACCAGTCGAACATTGGGGAAGAAATAAATGTGGGTTAAATGCAGCAGAGTTCGTGATAATCAGAGACATTTGATCGCTGACATAATGAGAATTTATCAAGAATTTATTGGAGTGCATTGAGTGTCAATTGAAACTTTTGTTATATAAATAAAAATTAAGCTTCAATTTGTTATTTTAATCTCTCAAGCTTCCATCTTATCTCATTTCATTTTGCAATTATCTTTATAAAAATTAATTAACAACGACAAGTAAACATGTGTAAGTTATGCTTAAAGACCCACCTCGACCTTTCTTACTGACTTCAATTAGTTATATTGCTTGTTTACTTTAAGCCTTTTCTTCATGAAATGCGAATCCGTTGTTTACATACTTTTATTTTTATTTTTTGGTAAACGAACGATCTTTTTATTCTCTCAACGTGCGTTATCATCGCTTATAGCGCAAATCATCTTTTTTTCATCGTCATTTCATTTCTCTCCTCATACATTTCATTTTTTTGATTCACGAAATGTGGCGAATCTCCGGGAAGTATGGCGCATTGAAATAATAAATCCATCATCATATAAAAGATGAAGAGCATCGTCTGTGACACTCCATTGAATTCTTTACTCGTGCGGAAATTAAAGAAGACATCAAATGTGTCGATTTGATGTAATATGACAACCAACATTGAATTTATCATGGAATTTGTTGGTTCTTGAGATGATTTAAATTTCCTTCCGTGGAGAAATGAGCCAAACGTGAAATTCATAACACATTGCGTTGTCAGATTTTGTACTACATTCGTTTACTTACAATTTGAAGCACCAAATGAAGTTGGTGAGAAAGAAATGTTTTCGTTTGTATTCATGCCGGCAAGTACAATCGCATTACTCAGAAGAAATTCTTAGTAGCATGAGTATTTTTTGCACACACAACGAAACGATTCATGAGCTAACAAATGAATGTGAATAATATGAAAACGGAGTTTGATTGTTTCAGATCCAAAGAGAAATGGTTGTTTGAAAGTATAAAAATAAAATAATAAAATAGATTTTTCCCACATTCGAAATTAAGTTATGGTTAAATCGGATGCAGGGAATGCTTCACAAATGATATCAACGATGTTGAACTTGAAAATAAAATATTTCTTGATGTACGCATATATTTTTATAACATTTTATCAGGTGAATACTATTAAGATAACTCAGCGATTAATATGACGTCATTGGGAAATAATTCCTTTACTAAAACTGAGTATTTAAGTAAATGAAAAATATATCAGAAAATGCTCATGATCCAATGTCTAAATACGGACGAGAAGAAGTTTCAAGAAAGAAAATTGTAATTATACGAATCTTGCTTAAAGTGAAATTACTGTCTTCCAATGAAGCGTCACATTTCTTCGTGTACTTGCTTAGAACTGCAGTGAATATTTTGTTTTCTAAATAAAGAATCACGTAAAGCATAAGCGGTTGAATCAATTTTTAATTTGTTATTTTGTAATATGAAACGCGCGACACTTCCAGTTGAAGCATTCATGAATCAACAGATTTCCATTTCTGTTTAACTTACGATATATTTATGGATGATGGTTCAACCCTAAAGTCATAGAAATACGCCAGTGTTTGTGCAATGAGACTCATTTTCTCATTTTCAGAATTATTCTTATTAATGTTGTTGTACATATTTAGTATCTACATTGAAATAAGAACAATTCCTTTTTAATTGTAATCTCTTCCTATCATTATCGCATCATGACTCAAATGCAAATTTCAACTTTGGAAGATACAAAAAGAATGTCACAAAAACTCAACATGCAACTTCTATTTCGTCCTTTCCCCTATTTTAAACTCACTCATGCATTTCGCAAGAGACAATAAGACCGTTAACCATTCAACATGTTGTTCTGTGATGTCATTTACGACTGACACCCATCTCACTCACTCTCACTAACACATACACACTTCTCCAGACGCGACACCCAATCTTGTTCCGAAAGACGTTTAATCATAAGAATTTGGAAAATTAGAAGATAAAACACGCACCTAGCAATAAGAGCTTTACTTCTGATGTTAATTTTTCGCCATCAGCTCTTAAAATTCTGTCGATTTGTTTACTCCTTGTGATTGCTTCCTTTTGATTTTTTGAATTGATGCAACCCATGATTATATTAATTTTTTTACACTTTCTTCTTAATCTAGGAACTCTACTAACTCAAAAAGTTAGATCTTTTACAGAATGTGTATTTTCTTTTGTATTCTTTTCTATATAAGTAGATAAACTGATATAAAATAAATGAATTAAGTCCTCCGAATTTCGCGACTGTTCCGGAATTTATGTTTTTATTATTTTTTTGTGCTTTTACATAAACTACAGGATTTTTTTCATAGCAAACACATAATAAACTGTAAACTTTTGCATTTTTTGCTATATTTAATTTTTAATGTGTTAATTTTCTATTTATTTTATTAAAAAAATCGCGAGCGACGTTTTCACAAAGTTCTTAAAGACTCATGGAACGGTTAGAAACGGTTATGCCTTGTAACAAAATACGAAACCGGTTTATTGTTCTCATTTCAAATATTTTTGTCCGTTATTTTTTTAACTCCACACAAAAATTTGTTTAAAATAATCAAAGACTTTAAAAAGTTTATACAGGAGAAAATTTAATTATTTTTTTAATTTTTAGTTAAAAATGTTATGTTTTGATTATAATCATAAATGTTTTATCTTCTATATTCTTTAGATTCTATTCATTATGCAAAGTAATCAAAACAAATAATGTCTGTTAGTAGGTATTACATATATTATAATATTACCGTATTTTGAACGCTATAATTAAATTAATTCATCCTTCTAATAACCTCGAGGATTGACAAACACTTAAATTCTTAAGCAGGGTTCGGAAGCTTAACGATTTTTCGCAAAAAACTTCCAAGCTTCCCAAATTTCCGAAAAAGCTTCTAAGCTTCCGCTTCGGCTTCTCAAAATTCTGGAAAAGCTTCCAAGCTTCCACTTCGGCTTCTCAAAAAGATGAGCTTCTCTAAGCTTCCAGCTTCCGCTTCGGCTTCCGACCCCTGTTCTTAAGACAAAAGAAACTCAATCCTTCTTTTTCATAAATTTTTAAATCTTCATCTCTGGATATTGAGAAATTAATGAATTTGCGATAATAAGATCATTTTTAAGTCAGACATGTTAGCAACAAGAGTAAACACATGTAAAGGAGTGTTGTGACCAAGTATATAATGTGTTGCATTTTCACACCTATTTTTGAAACAGATGCAAGAGAGCACAACTCATAAACAAAAATGCTTCATTACTTATAGAACTTGAAAAACAGAAGTGAACCTCAAATTAATGCTGCAAATTGTTCATCGCATTAGGAATCTAATTTTAATAATAACGTAGATACATATCTTGATTGTACAATTGCATAACTTGAAAGCGTGAAATTGAAAAAATTAAAATTTCTAACTGAAATCGTTACAACTTTAAAAAAATACGAATGAATTTAATAAAGTTTTTATTCCTTGTATCTAACAACTTGTTGTTGACATTTGTAAATAATTTGAAATTACAACCAAAACTATATGCCAAAGAGCCTTCCACGATTTGAGAGCAAATCCAAGATTCGTTGAGGTACTATTTCAAAAAAAAAGTTTAGAATTTCTTCATAAAACTTTAACGAATATGTTTAATACCAATCGCACTGTTAATATTTAATGGCTCAGCATTTCTAATCCAATTTGAAAAGGAAAATTTTCAAGAAAAATAAAATTTTAAACAGTAAATATCTCGTAAATAATTTAATAATTGATTCATCACCTGTTCTTCCTCTACGGTTCCCTTGTGGATAAGTAAAGACTTAAAATCCATACATGAAAAGGAAATTTGTTTATTTTTCTTGAGATTTTTTTAAAATAATTACCAATCCCAATAATGCAAATTAATGCTGTTAAGATGATCAAAAGTTTCAGCATATCTAATAAGATGTATTGGAATACAACAGTGCACTGAAGAAATTGCGAAAACTCGATCACATTTATAAGACATTGTTTTGTTAACAGATGTTTTCAGTTATATCTCTCAAATCGAGAGAAAACTGTTAGCGATTGAAAGTTATGAAGATGTGAGTCTTGCCAATTTATAATTTTTATAGAAATTTAGAGTACTTTAAGTTATAAAAAATAGCAACATTTTGAGATAGGTATCATCAAATTCTTTTATTTCATTGGAATAAAAATTTTTATTATTGACATTCAAAACTCAATTCACGGTGCAGTGCAGTCATGAATTACAGACCAAGTGCTGTTCTCAGATTATTCAACAAGGTCAAGATTTGTTGGATAATGTTGGCTGGATCTGAATAAAAATATTAATTAATTTTTGTTAATATTATAATTTTATTTAAAATACCGAATCCATTATTGTTATTGTTATTGAAGCTTTCGCCACGGCTCCAACCTTAATAAAAATAATATAACAATAAAATAATGCATCTGAGTGCTAAATCTGAATGGAATTAAATTTATCTTAAACAATATCTGTGATTATTTACCTCCTCGTCTACCATGTGGTTCAGCCAATGCTAAAATTTGATGGACGTTAAGAAAAAGAACTTAATTTATACTTTATAACAATTTTTTAACAAATTACCAATGCCAACGAGGCAGATAACTGCTAAGATAATCAAAAGTTTCACCATATCTAAATAAAATGTATTGAGACACTGATGAGTTTACGAAACGAGATCACTTTTATAAGGTGTGTAAATTACTCCAGATCATTTTCAAATATTTTCGCCTTGAAAAACCCAAACGTGTAAAAAGACAACGATGGTTCAAGGCGCAGTTCAAGGGTATCTATGATAAAACGTACTAATGAATTTTGTTATTATCTACATACAGTGAAACTGGTTGATATCATCACCCAATATTTCAAACAAACTGTTCAAACTATGAAAGCATCCATGAGCGTTTGTTATTTTTTTCTTATTATGATGTAGGAACAACAAATAATTGAGAAAATTAACACAGATATTATGAACTGCGTTTTAGTTTATTTCATTTCAATTATCAACACAGATTATGATTCCTTCAAAGCTTTAAAGCTTCGACATTTTTTTTTTAATCCTTTGAGAATTTATCAAAATTAAAATATTTAAGAAGCTTCTTTGAAAGGATCAACAGAAAAAATTTGAACCATTGTTATGAAATAATTAACTATTGATGATATCATTTCAGTCATTGTTGAATTTCTAATGTCAATAATTGATCCCACATGATATTCAAGATTAAACTGTTGAATATAAAGCAGCAATTCTTCTTCTTCAGTTCTCACAGATTGAAATTTCTGAATCATATTTAAATAATTCTGATAACCAATGAAAATCACCCATAAACAGACCAACGGTTGAACGAGAAAGAAAAATGTGACGTACTCTGAAATTGAAAAAAAATTAAAAATTAAAAGCTCTGAAAGTTTTGAATATTCTTACGAGATATATCAAAGTGTTCGAATGAGAAATATCCAAACTTTATCCTCATAACTATCCAATAAAATGACTTAACCGAATGGAAAAAGTGTAATGAAATTGATAAGAAAAGTGGCATTGAGTAAAAGCTCTTAATTTCCAGTAGCAGTGAAAAGTTTTTGCGAACTTCATTTTCAACGTATTCAGAGTCAACACTCGATGACATGCTGCTTATGCGACTAATATGATGACTCAATTTTCCAATGAAATATGCGAACAAGAAATCATTACAAGACAAAATAATTTCATTCAGAGCGAATGCAAGATAGTAGCGACTACCTTCAGTCAGACAAATTCTTATGAATCGAGATGCGAGCACAAAAATGATGCGCATGAAGAATTTCATTTCGTTTTTATTGCACTCACAATCTTGTTGAAGTTCTTGAAGCTTTTTGATTCCATACCAAATTCTTTTCATATCATTTCGTTTGAAATAACCCGAGACGTTAAAAATTACTTGAGTTAGAGTTGGAACCATGTATTCATAAATTTCAAGAAAGAGATATTGATCTTTGTAATATTTTAATGATTCCACCCAAAATAATGAAGCTGTGTATGAATCAACAGACAATTGAACGATTAGAAAAATGCACGTGATTTTGATGGACAAAATTCTTTGTCCAAAGTTGACTCCGAACAAATTAGTGATGATCAAAATTAACTTTTCTAGCATCTTGACTACTCGACAAGCTTCAGTGACAGACTAATTAAAGCCTTGAGAATAACTGATAACGTAAATTAAGCTAGAAGAAAACTCCAATCAATCATTGAAAAGTTGGTCGATGATTAATTGGATGTCTTCAAACGATTCGTGATAATTAACAAAATTAATTGATTTTCACTGTCCATAACATTGAATCGATTTATTAGATATTAAATTGCTTTTTTTCTTCTAATTATCTAGCGATTTGAATCGGAAATGTTTAATCATAAATAAAGATCATATCGAAGGATAAAAAATGATTACTTTGAGTTTAAACTCGATTACTTTTGTATGTCAAGTGTAAGTTTAATTCATTTTACATTGTTTAAGAGTAGATTTGGGAAAAGATTTTTAAGTTTGTGATGACAGTAGAATGACCAACATATCCATTAAGTTAATTTCCCTCACAATTTAAGATAGATTTATTGCACAACTTAAATAATTAACATTAATATTGACAGCTCTGTCAATCGTTTCATTAATTTTCAATTCATTCAATTCAATTTGACTATGAAAATAAAAAACAAAAAATACAACGAAGTGTCAAATTAACTTTTATTCTGACTTTTCTAATCAACAAATTTAATTAACTAATAGATTTTTAACATGTAAAAATGTAGCAAATTGACGTTCAAGCTTATTTTTTTTCATCGATCAATTAAAGTTTTACGTAAAAAAACTTTTCATGAACTTTGTTTCTTACATTTATCATTTAACCTTATTAAGAAGTGCACAATGTTGCATTTAATGAAAACTGTAATGTCATAATGAATCTATGAGTATTCATATTTATGCCATCAAGAGTGTGCTACTACTAGTAGTAGATGAGAATCGATACCTTAAAAAGCTTATCAAGAGTTTCGCTCAATTCAACTCGACTCATTCAGTTTGAAATTATCTTTGCGGCAAGAAACATCGCTTATGTGATCGCTCTCTTAAGTAGTCAAATCAAAAATAATAAAACCATGCAAGTATAAAAGTAGTTCTGTTCGAATTAAATCAAATATCAGACAATTGACTCATCAATAAAAGCTAGCAGAATATAAAATCAATAAAGGGATCGAAACAAATAGCTAAATATTGATAAATAGTTTGGATTTATTAAACAAGTAAATATTCAAAAGATTAGGTAACGATTCCATGAAAGTTAAATTGACATCAAAAGTGAAGTTGAACAAGTATTTTCACATTGATCTCTTGAACTGTCTGGTAATTTAATTAACTCAATAAACTTCAAAGCTTTGTACTCGTAAAGTCTTACGATGGTTTTTATATTCACTGTGAATTGTTTTTTTTCTTTCATGAAAAATTTTCAACCAGTTCGTGTTTAGCTTTTAAATTGAAAACAAACAAAATATTTACATATGAGCTTTGTGCTGATTATTAAAATTTTATTCATATGACTTGAAACTTTTTTATTTCTTAAAGTGTTTAAATGTGTCGATGCGTAACTATGGATTATCCCAGATTTTTATTCATAAGTATTATTAAGATGTCTTATTAACGAGTGATTAAATAGATTTATGTCTAAATTTATTTTATTTAAAAGAAGTTTTCTCAATTTAACTTTTCTTAGAACTTCACTTATTGCGAATTGCGGTTTAACATATTAATTGATCTCAAATCTAATCGATCAAACCTCGGCAAGAAATTAATGTTACAACTTGAACTCCATGCTATTAATTAAACAACTATGTGCCCTGAAGTGATTTCAATAAAAAAAATTTACCTGCAAACTGCAATCGTAATGATCAAATCAAAACCTCAACACAATCAATTATAGAGATATTAAAGAATTCATGTGATTATTTACAAGATTCATCAAATAAGTACTTCGGAACTCTCCGTTTAAAAACTTATTATAGAAACAATAACTTGTAAGAGAAAATTTCCCTCTTAAATTCAATTGAAATGTGCAAATGCAAATATTTTCTCATATCTAAATCTTTACGTAATTTTCCACTTGAATTGTAATTTTGATACACCGGCAAATTATGTTTTTATGCATGTTAATAAATGTCTACATAAACTATGCCATGTGTTAAATTATCTTTTTCCTTTTCAAATTGAACAAATGAACGATTTTATGATAATTATCATCAAATATTTAAAATAAATACAGTGAGGTGAAATATCTTCTAAAACAATTATCAACAAATCATTCTTGGAAATATGTCCAAATTCAATTGTCATGATGTGACGTATTTCGTCTTTCACTCTAGCTTTATATTGATGAATAATATTTAAATAGATATGTGGTAAATATTTTACGACTTTAAATGACTTCTGTTTAAGAGCAGCACATCTTAGTCAAAGATTAGCATAGCGTTTGAAACTTGTTTCTCATTATTTTTTATCTCAATACCTCTTCTCACTTATTCATAAGCTTTTCGCTTGATTTTCTCTTCAGATTGAAAGCAAAAGTGCTGCTTAATACTTCCAAGTAAAAGAGATTTGCTTAGTTGAAAAATGAAACCAAACGAGTGCAGATCTCAGTTAGTTATTCGATACATTGGAATTATTCTGATTCTAATTGGCATAACCTTAGCTATCTGTTGGCCTTTTGTATTCAATCACATGTTGACTAAGGTAGGTCATGGTTTAAGAATGAATAAATTGAATTTGTTGTTAACATTATTCCATTCATGGTTTTTTTAGAAACTACCGCTCAGTCCAACCGCAAAAGCTTTTGATGAATGGAAGAAGCCAAGCGTGCCATTATACTTAGATGTTTATTTCTTTAATTGGACTAATTCTGATGAATTTCATGATGAAACGAAGAAAACAAAATTGAAAGAAATTGGACCGTATCGGTTTAGAGAGATACGTGACAAGACGAACGTCGAATTTAACGATGCAAATGCAACAGTGAGTTATCGTACTCTTAGCACTTTCTATTTCGATGACGATGGAAGTAAAGGAAAACTTGATGATGTAATTACACAACTCAACATTGTTGCTGTTGGTGCATCGGCACAATCACTCAACATGGAATATACCAAAAAGAAGCACATTTCTTTAGGATTAAATGTTTATGAACAGACAATTGCGATTTCGAAGACAGCAAGAGAACTTTTATTTGAAGGCTATGAAGACAACATGGTGTTGATGGGTCGTGAAGGTTTAATTGAAGGATTCGATGTTCAAGACATTCCTTATGATAGAATTGGATGGTTTTATTTGGTAGCATGAAAATTTCTTTACTAAGTTTATTATTAAATATTCTTTTTTTAGAGAAATGACACGGATCAGCTTAGTGGGGATTACAATGTGAACACCGGCTCAGATGATATCTCAAAACTCGGAACAATACAAAATTACAATCACATGAATTACAACAAATTCTATTCTGGTGAATGTTCAAAACTTCATGGATCAACTGGCGAACTTTTCCCTCCAAATCGAATGAAAGACTCAATCAATTTGTTTATGCCAGACATGTGTCGATCGATACCGTTTGATTACGAGACTGATGTGAAGATTCATGGAGTGGATGGCTATCGTTTCACTTGTGGCGCCAGGGCATTAAATAATGGAAGTGAATTCCCAGAAAATTTATGTTATTCAAATAGTGGTGAAACTATTCATTCTGGCGTCATGAATATATCAGCATGTCGTTATGGATCTCCAATATTTATGTCTCTCCCTCATTATTTCAAAGCTGATCCATTTTACTTGAATGCAGTTGAAGGTCTTGCGCCAAATAAAGATAAACATGAATCGTATTTTACAATTGAACCTGTAAGTATGTCAAATCTATTAATAAAAGTTTCTTAATTATTAAGTTTAAGATGACTGGAGCACCATTGGAAGTAACGATAAGATTCCAAGCAAATCTTTTAGTTCAACCGATTGAAGAAATTTCATTGTTTCAAGAAGTTCGACGAGTATTCATGCCAGTTATGTGGTTTGAGCAGAAATATCAAATGGACGAAAAGACGGCTAAAATGATAAAGTTTGCTGTGACAATTCCTTGGATAGGCAGAATAATTGGAATAATTTTGTTCGCCTTGGGTCTTATTTTATGCATTATTTCATTCATCATGTGCTGCGTAAATGCAAGAAAAATGTCGCATAAGGATGAAACCGAAATAAATCTCGGCGAAAGAAATGTCCAAACGCATTTCAAGAAAGAAGTTTCACCTTTACTATCACGGGGAAAAATGCCTAAAATTGTTCGAAACTCAAACTGAATGAACATGAAATAAATCTAATTAAAATCTGTGATGAAATGTTTATTCAAAGAGTTTAAGTAAATTATTTTTGAGCATTCGAATGAGGGTATTATCAATATTATTGAAATTATTTTAGATAGATTTTTAGAATGTGACAAAAGTTTCGGAAATAAAAACATTTTTGCTAACATAATAAATTAAACTTTAAAATGATTTCATAAATTTATTCATTCAAATTATTTTAGGTTCATTGTATCATCGCATAGTTCGATGGAGGTGGAGCTTAAGGAAAATACTTTCATAATTTTCACTCGATTAGTTCATCACAAGCTCCACCCAGATTAAAATATTCAAAGTTTCGTGATTTTATTTAGCAAGTTTGGACATTGAACGGTTTTCGTTTTCGGGAATGAAATATGATGTTACTTTGAAACAATATTTGTCGACTTCTTAAAATGTTATCAGTTCTGCGTATTTATATGGAATGAAATTTAAAACTTTATTATGACAGCGCTTCGTTAATTTTATCTTGAAACAGAAACTATGAATATTATGAGAACAACGAGAGTTAAAATCACACTTAGCGACAAACTTTATGTTAGGTTTTTAGCATCAGCACTTTACTGTTGTATTGTAGTGTTAAAGTTTACGTTATGTTTCGTTGAGTCAATAGAAATGAAGTCGGGCCTACGATGAAGTTTACAAACTGCAAAGATATATTCCGATAGCACCAAAATATTTACAGAAAGCCATTGGATTTTCTAAATATTATTGTTATTATCAAACATACGAAAAGCGAGTGAAATTTTAATCAAACATTCAAGTCTGAAACATGATCAGCTGAGCTTGGAAAGTGGCTGCTGATGGTAATGTTTAAAGTGAGTCTGGTCTGGTCTGGTCTCGTCTGGAGGATATTTTTTTAGTTGTGTATTAATGTTTACTGAATTGTAGGCAAATTTACATTAAAGGGGGATTCCGTAAACAAAAAACGATGAGATTTTCACGCAAACCATTGATGATGATGATCAACTTATAAATATTTAAAAAGTTCACTTTTTCGTAATCTTTTCGTCACTTAAAATATTTAAAATAAGAAAATGAGTTTGGATGAATTTATAGAAGTTTAAATAAGTATAATCTTTCAACGAATTAGAAACTTGATCTTCCCTGGAGAATAACTTTGAATTCCTTGAAACCATTCGTCAAGATGTAAACGAATTTCATTCACCAAATGTTGTTATCGTCTTTACAACTGTGAAGAGATTCAAGTGCATAGTTGGGATTTAATTTTACTTTTGACCCCATATGTTTGGTATCAAATTCATTTGTCTGTTGAAAACAATTTATTATTCATATTTTACCATTCTGAGTGAAACAATAAACAAAAAGTTTTCATCTCCTTCGCATTCATCATAAAAAATAAAATGTTAAAGATCGCTTCACATTAGCGTGATTCTGGGTGTTGTTTGAACAAATAAATACAACGAAGAAGTTTCATTTTCTAACATATAACAAATATCTCGAGGTTTTCCATGTGCTGCAATATGTGGTGATAAAGTTCACTTTTTATTGTCGAAAAATAAATAATTGTCTAGCATTTTTACAGTTCTTTATTGCTTCCATGTTGCCTCTGATTTCGTCTGAATGAAAACAAAAAACAATTAAAAGAGTGAAACTATGTTGTTGCATGTGGTGGATGGGCAAAAGGTTGTTAAATGCGAGTAAGGGTGAATTCGTTTCTAGGTTCAACATGAACTAAAAGACCACCCAAACAAGCTCGAGACAATGTTTTCTTAACATTTTTCCTTTCTTCATTTCAATCACAAATTAGTGTTTGAGACTACAAAGTGACTACAAACAGAGCCGGCCGATGATCATCGGAGAACACATGAAACATCAACTTGCCATGTGTTGTTGAATGGCTACGAGATCATCGTTTTATTGAACTTCATTTTGTGTGTTTTCGTTCTATGAGAAATAATATCGATTTCAATAATAACATCAGCAGCACTTGCTTGTTGCTACTCCTTAGAGTTTGACTTTTTTTATTTATTATGGCATAGAAAAGAAGTTTTTCTTTGGTGGTCAAATTACGGGACAGATACAAAACTCGATGACAGAAGAAACATTTCCTTCTTTCTTTCAATCAGTGGACACTTCTACCCTTAAGTGATCTTCTATGGCGCCAAAATATTTGAAGCATTAAGTACATTCAACTCATATTTGCATATTTTTGTGATGAATGGATAACTAACACCAGACAAGAAGAATTTTTGAGTATCTTTTGGTTAAATGTCACAATATTTTTACGAGTTTTTAAACCATAAATTAATTATTTGACAGAAGATCGCTGTGGTAGGTGAAATGTTTTTAAAGGAAATTAGGTCAGCAAATTGCTGACTGTTTTTGTGCGTTCATTTGAGATGATTCATTGAGAATTTGAAAAAGAAATATTTTCAATATAGATGAAGTCTTTAATAGATGTATCTTGAAATGTTTTACGTTTGTATATAATTCAAATGCAGAGCGATTAAAAGGCAATAAAATGGCGACATTCGTCTAAAGTGTCAATAAATCATCATAAACTTTAAATTATTTAAGCTTAGTTAGAAAACAAATTCTACACAAGATAAGAAATCAAGATTTTTCACAAACTTTTATTTCTTTTTTATATCTTAAATGCTAGTCTTTTATTCCTTTCGAAACTTTGTTATGCTACATATCAAGTAATACGGTTCGTTTTTATTTTACGATCATCAGAGGCATTTGTTTATCTTAACGAACATGGAGATCATGGTGTTTCAGGTTCAGTTTCTATATCTTTTCTCCACACTTGTAATTTGGTTTTGGAGTAATTTCAGAAAATCCAAAAGTCAAGTTATGTCTGGATTATATCTCAATTCCCAACATCAACGACTTACCGAAAGGAAATTTTAATTCGAAGCTTTCATCGACGGACGCAGATCGTTTCCTTCATATAATTGATAAAATGAACTCAATTCACGATGTAAAATTTCACGAGTTTATTGACATGAAACATCGTTTGCTGAAAACTCGAGCATTTCATTCATCATAAAATCCATGCGAGTTGAATTATTGCTTGAAAGTTATGTTCCATCAATGATTGAGAAAAAACTTCAACTACAAAAGATCTAATTGAAGAAGCGCGTTTTTAATCTTCAACAGAAAACAAAAAATTAATGAATGAATGAAAATTCCTACTCTGTCTCAATCTTTGATCTATTTCAACGCTTGGCGTGCGATCTTATGTTGGAAAATAAGATTGTTTATGTGTCGAAAAGAGAAGGAAAGGAAAGAAAAAAAATCGAAAGACATAAATATGTAAACAAAGAGATTTTAAAGATTTTTCTTAATGTCATGACGAAGAAGTGGGGTAAGTTTTCAAATAGTGTTACGCAATTTCTGCAAAATGATTTATGTCTTCATTTTCAACTACCAACACTGATTATGAAAAGATATATGGAAATTGCCTAAAATTTTTCCTTTCAATTTCATAAGAAAATATTAGCGGAATTTCAAAGTGAGAGAAAATATTTTACAAGTGATCTTTGATTGATATTTTTCACTTTTAACCGAAATAAAGGAAATCCTTTTGATGATTGAAAGAAACAAATATCGGCAATGTTTTAGCTTAAATGATTCATAAATCTTTCAAATTTTCATCTCGTGTCTTTCCTTTGTTTTCTTGCGAAACAATCTTGCTTCGATCTGATAACTTTTTATTGTAAATTTCAATTATTTGCTGCTTTTATATCTACCAATTTCATTAGAAAAGAAAAAACTTTCTTATGACTGCAGTCATCAAAAATGTCATAGTTTAATTCAAGATTTTGAATCGTCAAGAAGTATTTTTAGTATGTGGAAGTTTTTACTAATTCACGTTCTTTTTTGCCCAATGTCCGTGATATGCTACAGTGCAAAGGTCACTAAAGAACTGTCAGAACCAAGAACAATGGATTATTTTAAATTTTTATACAACGTGTTGCAAAATATTAATCCATTTCAAAAATCTCCAAATCAAAAAACATCAAAACTCGATGAATTACCTTACAATGGAATTTATTACGATGGAAATTCACTTAGTCAGCGTGTTCATACAATTGACAAATTCCCAACATTGGAAGAATGGAATAAGGAAGAAGGAATGATGCACATGCCATCAATGACTGCAATGACAACTCATCATGAAGATATGCATAAGGAAGAGGAAGAAAAGGAAGAAGAGCCATCGTTTTGGGTGTTTGATAAACATAGTGATAAAAATTTTTTATTGAAAACAGGAAAAGTCCTGTTGAAACTTATAGTACTGAAAAAAATTATAAAATTCATCGCACTTATTGGACTTTTGTTCTTCATTCCAACACTCAGAGATAATACTGAGACTGAGTCAACAACAAAAGATTCTAGAAACTTAGATGCTGATGGTAAAATTAATAACATTGCGTTGTGTTTATAACTTTAATGTTTTGTTTAATCGCCATCAGATCGAATCGATTACAGAACAAAGGAAATATTATTTTTCGCAAGTCAAGCGATTGAAGGTTTTACTATTGATAAAACCTTTTGGTGTGTTGGTGCTCAAGAAATCTATTGTCGATTTCAATTGATGTTTGATAATGTTGATCAAAGTTACCCTGTTGACCAGTAGGTTTAATAGAAATTTGGTTATGTGAATGACGTGAAAAATGTTTATTTCATTCTAGGATTATCAATATGTGGTATCCACAATCTGCTGCAAGAATAAGATCTTTTCTGTCAAAGTTAGCGCTGCCCAAATATAAAACCACAACACCAGAAACATATCTACAAATCCCAGAAGATCAAAACGAAGTTGATCAAACTGAAGCCGATGAAAAACAGGATGAAAGCAATGAAGATGCTGGAAGCGGCTTTCAAAGGAATTCTTTAGAGTCAGACGATGATAATGATGACGAAGAACAAGATCTGTAATAAAAATAAAAATTAATTAAATTTCGAAGCATCTTCAAACGGAAATAAAGTTGAAGCAATAAGAATCTTCGACGAAAACTTTAATTAAAATGCTGAATAATGGAAATATGACTTAAATATCAGAGAAAAGTATTGTGTTTACATTATCGAAATATCTGAGAAAGAAGATTCAAAAGTTAAAAAGAAATCATCCAGAAAGCGAGCGTTCCATGCTGTTGGCAAGTGTTACTGTTGATGAGGTTTTGCTGTCAGATGCAAAGTTGATTTTTTCTTTTTCGGTGAAGATCAATCAATCCATTAAGACCATGAATAAACATTGGCATTCTTGTGGTTTTAAAAATAAAATGAAAGCTAAGGATTAAGTTAAAAAAGCATGCTTATGAGATCGTGCGAAAATTCAAGCCTTGTTGCACTTGAAATGCGTTAAAATCATCAGCTGATCAATTTATGAACATATACAGTCGATCATGAACTAAGCTTACGATAAAATTTAAATATTTATAAGTTGATCATCATCATCAATGGTTTGCGTGAAAATCTCATCGTTTTTTGTTTACGGAATCCCCCTTTAATGTAAATTTGCCTACAATTCAGTAAACATTAATACACAACTAAAAAAATATCCTCCAGACGAGACCAGACCAGACCAGACTCACTTTAAACATTACCATCAGCAGCCACTTTCCAAGCTCAGCTGATCATGTTTCAGACTTGAATGTTTGATTAAAATTTCACTCGCTTTTCGTATGTTTGATAATAACAATAATATTTAGAAAATCCAATGGCTTTCTGTAAATATTTTGGTGCTATCGGAATATATCTTTGCAGTTTGTAAACTTCATCGTAGTTTTCTTACAAGATTGTAGGTGAATCGTACAGGAATGTAATGAATTTCGTTCTTAACGACATAAATCTCACGAGG
The DNA here is from genome assembly GCA_900005825.1 of Clunio marinus. Taxonomy (NCBI): domain Eukaryota; kingdom Metazoa; phylum Arthropoda; class Insecta; order Diptera; family Chironomidae; genus Clunio; species Clunio marinus. The sequence continues at coordinate 158,301 of CVRI01000057.1, forward strand.
TCATATTTCGTTTATTGTGAATTCCAAGAAGATATTCTTTTATGTTAGATAAATGAATGATTCTTTCTTATTAATCGTCCGCATTCCTCAATTTCCTCCCACTTGAATCAGAATGAATCAGAATGATAAAGTCAGGAAGCACATCAGAAATGATCAAAAAATATCTGTTAGCAATGTTATATTTTCGTATTTTTCCTGAAATATCTCGTTGAAGTAAATTTTGTATTTTTAGATGTAAAATTCATTGACTCCGCCTCCTCTTTGAGAAATCTTTAAATCAATCTGAGAAATATTTGTGGTTTTCGTCCATTAACAAATTTCAGTGTAGCTTGAAATAATTTTCTAGGTCTTAGATCTTTTTAATGCCTCAAAGGGTGTTAATAGCATTTTTCCGCATTTAATATAATTTTAATTATCACAATGAGTAATCTTAAAGGCAAATTTAGTGTTTCTAATGGGCGAATAAAATTGATTAAGTATTGCGTTGATCTAATTTCAATGAATTTTCATTATAAGAATCTGTTTTAAATTTGCTTTTTAAGTGACTATTCGGTAGCTTGAATTGACGTCATAAGTGTGAAGAAAATAACGAATTTAAATCTTTTTTTTCATCATAGAATTTCAGCCGAGAAAGAAGAAAAATGTTGAAGAGCCTAATGATGTAAACAAAATGTCGACTGAGTGCTGTAAGGTAATTAATTTATTTCATACGCGAGCAAATTTCCTTCTCTTCGATCATCTCCTTCATTATTTCTTCGAAGATCAAATGAAAACCAAGCCCCAAAAATCTTCATTCTCTTCCACACACACACAATCACACATCCATGCACAGCTTCTCAAGCAATTGTACGGTTCATCGTTCATTTCATTTCAATTTTTCAATCTTTTCTTCTCATGCATGAAATCCTCTAATTAGTATTCAAATACATTTGAATCCGTTCGGACGTAGAAACTATCCTTTGGATAACCTACTTAATTTAGTGAAAAAAGAATATTGAAGTTTTCTTTCTTCTCTCCATTTCTTTTTTGTACGCATGTGAATTGTGAAGACGTTTACATTGGTGAATAAATAAATAAATGAAAGAAAGCCCAATAATCGGTGCTTAAGTGACCTAAGAGCTGTTTATAAATAAATAATAAAACATTTGCAAGCTCAAATTGAATTTTGTAGTGGAAGTGAATATTTTTCATTTATTAAATGGAAAATCGAACATCAGCGTCATCGCCAATTTACATGGCAACTTCTCATATCTATACAAGTTTAAATCATTCAAATCCATCGCTAATATCGTCGTCATCAGTACCAATCAACATGGCGGAGGATAATCGAACAATTATCACAACAATAGGATCAAGTGAAATGATCGCCGTTGAACCAAAATCGGAAGTTGAAGAAAAGCCTGCAATTTATCACATAACAGAAATCGATGATCGTATTCAGAATTATCCGTCACATCATCACCCCATTGATGATCGACATTCCCCAAACTACCCACATCATCCGTCAGCACAATATTATTTCTCAGCACCTCACCATAAATATGCCATCGAAGAAAAACTTCAGAACAGTCATTATCGCTATCCATACTCAGTTGGAGTTTTAGCATCATCAGCTCCAGTTTCAAGCACTGAAAACATTTCATCTTCTTCAGTGCCTTATCATCATGTACCTTACTTGACCCACCATTTAGACACTTCAATCAATGCTATGAAATTATCATCGCCAGTTCCACCATCATTAACCCCATCGTCAGGATCTTTAATTAATCGATTTAATATAAATTCTACTCCCAACATCAAATACTGTTCGAATGGAACGATGATGGATTATGTGGAAAGTGAGAACATGATGATGAGAGAGAATCATAGCAACATTTCATCGCCGGCTTCTACAATCGCCGGTCTTCCTTCATCGTCGGCTGTATCATGTATAACTACAACTTCAAATACAAATTGCGACATGAAAATTGGTAACCCTGGTGGTTCAACAACTTCCTATAATAACAATGCTGGTGAAAGTGAGCCTTGCAAAAATAATTCAACTCCATCTGTTACTTCAAATACCGTAGAGCAGCAATTGAGTAGCACAACAGTTGATACTGTTAAGAAAACTGGTGGAAGGAAACCTGAAAAACCAGCAATGAGTTATATTAACATGATTGTCATGGCGATTAAGGACTCACCTCAAAAACGTCGTACTCTTAGTGAAATTTATAAATATCTACAATCAAAGTAAGTGAAAATGTTTTTCAATTTTTTTTCGCTTAACCGTCGGCCATTCGCTAATTTTCTTAATTATTCTTCTCGTGAAAATTTAGATATTCGTTTTTTAATGGAGATTATAATGGATGGAAGAATTCTGTTCGTCATAATTTAAGTTTAAATGAATGTTTCAAGAAGCTACCAAAAGAGTGTGGAAAGCCTGGCAAAGGTCATTACTGGACGATAGATTCGAGTGCTGAATATATGTTTGAAGATGAAGGAAGTTTACGTCGTCGACCAAGAGGATTTAGAAGAAAACAGCAGATAAAAGCTTACTCGAATAGTACGCCTTTTTATCCACCTGCAAATTATGAAGCCGCAGCAATAAACGTTTCTGACATTCAAAGTTGTTATCCAACTCCATATCCTTATGAAAGTTATGGATCGGCACCTCCAGTGCCCACAGCCCCTTCAAGCTTCTCTGAAGTTCCATGGCAATATCAGCCAGACTATCAGAGAAATCCATCACCACCTCAAAATGTTCCATCTCAGCCCGGTGTACTTGAATATAATGGAAATTATCAAAATTATCACACCTACGATAATTCAAGTAAGTTATTTATGTGAAGGTGTAGATTGATGATTACAGAACTGCGAAAGAATCACGAAACTCCAACTATTGTCACGATCCACTGCCCTAATTTCTATTTGACAATTTCCTAAAATATTTTTGAGAAAAAATCTCTGGAAAATTTTAAAAGTGTGTGCGTTATCGTCCATCAACAGTTTGTTCTTTCCAGTTTTAAAATGATCGCAGTAAAGAGAAAAAAGAAAAAAGTGTTTTTCTTCACGTTAGCATGTTAAGAACCACTTGAAACGGCAAATAATTTATGATCTGACTAATGAGAGTATGCTGATATGTATTTGACAAAAAAAAACCCAATCATCGTTTCTGTTTTAATATTTTTATCTAACTTTCTTTCTACATCTTTTTAGATCTCAAAATGACCCAAATGCCAATGGCACACGCTCAACAAGGAGCCTTGAACGTTACATCAAGTTCGCCTTCACACATATTAATGTCAAATGAATGCAAAACATCAATTGCAAACTCAAATCCGTACCCACCAACAGTGACACCACCAATTGCAAATACGTACTACGGTGAACATATTAAATATCCTAATTGAAGCTCACACAAATGTTTCTGAAGGTTCAATGACCAAAGAAAAGAATAATTAAATTTTAATTAACATAGAAATTTAATAACATTGTGCGATTTTGTTGAAAAGAATGTTTAGTAATTTCAAATTATATAATAATTATAAATAAATTGAAGTTTTTGTCAAAGTTCAAACATTACTTACTCCGTTTTTAATGAATACATTGAAGTTTTCCATGTAAATTAAATTTCCAAACTGGAATTCCCACTCGAAAAAAGAAATCATAAATTAAATGAAGAATCATTAATTTTTCTTATTTCTCTTTTTTTTCTTTTTTTTCATAGAATATGATGGTAATAATGTAAATATTTACATGAGAATAATGCTAGAAATCAAATGTAAACAAATCGTTGTGAACTCTCACTAACATTACTTACATATTTTAAAAATATATGTGCACGGAAAAGCGCTCTAAAAATATAAAAAAAGAGTCAAAAGCAAACGAAACAATGGAATTTTAAGCAATGTGTGATTGATACTTTTTTGATAAAACGTATTGTGATTAAACTTTTTGCGCAAATGAGTTAATACATTAAACTAATTATCAATTTTCTTATCAATTGATAACTCAAACCAACACTTAAGTATCGGTCATTTTTTCTAAAAATATCTTCAAAAGAAAAGGTAAAGAAATATCAAGCAGTTTTTTATACTTTTGTCATTTTATTATTTACAAATTTTTCCTTAAGCAGGAACATCATCAGGACTAACTCCAAAGCAACCAAGGAAATGTTCTTCGAAAATGGCAGCAGTGGATTCGTCGGGTAAAATCGCTAAATCGTTTCTCAATCTGTTAGCTTCGAAAAGAACTGAAGCAGTCCATGTAGCCATACAAGCTTGTTGTAATCTATCATTTGTCATTTCCAAACATCTCCTTCTTTGTTCAACCAAGCCTATTACACTTTGAACTGTTTGAACTGCCCATTCGGCTACTGCTTGGGATTGATCAGGTATAGCGTCGATACCTGCTTGTACACATGCAAGAACTTCTTCAAGATTAATATCTTCAGGAATTTCCGGAGCTTGTGATGCACTGAACTTTATGATGAAAAAAAAGGTCAGCAAAGCTTTGTAAAGTTAACATGAAAAATTTATTATCCTTACATGTGTCAATCCTACAACTGCTACCAAAAGAAGTAAAGTCTTCATATTTACTCTTCTATTTTCAGCTATTACTGTGAGTATTTTGAAACTGAGTGCTGTCTTTAAATACCCAATAAATTATTTATCTAATCTTCCAAAAAATGTTTATAATTTTATCTTCCTGTCATGATTTAAAAAGCTTTACTGCACTTGATAAAATTCTTTATTTCAATTAATTTTTTCCTTTGGTTTTTTCTTTAACTTGAAGTTTTAGGGGAGGAGGGGGGGTCATATATTTAGAACTAATTATTATCATATGACGACATTTAAGAAATAATTAACATACATATCAGCTATTAATAAAAGCTTGAACGGAAGTTCTCTGGTACTTTAGTTACAACATTTTTACAAAGATGGCGCTTATGTAACATAAGGAGAATAAGAATTATTTTTTTAAATTTTTCTTTAAAATTAAAGAACCTGAATAAGATTTTATTTATTTGGAAATAAATTCTAAACTACTCATTTTATTTATTTCTATATTCAACAATTTACATAAAACTGTTTAATGTTTTCAACAATTTTCGTTTCAATTCGATAGCTTCTGGGGCTTCTGGGATTGGAAAACAATCTGCTGATTGTCTTCGAAGTTCTTCAGCCAATTCAGGATCTATTGCCACTAAATCAGTGAAAAGGCGGTTCAACTCGAATGCAAGTGAAGCACTCCATGCTGCATTACATGCTTGAATTATTCGATCTTGAATAGCAGTTGGAGGATCTGTTTAAAGTATAAAATTGGATAAAAAATAAATTTACATGTTCATTCACAATAATTACCATCACGAGGAATATCATTGCATCGTTGACGTTGTTCTTGTAAACGAACAGTAGTATCCCGTACATCCTGTGACCATTCCACTAAATCTTCTCTTTCACCATTCACATTATCTAGTACAGGCTTTTAAATACATTTCATGACATTAAAAAAAACTTTAAACTTTCTTAATATTTTATTCCGTTGATACTTACAGCGAAACAGTCTAAAATACTCGATTGTGCTAATGATTGAACAGTGAAAACTGCCAATAACAATAAAATTGTCTTCATAATGACTTTAACGATGCTCAAATAAATATTTAATGATAGAAATATTTATAACAGAGAATGTAAATTTATCAACTTACCTCAAAGATTTATCATAATTAAGATAAAGAGATAAGAAATCTCTTTGAAGATACAAAATATTTCAGATAACATTTACGGACGTCATTAATGAGATAAACTGTCATATTTTAAATTAGGAATGTTGGCTGGTTTATATTTATGGACATTTTTTAATTAATAACCAGACTTTTATTGCAAAAAAATCTAGGAAACGATTTTATTTCTTTGATTGTTTGAATACATTAAACAGCAATTTTTATTAATTAAGGACCAATTGCCGCTTCTGTCGTTTCTTCCGTCTTTTCTTCACATACATTTGTTCCTGGATTAAAATAATAATTTGGGAAGCACGAATTGACTTTATGTTCCAACCCGCCAGAAACAGCGAAACAATAGTTATATTTAGTATCGTCTCCAGGGTAAGGAAAATTTCCAGGAGTTTTGCAAACAAATTCACATTCAATAGGAAGTGTGTTGAGATTAGCAACAAAACCTTCTGCACAGCGGGTCACAAGAGGTGGACTGCTTCCTCTGCACATAGCCACAATTTGGCCATCTGACCAATACGGATATTCAAGTAGAACATTTTTCGATTCATTGTTACAATCAGCTGTTATGCAATGTCGCCCGATTGTTAGGCGACAATATTCATTATTTATCCCACTCGGATCGAATACGTAATATTTCTCGCAAGTATATTCGACGGCGGTTAAATCACCACCATCTTCATAACAAAAGAAATATTTTTGGCAGTTTAGTGGATCAGGAAAAATACCAGCATCAAGGCATTGAAAATCTGCTACTGGGTCACCACATGCAGAAGGTCGAGTGGTTGCACATTTTGCGTCACCATTTTTTACTGGAGGTGCGGCGGCATTATATGTTTCTTCGCAACCGACAAATTCACCTCCACAGGGAAACTAATGAATGATTCATTTTATTCAAAATTAATTTATTTAGACAGAATCTTACCTCTATACCTGCACCAGCTCCTGTACATTGCTTTATAAGAGATTACATTAAAATAAATGTAAAGTCAAAAAACTTTTAAACTTACAATAAAACCAGTTGCAACACAAATATCGTCATCATTACAATATGTGTTGCCGACTTTTGTATCAGTACAAACGTCTATTGCAGTTTTTGCTACTCGCCCCGATCGACTAGGTGTTTCCACTCCAGCAATGAACTTTTGTGCAAAAGTACATGTGGAACAGAGAAGTATTATCTAAGTAGGAAGAAAAAATTAAAAAATCATTCAAAATGGAAATGAATTAAATTCTTCACAGTTAAAATGATTTCCTTCATGTTCAAGAAACTTGCTGAAAATTTCAGACTACAATGGTGATGAAATTGCCAAGTGTATCTTTTTTATATTTCAGACAAGAAATCATATTTATCACACAAATTATCATGGCAATATTTTATGTTAATATCTTCTCGACGAGCCTAAAGCGATAAGGAAATACGAGGAATCGCGCAGCACAAAAATGGTATAAAGTGAAGAAATAAATTATACGATAAGCATTATAAAACTGCTTAGATAACTAGATGAATGTATTCAACAGAGAGTATTAACTAATGTTGTCTTAACCTTGGGTATAAATAGTTAAATAAACATCCTTCCGTGTGTACAAATTCGTATGAAAGTCAGACATTATCGCAAAATTATTTTACTAAATCACGAGTCTTATCAATGATTCAGTTTTTGAATATTAATTAATAATTATAGGAAAGCTAATTGATTGTCATCATATTTTTCTTAATTAAAATACTTCAATTTGAATATAAGACGCAATCGTTTTCTTAGTCGTTATTAGATCTGTCTTGCCAGTATAAGCATTAAGATTTGAGATTACTTTTTGAAGCGAGATTTTATCATATGAGAACATTATTTATTAAGTCATTATTATTCATAGAAGATTTCTATTCTAAGAGTCTTTGTCAGACAAACACCTGACGACTTTTCCCTTTAAGTTGGCCATCAGCCACTGCAATGTGTCTTCATAAATTTTCATGTTTGAATATATTTTATAATGACCACGTCTTAATAATATTTCCTTACAAAGCGTTAATAGAAAGAAAAGACATTAAATATCGCTTTAAGTGAAAATATGCTCGTTTATTTATTTTCCTTTAAATACATTTTTCTTGAAGGCAATAAGAAATTCAAATTCTAAAAAAATTAGCGATAAAGTTTCAAAACTAAGTTATCGCATTCAGTGGCACATTTTTCAATGTCTGCTTCTACTGTAAATGAAAGGCAAGTATAGTAACATTCCGTTTCTGCACATTCGAGTTCACAAGAAGGAGTAGGAGTGCCACTATCTTCACAATTGCCTGTGCAAGTATTCAGAAAATCTTTACAACTGGTTTCACATGCATTCGGATCAGCATTTCCAGCACAACCGGATTTGCACTCTCTTTCGGCAACACAATTGTTGGTACATTCAGCTTCATTAGTGACACCAGTACATTCATCTTTACAAGCGCATTCCGAATTGCATTTGCCTGGGAAACTCTCACCAGAACAAGTCGAAGCACAGTCAGCTGATACAGTTGTAGTTCCACCTGATACAGTTGTAGTTCCACCTGATACAGTTGTAGTTCCACCTGATACAGTTGTAGTTCCAGATGTATCAGTCGTTGTAGACCCACCCGTTGATGTTTCAGTTGTAGTTGTTGATGAAACCAAACTGACTTCACATGCTTTTGTAGTTGGATTAAAGACTTGACCTCGGAAGCATTCTTGTACGACTGCCGTGTAACCTCTCGTTGCGCGAACACATTCGTAATATTTCGTTTCATCGCCAATATAAACAAATCTTCCTACTGAACGACAATTTATGTTGCACTGAACTGGTAGCGTACTCAAATCTCCTGTGTAACCTTCTTCACATTTAAACACAAGTGGAGGTTGGTTGCCATTTTGGCAGTACGCAATATATTGTCCAAGAGTTGCAGGGAAGTAACGATAAGACAGTACAAGATTTCTACCAGCATTATTATTGCAATTGACAGTGGTGCAGTAAGCATTGCGAGTGTATCGGCAGTATTGACCATTTACAGCACTCGGGTCGAAAACGTATAAATTACTGCATTGATATTCTTGTGCTGTTATGCTATTTCCATCATCATAACAATGGTAGTAACTCTTGCAATTTAAGGGATTTGGGAAAACGCCTTTACTCATGCAATTATAATTTGCTGGTCGTGGACCACAGTTTGAATTACGAATAGCTGAACATTTTGCATTTCCATTTCCATCATCTTCACAATAAGGTGTAGTTCCACCACATTCAATCTGTTGATGATATTATAAAGCTTCATTAAAATTATTTAAATTAATTAAAAATTACCAGAAAGCCATTTCCAACTCCATTGCATTGCTATGATAAAAAAGAAAAATATAAAATTAAGATTTTAATTGAAAATAGAAATGATTTGAATCATTACAATAAATCCAGTTGAATCGCAAGCATCTGCCTCAGCTCCATTGCAGTATCGCCTCTGATTGTTACTGCTACTTAAGCAGACATCAGATACACTCAAAATTCTACCAATACGATGATTTTCTATCAGTTCTCCAACAGTAAATGTATCCGACTTTGCACATCCAATGATGGCAGCAACGACCTGGTAGTTTGAAAAAATCCTATGAATAATTAATTAATTTTAAAGAAGAATTTATCTTACGCAAAGTATTTTGAATGCTTTCATATTTTTAACTTTCTGAATTATTCTCAGGACTGACGAGAAATTCAATTTCTGCTCGTATTTAAAGGTGAATACGAACTGAAAATTCATTTGAAAACTTGACATTGCCTTATTTTCATGATAACAAGTGAAAATGTGTGATAACAATCATTACGATGATTTGGCGTTCTTTGAGAAGTAAAAAAAGAAGTTTTATTACTTTTCATTCATCTTATTCAACGAGTTTATTTGTTTAACCTTCACTGATAATTCACTTCTTAAATAAATGACGTAAATTTCCATGGAAAACTTTAAAAATGTTGAACTTCTTATTCTTGCAGCCAAGCTTGCAGCTTTATTTTTGCAGGAATAGAAATGAAAAATCTTGATCTGAAAGATCTTGAATTGAAGACTTTTTATGTTACATTTTGTTATATTTTCAGCTACATTTCCAAATGAAAACGATAAGATGGAATATTCCGGATATATTTAGTATCACCTTGAATACTTCGCAGAGTATTCAAAAGTGTTGTAGAATTTATCTTTTAACTTATCTAATTACGTACTCACATCAACAAGATGTTGACAAAAGTATTAAAAATGATTTACATACAAACAATTCGGGGAAGTTTTTAAGAGTTTTGAACAATGGCAAAGATGAGATGTGACATAAAAAGCCTTATTTTCATGATAACAAGTGAAAATGTGTGATAACAATCATTACGATGATTTGGCGTTCTTTGAGAAGTAAA